>CM055831.1:18883696-19363911 GCA_029582265.1 Zoroaster sp. YZ-2022 | reverse complement strand
GAAAAGGAGGAGAAAGCCAAGGCCAAGAAGGAAAAGGATCGTGCGAAGAAAGCTGAACTCAAGGCCAAGAAAGCTGAAAAAGCGGCTGCCAAGAAGGAGAAGAACAAGGCAGCCAAGAAGACTCCTAAGAAAACCGCCAAGAAGACACCCACCAAGTCGAAAAAGCCGTCTGCCAAAAAAGCTGAAGTCAAGCCAGCAAAGAAAGTTACATCCAAGCCGACCAACAAAGATGCATCCAAGCCAACCAAGAAAGTCCTCAAACCTGCCAAAGCCGTGAAGAAGCAAGCAGCAAAGCCAAAGAAGACTGCCAAACCAGCCAAGAAGTAGTCTGTTCTCAGCACTACAACACCAAACGGAACATAAACAAGAGAGATTGTTTCTGTGGTTGCCTTTCGCACGAAATAAAATAAAGAAGATAAGAAATACCGATAATTGACTATTAGGACGAAGAAATTTGATAAAATATTTTCGCACTGTAAGGGTTTTCTAATGTTATAGAAAATGAAACGAAAAGTGAAATTTCCATCATGTGAGGGCGCTATGTAAATTTTGCGTGTAACGTTGTGGAGTATAGCACGGGGAAAATACTTTACGTAGCCGGGTATAGTTTATTATTTTCCCCAGAGAGAGGGGGACAGAGAGGGTAAATATTTCCGCTAATAGATAAAAATGTACAAGTCGGTCGATTTATTATTATCCCCGCCCCTACCCAAACTTGATGGCTCGTACGCAGAGCATGCTGTGCTCAGGGACGTCTGGCTCTTTTCGTAACAAAAATAACGATTTTATTCAATGTTGACCGTAGTAATTAAATGCGAAATGTAACTTGTACAACTGTCGTCCTTAGTTGATTAATGACTTTTACCTTTTGTCCGATAAGTAAAGTGTAGGCCATCAAATAATGATCGTTTCTTTTTTCATTTTTTCGCTTAATACTTCGCACAGGCAGTATTTTCGGCACAAGACATTAATGATGTAGGTTGAAACTTATATGGGCAGAAAGGTAAAATCCCGAAGAAGCCATCTGGACTAGCGTGGAAATTTAATAAGTACTTCTATAATAGATGGTGGTTATATTAGGAGGAAAAGAAAACACAAAATATGACAACTTGTTCCAGCCAACAAACAAGAGGCATCACTGTGCTACGGTTGACCGGGCCTCGTCAATGGGCGTTCGCGTTCGCACGGACCCGTGAAAAGGAAGGAACCACACGGTCAATTTCATCATTCGTCTGGAACGTCCTGGAATATCTGCCCACTCGTACAGCTCTGTTTTATATCACGGAAACATGGCTACTACTACCGCTCCGAAGAAGTCCGCACCACGAGCTCACCCTCCTGCACTCCAAATGGTGGTTGCTGCCGTCGCCGCCCTGAAGGAGAAGAACGGCTCTTCCTCTCAGGCCATTAAAAAGTACATCAAGGACACGTACGACGTCGACATCGAGCAGCAGACAAGATTCATCCGAAAAGCCCTGAAGACCGGTGCAGAGAACGGCATTCTTATTCAAACCAAGGGTAAGGGAGCTGCCGGTTCTTTCAAACTGGACCCAGCTAAAGACAAGGCTAAGGCCAAGTTGGAAAAGGAGAAGGAGAAAGCCAAGGCCAAGAAGGAAAAGGATCGTGCGAAGAAAGCTGAACTCAAGGCCAAGAAAGCTGAAAAAGCGGCTGCCAAGAAGGAGAAGAACAAGGCAGCCAAGAAGACTCCTAAGAAAACCGCCAAGAAGACACCCACCAAGTCGAAAAAGCCGTCTGCCAAAAAAGCTGAAGTCAAGCCAGCAAAGAAAGTTACATCCAAGCCGACCAACAAAGATGCATCCAAGCCAACCAAGAAAGTCCTCAAACCTGCCAAAGCCGTGAAGAAGCAAGCAGCAAAGCCAAAGAAGACTGCCAAACCAGCCAAGAAGTAGTCTGTTCTCAGCACTACAACACCAAACGGCTCTTTTCAGAGCCACAACATAAACAAGAGAGATTGTTTCTGTGGTTGCCTTTCGCACGAAATAAAATAAAGAAGATAAGAAATACCGATAATTGACTATTACGACGAACAAATTTGATAAAATATTTTCGCACTGTAAGGGTTGTCTAATGTTATAGAAAATGAAACGAAAAGTGAAATTTCCATCATGTGAGGGCGCTATGTAAATTTTGCGTGTAACGTTGTGGAGTATAGCACGGGGAAAATACTTTAGGTAGCCGGGTATAGTTTATTATTTTCCCCAGAGAGAGAGGGGGACAGAGAGGGGTAAATATTTCCGCTAATAGATAAAAATGTACAAGTCGGTCGATTTATTATTATCCCCCGCCCCCTCCCCCAAACTTGATGGCTCGTACGCAGAGCAAGCTGTGCTCAGGGACGTCTGGCCCTTTTCGTAACAAAAATAACGATTTTATTAAATGTTGACCGTAGTAATTAAATGCGAAATGTAACTTGTAGAACTGTCGTCCTTAGTTGATTAATGACTCCACTATTTGGAGCGCAGGAGGGTGAGCTCGTGGTGCGGACTTCTTCGGAGCGGTAGTAGTAGCCATGTTTCCGTGATATAAAACAGAGCTGTACGAGTGGGCAGATATTCCAGGACGTTCCAGACGAATGATGAAATTGACCGTGTGGTTCCTTCCTTTTCACGGGTCCGTGCGAACGCGAACGCCCATTGACGAGGCCCGGTCAACCGTAGCACAGTGATGCCTCTTGTTTGTTGGCTGGAACAAGTTGTCATATTTTGTGTTTTCTTTTCCTCCTAATATAACCACCATCTATTATAGAAGTACTTATTAAATTTCCACGCTAGTCCAGATGGCTTCTTCGGGATTTTACCTTTCTGCCTATATAAGTTTCAACCTACATCATTAATGTCTTGTGCCGAAAATACTGCCTGTGCGAAGTATTAAGCGAAAAATTGGAAAAGAAACGATCATTATTTGATGGCCTACACTTTACTTATCGGACAAAAAAAAGAAAGTTACATCCAAGCCGACCAACAAAGATGCATCCAAGCCAACCAAGAAAGTCCTCAAACCTGCCAAAGCCGTGAAGAAGCAAGCAGCAAAGCCAAAGAAGACTGCCAAACCAGCCAAGAAGTAGTCTGTTCTCAGCACTACAACACCAAACGGCTCTTTTCAGAGCCACAACATAAAAAAGAGATTGTTTCTGTGGTTGCCTTTCGCACGAAATAAAATAAAGAAGATAAGAAATACCGATAATTGACTATTAGGACGAAGAAATTTGATAAAATATTTTCGCACTGTAAGGGTTTTCTAATGTTATAGAAAATGAAACGAAAAGTGAAATTTCCATCATGTGAGGGCGCTATGTAAATTTTGCGTGTAACGTTGTGGAGTATAGCACGGGGAAAATACTTTACGTAGCCGGGTATAGTTTATTATTTTCCCCAGAGAGAGAGGGGGACAGAGAGGGGTAAATATTTCCGCTAATAGATAAAAATGTACAAGTCGGTCGATTTATTATTATCCCCCGCCCCCTCCCCCAAACTTGATGGCTCGTACGCAGAGCATGCTGTGCTCAGGGACGTCTGGCTCTTTTCGTAACAAAAATAACGATTTTATTCAATGTTGACCGTAGTAATTAAATGCGAAATGTAACTTGTACAACTGTCGTCCTTAGTTGATTAATGACTTTTACCTTTTGTCCGATAAGTAAAGTGTAGGCCATCAAATAATGATCGTTTCTTTTCCATTTTTTCGCTTAATACTTCGCACAGGCAGTATTTTCGGCACAAGACATTAATGATGTAGGTTGAAACTTATATGGGCAGAAAGGTAAAATCCCGAAGAAGCCATCTGGACTAGCGTGGAAATTTAATAAGTACTTCTATAATAGATGGTGGTTATATTAGGAGGAAAAGAAAACACAAAATATGACAACTTGTTCCAGCCAACAAACAAGAGGCATCACTGTGCTACGGTTGACCGGGCCTCGTCAATGGGCGTTCGCGTTCGCACGGACCCGTGAAAAGGAAGGAACCACACGGTCAATTTCATCATTCGTCTGGAACGTCCTGGAATATCTGCCCACTCGTACAGCTCTGTTTTATATCACGGAAACATGGCTACTACTACCGCTCCGAAGAAGTCCGCACCACGAGCTCACCCTCCTGCACTCCAAATGGTGGTTGCTGCCGTCGCCGCCCTGAAGGAGAAGAACGGCTCTTCCTCTCAGGCCATTAAAAGTACATCAAGGACACGTACGACGTCGACATCGAGCAGCAGACAAGATTCATCCGAAAAGCCCTGAAGACCGGTGCAGAGAACGGCATTCTTATTCAAACCAAGGGTAAAGGAGCTGCCGGTTCTTTCAAACTGGACCCAGCTAAAGACAAGGCTAAGGCCAAGTTGGAAAAGGAGAAGGAGAAAGCCAAGGCCAAGAAGGAAAAGGATCGTGCGAAGAAAGCTGAACTCAAGGCCAAGAAAGCTGAAAAAGCGGCTGCCAAGAAGGAGAAGAACAAGGCAGCCAAGAAGACTCCTAAGAAAACCGCCAAGAAGACACCCACCAAGTCGAAAAAGCCGTCTGCCAAAAAAGCTGAAGTCAAGCCAGCAAAGAAAGTTACATCCAAGCCGACCAACAAAGATGCATCCAAGCCAACCAAGAAAGTCCTCAAACCTGCCAAAGCCGTGAAGAAGCAAGCAGCAAAGCCAAAGAAGACTGCCAAACCAGCCAAGAAGTAGTCTGTTCTCAGCACTACAACACCAAACGGCTCTTTTCAGAGCCACAACATAAAAAAGAGAGATTGTTTCTGTGGTTGCCTTTCGCACGAAATAAAATAAAGAAGATAAGAAATACCGATAATTGACTATTAGGACGAAGAAATTTGATAAAATATTTTCGCACTGTAAGGGTTGTCTAATGTTATAGAAAATGAAACGAAAAGTGAAATTTCCATCATGTGAGGGCGCTATGTAAATTTTGCGTGTAACGTTGTGGAGTATAGCACGGGGAAAATACTTTAGGTAGCCGGGTATAGTTTATTATTTTCCCCAGAGAGAGAGGGGGACAGAGAGGGGTAAATATTTCCGCTAATAGATAAAAATGTACAAGTCGGTCGATTTATTATTATCCCCCGCCCCCTCCCCCAAACTTGATGGCTCGTACGCAGAGCAAGCTGTGCTCAGGGACGTCTGGCCCTTTTCGTAACAAAAATAACGATTTTATTAAATGTTGACCGTAGTAATTAAATGCGAAATGTAACTTGTAGAACTGTCGTCCTTAGTTGATTAATGACTCCACTATTTGGAGCGCAGGAGGGTGAGCTCGTGGTGCGGACTTCTTCGGAGCGGTAGTAGTAGCCATGTTTCCGTGATATAAAACAGAGCTGTACGAGTGGGCAGATATTCCAGGACGTTCCAGACGAATGATGAAATTGACCGTGTGGTTCCTTCCTTTTCACGGGTCCGTGCGAACGCGAACGCCCATTGACGAGGCCCGGTCAACCGTAGCACAGTGATGCCTCTTGTTTGTTGGCTGGAACAAGTTGTCATATTTTGTGTTTTCTTTCCCTAATATAACCACCATCTATTATAGAAGTACTTATTAAATTTCCACGCTAGTCCAGATGGCTTCTTCGGGATTTTACCTTTCTGCCTATATAAGTTTCAACCTACATCATTAATGTCTTGTGCCGAAAATACTGCCTGTGCGAAGTATTAAGCGAAAAATTGGAAAAGAAACGATCATTATTTGATGGCCTACACTTTACTTATCGGACAAAAAAAAGAAAGTTACATCCAAGCCGACCAACAAAGATGCATCCAAGCCAACCAAGAAAGTCCTCAAACCTGCCAAAGCCGTGAAGAAGCAAGCAGCAAAGCCAAAGAAGACTGCCAAACCAGCCAAGAAGTAGTCTGTTCTCAGCACTACAACACCAAACGGCTCTTTTCAGAGCCACAACATAAAAAAGAGAGATTGTTTCTGTGGTTGCCTTTCGCACGAAATAAAATAAAGAAGATAAGAAATACCGATAATTGACTATTAGGACGAAGAAATTTGATAAAATATTTTCGCACTGTAAGGGTTTTCTAATGTTATAGAAAATGAAACGAAAAGTGAAATTTCCATCATGTGAGGGCGCTATGTAAATTTTGCGTGTAACGTTGTGGAGTATAGCACGGGGAAAATACTTTAGGTAGCCGGGTATAGTTTATTATTTTCCCCAGAGAGAGAGGGGGACAGAGAGGGGTAAATATTTCCGCTAATAGATAAAAATGTACAAGTCGGTCGATTTATTATTATCCCCCGCCCCCTCCCCCAAACTTGATGGCTCGTACGCAGAGCATGCTGTGCTCAGGGACGTCTGGCTCTTTTCGTAACAAAAATAACGATTTTATTCAATGTTGACCGTAGTAATTAAATGCGAAATGTAACTTGTACAACTGTCGTCCTTAGTTGATTAATGACTTTTACCTTTTGTCCGATAAGTAAAGTGTAGGCCATCAAATAATGATCGTTTCTTTTCCATTTTTTCGCTTAATACTTCGCACAGGCAGTATTTTCGGCACAAGACATTAATGATGTAGGTTGAAACTTATATGGGCAGAAAGGTAAAATCCCGAAGAAGCCATCTGGACTAGCGTGGAAATTTAATAAGTACTTCTATAATAGATGGTGGTTATATTAGGAGGAAAAGAAAACACAAAATATGACAACTTGTTCCAGCCAACAAACAAGAGGCATCACTGTGCTACGGTTGACCGGGCCTCGTCAATGGGCGTTCGCGTTCGCACGGACCCGTGAAAAGGAAGGAACCACACGGTCAATTTCATCATTCGTCTGGAACGTCCTGGAATATCTGCCCACTCGTACAGCTCTGTTTTATATCACGGAAACATGGCTACTACTACCGCTCCGAAGAAGTCCGCACCACGAGCTCACCCTCCTGCACTCCAAATGGTGGTTGCTGCCGTCGCCGCCCTGAAGGAGAAGAACGGCTCTTCCTCTCAGGCCATTAAAAGTACATCAAGGACACGTACGACGTCGACATCGAGCAGCAGACAAGATTCATCCGAAAAGCCCTGAAGACCGGTGCAGAGAACGGCATTCTTATTCAAACCAAGGGTAAGGAGCTGCCGGTTCTTTCAAACTGGACCCAGCTAAAGACAAGGCTAAGGCCAAGTTGGAAAAGGAGAAGGAGAAAGCCAAGGCCAAGAAGGAAAAGGATCGTGCGAAGAAAGCTGAACTCAAGGCCAAGAAAGCTGAAAAAGCGGCTGCCAAGAAGGAGAAGAACAAGGCAGCCAAGAAGACTCCTAAGAAAACCGCCAAGAAGACACCCACCAAGTCGAAAAAGCCGTCTGCCAAAAAAGCTGAAGTCAAGCCAGCAAAGAAAGTTACATCCAAGCCGACCAACAAAGATGCATCCAAGCCAACCAAGAAAGTCCTCAAACCTGCCAAAGCCGTGAAGAAGCAAGCAGCAAAGCCAAAGAAGACTGCCAAACCAGCCAAGAAGTAGTCTGTTCTCAGCACTACAACACCAAACGGCTCTTTTCAGAGCCACAACATAAACAAGAGAGATTGTTTCTGTGGTTGCCTTTCGCACGAAATAAAATAAAGAAGATAAGAAATACCGATAATTGACTATTAGGACGAAGAAATTTGATAAAATATTTTCGCACTGTAAGGGTTTTCTAATGTTATAGAAAATGAAACGAAAAGTGAAATTTCCATCATGTGAGGGCGCTATGTAAATTTTGCGTGTAACGTTGTGGAGTATAGCACGGGGAAAATACTTTAGGTAGCCGGGTATAGTTTATTATTTTCCCCAGAGAGAGAGGGGGGGGACAGAGAGGGGTAAATATTTCCGCTAATAGATAAAAATGTACAAGTCGGTCGATTTATTATTATCCCCCGCCCCCTCCCCCAAACTTGATGGCTCGTACGCAGAGCATGCTGTGCTCAGGGACGTCTGGCTCTTTTCGTAACAAAAATAACGATTTTATTCAATGTTGACCGTAGTAATTAAATGCGAAATGTAACTTGTACAACTGTCGTCCTTAGTTGATTAATGACTTTTACCTTTTGTCCGATAAGTAAAGTGTAGGCCATCAAATAATGATCGTTTCTTTTCCATTTTTTCGCTTAATACTTCGCACAGGCAGTATTTTCGGCACAAGACATTAATGATGTAGGTTGAAACTTATATGGGCAGAAAGGTAAAATCCCGAAGAAGCCATCTGGACTAGCGTGGAAATTTAATAAGTACTTCTATAATAGATGGTGGTTATATTAGGAGGAAAAGAAAACACAAAATATGACAACTTGTTCCAGCCAACAAACAAGAGGCATCACTGTGCTACGGTTGACCGGGCCTCGTCAATGGGCGTTCGCGTTCGCACGGACCCGTGAAAAGGAAGGAACCACACGGTCAATTTCATCATTCGTCTGGAACGTCCTGGAATATCTGCCCACTCGTACAGCTCTGTTTTATATCACGGAAACATGGCTACTACTACCGCTCCGAAGAAGTCCGCACCACGAGCTCACCCTCCTGCACTCCAAATGGTGGTTGCTGCCGTCGCCGCCCTGAAGGAGAAGAACGGCTCTTCCTCTCAGGCCATTAAAAAGTACATCAAGGACACGTACGACGTCGACATCGAGCAGCAGACAAGATTCATCCGAAAAGCCCTGAAGACCGGTGCAGAGAACGGCATTCTTATTCAAACCAAGGGTAAGGGAGCTGCCGGTTCTTTCAAACTGGACCCAGCTAAAGACAAGGCTAAGGCCAAGTTGGAAAAGGAGAAGGAGAAAGCCAAGGCCAAGAAGGAAAAGGATCGTGCGAAGAAAGCTGAACTCAAGGCCAAGAAAGCTGAAAAAGCGGCTGCCAAGAAGGAGAAGAACAAGGCAGCCAAGAAGACTCCTAAGAAAACCGCCAAGAAGACACCCACCAAGTCGAAAAAGCCGTCTGCCAAAAAAGCTGAAGTCAAGCCAGCAAAGAAAGTTACATCCAAGCCGACCAACAAAGATGCATCCAAGCCAACCAAGAAAGTCCTCAAACCTGCCAAAGCCGTGAAGAAGCAAGCAGCAAAGCCAAAGAAGACTGCCAAACCAGCCAAGAAGTAGTCTGTTCTCAGCACTACAACACCAAACGGCTCTTTTCAGAGCCACAACATAAACAAGAGAGATTGTTTCTGTGGTTGCCTTTCGCACGAAATAAAATAAAGAAGATAAGAAATACCGATAATTGACTATTAGGACGAAGAAATTTGATAAAATATTTTCGCACTGTAAGGGTTTTCTAATGTTATAGAAAATGAAACGAAAAGTGAAATTTCCATCATGTGAGGGCGCTATGTAAATTTTGCGTGTAACGTTGTGGAGTATAGCACGGGGAAAATACTTTAGGTAGCCGGGTATAGTTTATTATTTTCCCCAGAGAGAGAGGGGGACAGAGAGGGGTAAATATTTCCGCTAATAGATAAAAATGTACAAGTCGGTCGATTTATTATTATCCCCCGCCCCCTCCCCCAAACTTGATGGCTCGTACGCAGAGCAAGCTGTGCTCAGGGACGTCTGGCCCTTTTCGTAACAAAAATAACGATTTTATTAAATGTTGACCGTAGTAATTAAATGCGAAATGTAACTTGTAGAACTGTCGTCCTTAGTTGATTAATGACTCCACTATTTGGAGCGCAGGAGGGTGAGCTCGTGGTGCGGACTTCTTCGGAGCGGTAGTAGTAGCCATGTTTCCGTGATATAAAACAGAGCTGTACGAGTGGGCAGATATTCCAGGACGTTCCAGACGAATGATGAAATTGACCGTGTGGTTCCTTCCTTTTCACGGGTCCGTGCGAACGCGAACGCCCATTGACGAGGCCCGGTCAACCGTAGCACAGTGATGCCTCTTGTTTGTTGGCTGGAACAAGTTGTCATATTTTGTGTTTTCTTTTCCTCCTAATATAACCACCATCTATTATAGAAGTACTTATTAAATTTCCACGCTAGTCCAGATGGCTTCTTCGGGATTTTACCTTTCTGCCTATATAAGTTTCAACCTACATCATTAATGTCTTGTGCCGAAAATACTGCCTGTGCGAAGTATTAAGCGAAAAATTGGAAAAGAAACGATCATTATTTGATGGCCTACACTTTACTTATCGGACAAAAAAAAGAAAGTTACATCCAAGCCGACCAACAAAGATGCATCCAAGCCAACCAAGAAAGTCCTCAAACCTGCCAAAGCCGTGAAGAAGCAAGCAGCAAAGCCAAAGAAGACTGCCAAACCAGCCAAGAAGTAGTCTGTTCTCAGCACTACAACACCAAACGGCTCTTTTCAGAGCCACAACATAAAAAAGAGAGATTGTTTCTGTGGTTGCCTTTCGCACGAAATAAAATAAAGAAGATAAGAAATACCGATAATTGACTATTAGGACGAAGAAATTTGATAAAATATTTTCGCACTGTAAGGGTTTTCTAATGTTATAGAAAATGAAACGAAAAGTGAAATTTCCATCATGTGAGGGCGCTATGTAAATTTTGCGTGTAACGTTGTGGAGTATAGCACGGGGAAAATACTTTAGGTAGCCGGGTATAGTTTATTATTTTCCCCAGAGAGAGAGGGGTAAATATTTCCGCTAATAGATAAAAATGTACAAGTCGGTCGATTTATTATTATCCCCCGCCCCCTCCCCCAAACTTGATGGCTCGTACGCAGAGCATGCTGTGCTCAGGGACGTCTGGCTCTTTTCGTAACAAAAATAACGATTTTATTCAATGTTGACCGTAGTAATTAAATGCGAAATGTAACTTGTACAACTGTCGTCCTTAGTTGATTAATGACTTTTACCTTTTGTCCGATAAGTAAAGTGTAGGCCATCAAATAATGATCGTTTCTTTTCCATTTTTTCGCTTAATACTTCGCACAGGCAGTATTTTCGGCACAAGACATTAATGATGTAGGTTGAAACTTATATGGGCAGAAAGGTAAAATCCCGAAGAAGCCATCTGGACTAGCGTGGAAATTTAATAAGTACTTCTATAATAGATGGTGGTTATATTAGGAGGAAAAGAAAACACAAAATATGACAACTTGTTCCAGCCAACAAACAAGAGGCATCACTGTGCTACGGTTGACCGGGCCTCGTCAATGGGCGTTCGCGTTCGCACGGACCCGTGAAAAGGAAGGAACCACACGGTCAATTTCATCATTCGTCTGGAACGTCCTGGAATATCTGCCCACTCGTACAGCTCTGTTTTATATCACGGAAACATGGCTACTACTACCGCTCCGAAGAAGTCCGCACCACGAGCTCACCCTCCTGCACTCCAAATGGTGGTTGCTGCCGTCGCCGCCCTGAAGGAGAAGAACGGCTCTTCCTCTCAGGCCATTAAAAAGTACATCAAGGACACGTACGACGTCGACATCGAGCAGCAGACAAGATTCATCCGAAAAGCCCTGAAGACCGGTGCAGAGAACGGCATTCTTATTCAAACCAAGGGTAAGGGAGCTGCCGGTTCTTTCAAACTGGACCCAGCTAAAGACAAGGCTAAGGCCAAGTTGGAAAAGGAGAAGGAGAAAGCCAAGGCCAAGAAGGAAAAGGATCGTGCGAAGAAAGCTGAACTCAAGGCCAAGAAAGCTGAAAAAGCGGCTGCCAAGAAGGAGAAGAACAAGGCAGCCAAGAAGACTCCTAAGAAAACCGCCAAGAAGACACCCACCAAGTCGAAAAAGCCGTCTGCCAAAAAAGCTGAAGTCAAGCCAGCAAAGAAAGTTACATCCAAGCCGACCAACAAAGATGCATCCAAGCCAACCAAGAAAGTCCTCAAACCTGCCAAAGCCGTGAAGAAGCAAGCAGCAAAGCCAAAGAAGACTGCCAAACCAGCCAAGAAGTAGTCTGTTCTCAGCACTACAACACCAAACGGCTTTTTCCAGAGCCACAACATAAACAAGAGAGATTGTTTCTGTGGTTGCCTTTCGCACGAAATAAAATAAAGAAGATAAGAAATACCGATAATTGACTATTACGACGAACAAATTTGATAAAATATTTTCGCACTGTAAGGGTTTTCTAATGTTATAGAAAATGAAACGAAAAGTGAAATTTCCATCATGTGAGGGCGCTATGTAAATTTTGCGTGTAACGTTGTGGAGTATAGCACAGGGAAAATACTTTAGGTAGCCGGGTATAGTTTATTATTTTCCCCAGAGAGAGAGGGGTAAATATTTCCGCTAATAGATAAAAATGTACAAGTCGGTCGATTTATTATTATCCCCCGCCCCCTCCCCCAAACTTGATGGCTCGTACGCAGAGCATGCTGTGCTCAGGGACGTCTGGCTCTTTTCGTAACAAAAATAACGATTTTATTCAATGTTGACCGTAGTAATTAAATGCGAAATGTAACTTGTACAACTGTCGTCCTTAGTTGATTAATGACTTTTACCTTTTGTCCGATAAGTAAAGTGTAGGCCATCAAATAATGATCGTTTCTTTTCCATTTTTTCGCTTAATACTTCGCACAGGCAGTATTTTCGGCACAAGACATTAATGATGTAGGTTGAAACTTATATGGGCAGAAAGGTAAATCCCGAAGAAGCCATCTGGACTAGCGTGGAAATTTAATAAGTACTTCTATAATAGATGGTGGTTATATTAGGAGGAAAAGAAAACACAAAATATGACAACTTGTTCCAGCCAACAAACAAGAGGCATCACTGTGCTACAGTTGACCGGGCCTCGTCAATGGGCGTTCGCGTTCGCACGGACCCGTGAAAAGGAAGGAACCACACGGTCAATTTCATCATTCGTCTGGAACGTCCTGGAATATCTGCCCACTCGTACAGCTCTGTTTTATATCACGGAAACATGGCAACTACTACCGCTCCGAAGAAGTCCGCACCACGAGCTCACCCTCCTGCACTCCAAATGGTGGTTGCTGCCGTCGCCGCCCTGAAGGAGAAGAACGGCTCTTCCTCTCAGGCCATTAAAAAGTACATCAAGGACACGTACGACGTCGACATCGAGCAGCAGACAAGATTCATCCGAAAAGCCCTGAAGACCGGTGCAGAGAACGGCATTCTTATTCAAACCAAGGGTAAGGAGCTGCCGGTTCTTTCAAACTGGACCCAGCTAAAGACAAGGCTAAGGCCAAGTTGGAAAAGGAGAAGGAGAAAGCCAAGGCCAAGAAGGAAAAGGATCGTGCGAAGAAAGCTGAACTCAAGGCCAAGAAAGCTGAAAAAGCGGCTGCCAAGAAGGAGAAGAACAAGGCAGCCAAGAAGACTCCTAAGAAAACCGCCAAGAAGACACCCACCAAGTCGAAAAAGCCGTCTGCCAAAAAAGCTGAAGTCAAGCCAGCAAAGAAAGTTACATCCAAGCCGACCAACAAAGATGCATCCAAGCCAACCAAGAAAGTCCTCAAACCTGCCAAAGCCGTGAAGAAGCAAGCAGCAAAGCCAAAGAAGACTGCCAAACCAGCCAAGAAGTAGTCTGTTCTCAGCACTACAACACCAAACGGATCTTTTCAGAGCCACAACATAAACAAGAGAGATTGTTTCTGTGGTTGCCTTTCGCACGAAATAAAATAAAGAAGATAAGAAATACCGATAATTGACTATTACGACGAACAAATTTGATAAAATATTTTCGCACTGTAAGGGTTTTCTAATGTTATAGAAAATGAAACGAAAAGTGAAATTTCCATCATGTGAGGGCGCTATGTAAATTTTGCGTGTAACGTTGTGGAGTATAGCACGGGGAAAATACTTTAGGTAGCCGGGTATAGTTTATTATTTTCCCCAGAGAGAGAGGGGGGGACAGAGAGGGGTAAATATTTCCGCTAATAGATAAAAATGTACAAGTCGGTCGATTTATTATTATCCCCCGCCCCCTCCCCCAAACTTGATGGCTCGTACGCAGAGCATGCTGTGCTCAGGGACGTCTGGCTCTTTTCGTAACCAAAATAACGATTTTATTCAATGTTGACCGTAGTAATTAAATGCGAAATGTAACTTGTACAACTGTCGTCCTTAGTTGATTAATGACTTTTACCTTTTGTCCGATAAGTAAAGTGTAGGCCATCAAATAATGATCGTTTCTTTTCCATTTTTTCGCTTAATACTTCGCACAGGCAGTATTTTCGGCACAAGACATTAATGATGTAGGTTGAAACTTATATGGGCAGAAAGGTAAAATCCCGAAGAAGCCATCTGGACTAGCGTGGAAATTTAATAAGTACTTCTATAATAGATGGTGGTTATATTAGGAGGAAAAGAAAACACAAAATATGACAACTTGTTCCAGCCAACAAACAAGAGGCATCACTGTGCTACGGTTGACCGGGCCTCGTCAATGGGCGTTCGCGTTCGCACGGACCCGTGAAAAGGAAGGAACCACACGGTCAATTTCATCATTCGTCTGGAACGTCCTGGAATATCTGCCCACTCGTACAGCTCTGTTTTATATCACGGAAACATGGCTACTACTACCGCTCGAAGAAGTCCGCACCACGAGCTCACCCTCCTGCACTCTCAAATGGTGGTTGCTGCCGTCGCCGACCTGAAGGAGAAGAACGTCTCTTCCTCTCAGTCCATTTAAAAGTACATCAAGGACACGTACGACGTCGACATCGAGCAGCAGACAAGATTCATCCGAAAAGCCCTGAAGACCGGTGCAGAGAACGGCATTCTTATTCAAACCAAGGGTAAGGGAGCTGCCGGTTCTTTCAAACTGGACCCAGCTAAAGACAAGGCTAAGGCCAAGTTGGAAAGGAGAAGGAGAAAGCCAAGGCCAAGAAGGAAAAGGATCGTGCGAAGAAAGCTGAACTCAAGGCCAAGAAAGCTGAAAAAGCGGCTGCCAAGAAGGAGAAGAACAAGGCAGCCAAGAAGACTCCTAAGAAAACCGCCAAGAAGACACCCACCAAGTCGAAAAAGCCGTCTGCCAAAAAAGCTGAAGTCAAGCCAGCAAAGAAAGTTACATCCAAGCCGACCAACAAAGATGCATCCAAGCCAACCAAGAAAGTCCTCAAACCTGCCAAAGCCGTGAAGAAGCAAGCAGCAAAGCCAAAGAAGACTGCCAAACCAGCCAAGAAGTAGTCTGTTCTCAGCACTACAACACCAAACGGCTCTTTTCAGAGCCACAACATAAACAAGAGAGATTGTTTCTGTGGTTGCCTTTCGCACGAAATAAAATAAAGAAGATAAGAAATACCGATAATTGACTATTACGACGAACAAATTTGATAAAATATTTTCGCACTGTAAGGGTTTTCTAATGTTATAGAAAATGAAACGAAAAGTGAAATTTCCATCATGTGAGGGCGCTATGTAAATTTTGCGTGTAACGTTGTGGAGTATAGCACGGGGAAAATACTTTAGGTAGCCGGGTATAGTTTATTATTTTCCCCAGAGAGAGAGGGGGACAGAGAGGGGTAAATATTTCCGCTAATAGATAAAAATGTACAAGTCGGTCGATTTATTATTATCCCCCGCCCCCTCCCCCAAACTTGATGGCTCGTACGCAGAGCATGCTGTGCTCAGGGACGTCTGGCTCTTTTCGTAACCAAAATAACGATTTTATTCAATGTTGACCGTAGTAATTAAATGCGAAATGTAACTTGTACAACTGTCGTCCTTAGTTGATTAATGACTTTTACCTTTTGTCCGATAAGTAAAGTGTAGGCCATCAAATAATGATCGTTTCTTTTCCATTTTTCGCTTAATACTTCGCACAGGCAGTATTTTCGGCACAAGACATTAATGATGTAGGTTGAAACTTATATGGGCAGAAAGGTAAAATCCCGAAGAAGCCATCTGGACTAGCGTGGAAATTTAATAAGTACTTCTATAATAGATGGTGGTTATATTAGGAGGAAAAGAAAACACAAAATATGACAACTTGTTCCAGCCAACAAACAAGAGGCATCACTGTGCGCTTGACCGGGCCTCGTCAATGGGCGTTCGCGTTCGCACGGACCCGTGAAAAGGAAGGAACCACACGGTCAATTTCATCATTCGTCTGGAACGTCCTGGAATATCTGCCCACTCGTACAGCTCTGTTTTATATCACGGAAACATGGCTACTACTACCGCTCCGAAGAAGTCCGCAACACGAGCTCACCCTCCTGCACTCCAAATGGTGGTTGCTGCCGTCGCCGCCCTGAAGGAGAAGAACGGCTCTTCCTCTCAGGCCATTAAAAAGTACATCAAGGACACGTACGACGTCGACATCGAGCAGCAGACAAGATTCATCCGAAAAGCCCTGAAGACCGGTGCAGAGAACGGCATTCTTATTCAAACCAAGGGTAGGGAGCTGCCGGTTCTTTCAAACTGGACCCAGCTAAAGACAAGGCTAAGGCCAAGTTGGAAAAGGAGAAGGAGAAAGCCAAGGCCAAGAAGGAAAAGGATCGTGCGAAGAAAGCTGAACTCAAGGCCAAGAAAGCTGAAAAAGCGGCTGCCAAGAAGGAGAAGAACAAGGCAGCCAAGAAGACTCCTAAGAAAACCGCCAAGAAGACACCCACCAAGTCGAAAAGCCGTCTGCCAAAAAAGCTGAAGTCAAGCCAGCAAAGAAAGTTACATCCAAGCCGACCAACAAAGATGCATCCAAGCCAACCAAGAAAGTCCTCAAACCTGCCAAAGCCGTGAAGAAGCAAGCAGCAAAGCCAAAGAAGACTGCCAAACCAGCCAAGAAGTAGTCTGTTCTCAGCACTACAACACCAAACGGCTCTTTTCAGAGCCACAACATAAACAAGAGAGATTGTTTCTGTGGTTGCCTTTCGCACGAAATAAAATAAAGAAGATAAGAAATACCGATAATTGACTATTACGACGAACAAATTTGATAAAATATTTTCGCACTGTAAGGGTTTTCTAATGTTATAGAAAATGAAACGAAAAGTGAAATTTCCATCATGTGAGGGCGCTATGTAAATTTTGCGTGTAACGTTGTGGAGTATAGCACGGGGAAAATACTTTAGGTAGCCGGGTATAGTTTATTATTTTCCCCAGAGAGAGAGGGGGACAGAGAGGGGTAAATATTTCCGCTAATAGATAAAAATGTACAAGTCGGTCGATTTATTATTATCCCCCGCCCCCTCCCCCAAACTTGATGGCTCGTACGCAGAGCATGCTGTGCTCAGGGACGTCTGGCTCTTTTCGTAACCAAAATAACGATTTTATTCAATGTTGACCGTAGTAATTAAATGCGAAATGTAACTTGTACAACTGTCGTCCTTAGTTGATTAATGACTTTTACCTTTTGTCCGATAAGTAAAGTGTAGGCCATCAAATAATGATCGTTTCTTTTCCATTTTTTCGCTTAATACTTCGCACAGGCAGTATTTTCGGCACAAGACATTAATGATGTAGGTTGAAACTTATATGGGCAGAAAGGTAAAATCCCGAAGAAGCCATCTGGACTAGCGTGGAAATTTAATAAGTACTTCTATAATAGATGGTGGTTATATTAGGAGGAAAAGAAAACACAAAATATGACAACTTGTTCCAGCCAACAAACAAGAGGCATCACTGTGCTACGGTTGACCGGGCCTCGTCAATGGGCGTTCGCGTTCGCACGGACCCGTGAAAAGGAAGGAACCACACGGTCAATTTCATCATTCGTCTGGAACGTCCTGGAATATCTGCCCACTCGTACAGCTCTGTTTTATATCACGGAAACATGGCAACTACTACCGCTCCGAAGAAGTCCGCAACACGAGCTCACCCTCCTGCACTCCAAATGGTGGTTGCTGCCGTCGCCGCCCTGAAGGAGAAGAACGGCTCTTCCTCTCAGGCCATTAAAAAGTACATCAAGGACACGTACGACGTCGACATCGAGCAGCAGACAAGATTCATCCGAAAAGCCCTGAAGACCGGTGCAGAGAACGGCATTCTTATTCAAACCAAGGGTAAGGGATCTGCCGGTTCTTTCAAACTGGACCCAGCTAAAGACAAGGCTAAGGCCAAGTTGGAAAAGGAGAAGGAGAAAGCCAAGGCCAAGAAGGAAAAGGATCGTGCGAAGAAAGCTGAACTCAAGGCCAAGAAAGCTGAAAAAGCGGCTGCCAAGAAGGAGAAGAACAAGGCAGCCAAGAAGACTCCTAAGAAAACCGCCAAGAAGACACCCACCAAGTCGAAAAAGCCGTCTGCCAAAAAAGCTGAAGTCAAGCCAGCAAAGAAAGTTACATCCAAGCCGACCAACAAAGATGCATCCAAGCCAACCAAGAAAGTCCTCAAACCTCAAACCTGCCAAAGCCGTGAAGAAGCAAGCAGCAAAGCCAAAGAAGACTGCCAAACCAGCCAAGAAGTAGTCTGTTCTCAGCACTACAACACCAAACGGCTCTTTTCAGAGCCACAACATAAACAAGAGAGATTGTTTCTGTGGTTGCCTTTCGCACGAAATAAAATAAAGAAGAAGAAATACCGATAATTGACTATTACGACGAACAAATTTGATAAAATATTTTCGCACTGTAAGGGTTTTCTAATGTTATAGAAAATGAAACGAAAAGTGAAATTTCCATCATGTGAGGGCGCTATGTAAATTTTGCGTGTAACGTTGTGGAGTATAGCACGGGGAAAATACTTTAGGTAGCCGGGTATAGTTTATTATTTTCCCCAGAGAGAGAGGGGGACAGAGAGGGGTAAATATTTCCGCTAATAGATAAAAATGTACAAGTCGGTCGATTTATTATTATCCCCCGCCCCCTCCCCCAAACTTGATGGCTCGTACGCAGAGCATGTGCTCAGGGACGTCTGGCTCTTTTCGTAACAAAAATAACGATTTTATTCAATGTTGACCGTAGTAATTAAATGCGAAATGTAACTTGTACAACTGTCGTCCTTAGTTGATTAATGACTTTTACCTTTTGTCCGATAAGTAAAGTGTAGGCCATCAAATAATGATCGTTTCTTTTCCATTTTTTCGCTTAATACTTCGCACAGGCAGTATTTTCGGCACAAGACATTAATGATGTAGGTTGAAACTTATATGGGCAGAAAGGTAAAATCCCGAAGAAGCCATCTGGACTAGCGTGGAAATTTAATAAGTACTTCTATAATAGATGGTGGTTATATTAGGAGGAAAAGAAAACACAAAATATGACAACTTGTTCCAGCCAACAAACAAGAGGCATCACTGTGCTACGGTTGACCGGGCCTCGTCAATGGGCGTTCGCGTTCGCACGGACCCGTGAAAAGGAAGGAACCACACGGTCAATTTCATCATTCGTCTGGAACGTCCTGGAATATCTGCCCACTCGTACAGCTCAGTTTTATATCACGGAAACATGGCAACTACTACCGCTCCGAAGAAGTCCGCAACACGAGCTCACCCTCCTGCACTCCAAATGGTGGTTGCTGCCGTCGCCGCCCTGAAGGAGAAGAACGGCTCTTCCTCTCAGGCCATTAAAAAGTACATCAAGGACACGTACGACGTCGACATCGAGCAGGAGGCAAGATTCATCCGAAAAGCCCTGAAGACCGGTGCAGAAAACGGCATTCTTATTCAAACCAAGGGTAAGGGAGCTGCCGGTTCTTTCAAACTGGACCCAGCTAAAGACAAGGCTAAGGCCAAGTTGGAAAAGGAGGAGAAAGGCAAGGCCAAGAAGGAAAAGGATCGTGCGAAGAAAGCTGAACTCAAGGCCAAGAAAGCTGAAAAAGCGGCTGCCAAGAAGGAGAAGACCAAGGCAGCCAAGAAGACTCCTAAGAAAACCGCCAAGAAGACACCCACCAAGTCGAAAAAGCCGTCTGCCAAAAAAGCTGAAGTCAAGCCAGCAAAGAAAGTTACATCCAAGCCGACCAAGAAAGATGCATCCAAGCTAACCAAGAAAGTCGTCAAGCCAACCAAGAAAGTCGTCAAACCTGCCAAAGCCGTGAAGAAGCAAGCAGCAAAGCCAAAGAAGACTGCCAAACCAGCCAAGAAGTAGTCTGTTCTCAGCACTACAACACCAAACGGCTCTTTTCAGAGCCACAACATAAACAACAGAGATTGTTTCTGTGGTTGCCTCTCGCACGAAATAAAATAAAGAAGATGAAAAATCCCGATAATTGACTATTAGGACGAACAAATTTGATAAAATATATTCGCACTGTAAGGGTTTTCTAATGTTATAGAAAATGAAACGAAAAGTGAAATTTCCATCATGTGAGGGCGCTATGTAAATTTTGCGTGTAACGTTGTGGAGTATAGCACGGGGAAAATACTTTAGGTAGCCGGGTATAGTTTATTATTTTCCCCAGAGAGAGAGCGGGGACAGAGAGGGGTAAATATTTCCGCTAATAGATAAAAATGTACAAGTCGGTCGATTTATTATTATCCCCCGCCCCCTCCCCCAAACTTGATGGCTCGTACGCAGAGCATGCTGTGCTCAGGGACGTCTGGCTCTTTTCGTAACCAAAATAACGATTTTATTCAATGTTGACCGTAGTAATTAAATGCGAAATGTAACTTGTACAACTGTCGTCCTTAGTTGATTAATGACTTTTACCTTTTGTCCGATAAGTAAAGTGTAGGCCATCAAATAATGATCGTTTCTTTTCCATTTTTCGCTTAATACTTCGCACAGGCAGTATTTTCGGCACAAGACATTAATGATGTAGGTTGAAACTTATATGGGCAGAAAGGTAAAATCCCGAAGAAGCCATCTGGACTAGCGTGGAAATTTAATAAGTACTTCTATAATAGATGGTGGTTATATTAGGAGGAAAGAAAACACAAAATATGACAACTTGTTCCAGCCAACAAACAAGAGGCATCACTGTGCTACGGTTGACCGGGCCTCGTCAATGGGCGTTCGCGTTCGCACGGACCCGTGAAAAGGAAGGAACCACACGGTCAATTTCATCATTCGTCTGGAACGTCCTGGAATATCTGCCCACTCGTACAGCTCAGTTTTATATCACGGAAACATGGCAACTACTACCGCTCCGAAGAAGTCCGCAACACGAGCTCACCCTCCTGCACTCCAAATGGTGGTTGCTGCCGTCGCCGCCCTGAAGGAGAAGAACGGCTCTTCCTCTCAGGCCATTAAAAAGTACATCAAGGACACGTACGACGTCGACATCGAGCAGCAGACAAGATTCATCCGAAAAGCCCTGAAGACCGGTGCAGAGAACGGCATTCTTATTCAAACCAAGGGTAAGGGAGCTGCCGGTTCTTTCAAACTGGACCCAGCTAAAGACAAGGCTAAGGCCAAGTTGGAAAAGGAGAAGGAGAAAGCCAAGGCCAAGAAGGAAAAGGATCGTGCGAAGAAAGCTGAACTCAAGGCCAAGAAAGCTGAAAAAGCGGCTGCCAAGAAGGAGAAGAACAAGGCAGCCAAGAAGACTCCTAAGAAAACCGCCAAGAAGACACCCACCAAGTCGAAAAAGCCGTCTGCCAAAAAAGCTGAAGTCAAGCCAGCAAAGAAAGTTACATCCAAGCCGACCAACAAAGATGCATCCAAGCCAACCAAGAAAGTCCTCAAAAACCAAACCTGCCAAAGCCGTGAAGAAGCAAGCAGCATAGCCAATTTAGACTGCCAAACCAGCCAAGAAGTAGTCTGTTCTCAGCACTACAACACCAAACGGCTCTTTTCAGAGCCACAACATAAACAAGAGAGATTGTTTCTGTGGTTGCCTTTCGCACGAAATAAAATAAAGAAGATAAGAAATACCGATAATTGACTATTACGACGAACAAATTTGATAAAATATTTTCGCACTGTAAGGGTTTTCTAATGTTATAGAAAATGAAACGAAAAGTGAAATTTCCATCATGTGAGGGCGCTATGTAAATTTTGCGTGTAACGTTGTGGAGTATAGCACGGGAAAATACTTTAGGTAGCCGGGTATAGTTTATTATTTTTCCCCAGAGAGAGAGGGGACAGAGAGGTAAATATTTCCGCTAATAGATAAAAATGTACAAGTCGGTCGATTTATTATTATCCCCGCCCCTCCCCAAACTTGATGGCTCGTACGCAGAGCATGCTGTGCTCAGGGACGTCTGGCTCTTTTCGTAACCAAAATAACGATTTTATTCAATGTTGACCGTAGTAATTAAATGCGAAATGTAACTTGTACAACTGTCGTCCTTAGTTGATTAATGACTTTTACCTTTTGTCCGATAAGTAAAGTGTAGGCCATCAAATAATGATCGTTTCTTTTCCATTTTTTCGCTTAATACTTCGCACAGGCAGTATTTTCGGCACAAGACATTAATGATGTAGGTTGAAACTTATATGGGCAGAAAGGTAAAATCCCGAAGAAGCCATCTGGACTAGCGTGGAAATTTAATAAGTACTTCTATAATAGATGGTGGTTATATTAGGAGGAAAAGAAAACACAAAATATGACAACTTGTTCCAGCCAACAAACAAGAGGCATCACTGTGCTACGGTTGACCGGGCCTCGTCAATGGGCGTTCGCGTTCGCACGGACCCGTGAAAAGGAAGGAACCACACGGTCAATTTCATCATTCGTCTGGAACGTCCTGGAATATCTGCCCACTCGTACAGCTCAGTTTTATATCACGGAAACATGGCAACTACTACCGCTCCGAAGAAGTCCGCAACACGAGCTCACCCTCCTGCACTCCAAATGGTGGTTGCTGCCGTCGCCGCCCTGAAGGAGAAGAACGGCTCTTCCTCTCAGGCCATTAAAAAGTACATCAAGGACACGTACGACGTCGACATCGAGCAGCAGACAAGATTCATCCGAAAAGCCCTGAAGACCGGTGCAGAGAACGGCATTCTTATTCAAACCAAGGGTAAGGGAGCTGCCGGTTCTTTCAAACTGGACCCAGCTAAAGACAAGGCTAAGGCCAAGTTGGAAAAGGAGAAGGAGAAAGCCAAGGCCAAGAAGGAAAAGGATCGTGCGAAGAAAGCTGAACTCAAGGCCAAGAAAGCTGAAAAAGCGGCTGCCAAGAAGGAGAAGAACAAGGCAGCCAAGAAGACTCCTAAGAAAACCGCCAAGAAGACACCCACCAAGTCGAAAAAGCCGTCTGCCAAAAAAGCTGAAGTCAAGCCAGCAAAGAAAGTTACATCCAAGCCGACCAACAAAGATGCATCCAAGCCAACCAAGAAAGTCCTCAAACCTGCCAAAGCCGTGAAGAAGCAAGCAGCAAAGCCAAAGAAGACTGCCAAACCAGCCAAGAAGTAGTCTGTTCTCAGCACTACAACACCAAACTGCTCTTTTCAGAGCCACAACATAAACAAGAGAGATTGTTTCTGTGGTTGCCTTTCGCACGAAATAAAATAAAGAAGATAAGAAATACCGATAATTGACTATTACGACGAACAAATTTGATAAAATATTTTCGCCCTGTTATGTTTTCTAATGTTATAGAAAATGAAACGAAAAGTGAAATTTCCATCATGTGAGGGCGCTATGTAAATTTTGCGTGTAACGTTGTGGAGTATAGCACGGGAAAATACTTTAGGTAGCCGGGTATAGTTTATTATTTTCCCAGAGAGAGGGGGACAGAGAGGTAAATATTTCCGCTAATAGATAAAAATGTAGAAGTCGGTCTATTTATTATTATCCCCCGCGCCCTCCCCCAAACTTGATGGCTCGTACGCAGAGCATGCTGTGCTCAGGGACGTCTGGCTCTTTTCGTAACCAAAATAACGATTTTATTCAATGTTGACCGTAGTAATTAAATGCGAAATGTAACTTGTACAACTGTCGTCCTTAGTTGATTAATGACTTTTACCTTTTGTCCGATAAGTAAAGTGTAGGCCATCAAATAATGATCGTTTCTTTTCCATTTTTTCGCTTAATACTTCGCACAGGCAGTATTTTCGGCACAAGACATTAATGATGTAGGTTGAAACTTATATGGGCAGAAAGGTAAAATCCCGAAGAAGCCATCTGGACTAGCGTGGAAATTTAATAAGTACTTCTATAATAGATGGTGGTTATATTAGGAGGAAAAGAAAACACAAAATATGACAACTTGTTCCAGCCAACAAACAAGAGGCATCACTGTGCTACGGTTGACCGGGCCTCGTCAATGGGCGTTCGCGTTCGCACGGACCCGTAAAAGGAAGGAACCACACGGTCAATTTCATCATTCGTCTGGAACGTCCTGGAATATCTGCCCACTCGTACAGCTCTGTTTTATATCACGGAAACATGGCAACTACTACCGCTCCGAAGAAGTCCGCAACACGAGCTCACCCTCCTGCACTCCAAATGGTGGTTGCTGCCGTCGCCGCCCTGAAGGAGAAGAACGGCTCTTCCTCTCAGGCCATTAAAAAGTACATCAAGGACACGTACGACGTCGACATCGAGCAGCAGACAAGATTCATCCGAAAAGCCCTGAAGACCGGTGCAGAGAACGGCATTCTTATTCAAACCAAGGGTAAGGGAGCTGCCGGTTCTTTCAAACTGGACCCAGCTAAAGACAAGGCTAAGGCCAAGTTGGAAAAGGAGAAGGAGAAAGCCAAGGCCAAGAAGGAAAAGGATCGTGCGAAGAAAGCTGAACTCAAGGCCAAGAAAGCTGAAAAAGCGGCTGCCAAGAAGGAGAAGAACAAGGCAGCCAAGAAGACTCCTAAGAAAACCGCCAAGAAGACACCCACCAAGTCGAAAAAGCCGTCTGCCAAAAAAGCTGAAGTCAAGCCAGCAAAGAAAGTTACATCCAAGCCGACCAACAAAGATGCATCCAAGATGCATCCAAGCCAACCAAGAAAGTCCTCAAACCTGCCAAAGCCGTGAAGAAGCAAGCAGCAAAGCCAAAGAAGACTGCCAAACCAGCCAAGAAGTAGTCTGTTCTCAGCACTACAACACCAAACTGCTCTTTTCAGAGCCACAACATAAACAAGAGAGATTGTTTCTGTGGTTGCCTTTCGCACGAAATAAAATAAAGAAGATAAGAAATACCGATAATTGACTATTACGACGAACAAATTTGATAAAATATTTTCGCACTGTAAGGGTTTTCTAATGTTATAGAAAATGAAACGAAAAGTGAAATTTCCATCATGTGAGGGCGCTATGTAAATTTTGCGTGTAACGTTGTGGAGTATAGCACGGGGAAAATACTTTAGGTAGCCGGGTATAGTTTATTATTTTCCCCAGACAGAGAGAGAGAGAGGGGGGGGGGACAGAGAGAGGTAAATATTTCCGCTAATAGATAAAAATGTAGAAGTCGGTCTATTTATTATTATCCCCCGCGCCCTCCCCCAAACTTGATGGCTCGTACACAGAGCACGCTGTGCTCAGGGACGTCTGGCTCTTTTCGTAACCAAAATAACGATTTTATTCAATGTTGACCGTAGTAATTAAATGCGAAATGTAACTTGTACAACTGTCGTCCTTAGTTGATTAATGACTTTTACCTTTTGTCCGATAAGTAAAGTGTAGGCCATCAAATAATGATCGTTTCTTTTCCATTTTTCGCTTAATACTTCGCACAGGCAGTATTTTCGGCACAAGACATTAATGATGTAGGTTGAAACTTATATGGGCAGAAAGGTAAAATCCCGAAGAAGCCATCTGGACTAGCGTGGAAATTTAATAAGTACTTCTATAATAGATGGTGGTTATATTAGGAGGAAAAGAAAACACAAAATATGACAACTTGTTCCAGCCAACAAACAAGAGGCATCACTGTGCTACGGTTGACCGGGCCTCGTCAATGGGCGTTCGCGTTCGCACGGACCCGTGAAAAGGAAGGAACCACACGGTCAATTTCATCATTCGTCTGGAACGTCCTGGAATATCTGCCCACTCGTACAGCTCTGTTTTATATCACGGAAACATGGCTACTACTACCGCTCCGAAGAAGTCCGCAACACGAGCTCACCCTCCTGCACTCCAAATGGTGGTTGCTGCCGTCGCCGCCCTGAAGGAGAAGAACGGCTCTTCCTCTCAGGCCATTAAAAAGTACATCAAGGACACGTACGACGTCGACATCGAGCAGCAGACAAGATTCATCCGAAAAGCCCTGAAGACCGGTGCAGAGAACGGCATTCTTATTCAAACCAAGGGTAAGGGAGCTGCCGGTTCTTTCAAACTGGACCCAGCTAAAGACAAGGCTAAGGCCAAGTTGGAAAAGGAGAAGGAGAAAGCCAAGGCCAAGAAGGAAAAGGATCGTGCGAAGAAAGCTGAACTCAAGGCCAAGAAAGCTGAAAAAGCGGCTGCCAAGAAGGAGAAGAACAAGGCAGCCAAGAAGACTCCTAAGAAAACCGCCAAGAAGACACCCACCAAGTCGAAAAAGCCGTCTGCCAAAAAAGCTGAAGTCAAGCCAGCAAAGAAAGTTACATCCAAGCCGACCAACAAAGATGCATCCAAGCCAACCAAGAAAGTCCTCAAACCTGCCAAAGCCGTGAAGAAGCAAGCAGCAAAGCCAAAGAAGACTGCCAAACCAGCCAAGAAGTAGTCTGTTCTCAGCACTACAACACCAAACGGCTCTTTTCAGAGCCACAACATAAACAAGAGAGATTGTTTCTGTGGTTGCCTTTCGCACGAAATAAAATAAAGAAGATAAGAAATACCGATAATTGACTATTACGACGAACAAATTTGATAAAATATTTTCGCACTGTAAGGGTTTTCTAATGTTATAGAAAATGAAACGAAAAGTGAAATTTCCATCATGTGAGGGCGCTATGTAAATTTTGCGTGTAACGTTGTGGAGTATAGCACGGGGAAAATACTTTAGGTAGCCGGGTATAGTTTATTATTTTCCCCAGAGAGAGAGGGGGACAGAGAGGGGTAAATATTTCCGCTAATAGATAAAAATGTACAAGTCGGTCGATTTATTATTATCCCCCGCCCCCTCCCCCAAACTTGATGGCTCGTACGCAGAGCATGCTGTGCTCAGGGACGTCTGGCTCTTTTCGTAACCAAAATAACGATTTTATTCAATGTTGACCGTAGTAATTAAATGCGAAATGTAACTTGTACAACTGTCGTCCTTAGTTGATTAATGACTTTTACCTTTTGTCCGATAAGTAAAGTGTAGGCCATCAAATAATGATCGTTTCTTTTCCATTTTTTCGCTTAATACTTCGCACAGGCAGTATTTTCGGCACAAGACATTAATGATGTAGGTTGAAACTTATATGGGCAGAAAGGTAAATTCCGAAGAAGCCATCTGGACTAGCGTGGAAATTTAATAAGTACTTCTATAATAGATGGTGGTTATATTAGGAGGAAAAGAAAACACAAAATATGACAACTTGTTCCAGCCAACAAACAAGAGGCATCACTGTGCTACGGTTGACCGGGCCTCGTCAATGGGCGTTCGCGTTCGCACGGACCCGTGAAAAGGAAGGAACCACACGGTCAATTTCATCATTCGTCTGGAACGTCCTGGAATATCTGCCCACTCGTACAGCTCAGTTTTATATCACGGAAACATGGCAACTACTACCGCTCCGAAGAAGTCCGCAACACGAGCTCACCCTCCTGCACTCCAAATGGTGGTTGCTGCCGTCGCCGCCCTGAAGGAGAAGAACGGCTCTTCCTCTCAGGCCATTAAAAAGTACATCAAGGACACGTACGACGTCGACATCGAGCAGCAGACAAGATTCATCCGAAAAGCCCTGAAGACCGGTGCAGAGAACGGCATTCTTATTCAAACCAAGGGTAAGGGAGCTGCCGGTTCTTTCAAACTGGACCCAGCTAAAGACAAGGCTAAGGCCAAGTTGGAAAAGGAGAAGGAGAAAGCCAAGGCCAAGAAGGAAAAGGATCGTGCGAAGAAAGCTGAACTCAAGGCCAAGAAAGCTGAAAAAGCGGCTGCCAAGAAGGAGAAGAACAAGGCAGCCAAGAAGACTCCTAAGAAAACCGCCAAGAAGACACCCACCAAGTCGAAAAAGCCGTCTGCCAAAAAAGCTGAAGTCAAGCCAGCAAAGAAAGTTACATCCAAGCCGACCAACAAAGATGCATCCAAGCCAACCCAAGCCAACCAAGAAAGTCCTCAAACCTGCCAAAGCCGTGAAGAAGCAAGCAGCAAAGCCAAAGAAGACTGCCAAACCAGCCAAGAAGTAGTCTGTTCTCAGCACTACAACACCAAACGGCTCTTTTCAGAGCCACAACATAAACAAGAGAGATTGTTTCTGTGGTTGCCTCTCGCACGAAATAAAATAAAGAAGATAAGAAATACCGATAATTGACTATTACGACGAACAAATTTGATAAAATATTTTCGCACTGTAAGGGTTTTCTAATGTTATAGAAAATGAAACGAAAAGTGAAATTTCCATCATGTGAGGGCGCTATGTAAATTTTGCGTGTAACGTTGTGGAGTATAGCACGGGGAAATACTTTAGGTAGCCGGGTATAGTTTATTATTTTCCCCAGAGAGAGAGAGGGGACAGAGAGGTAAATATTTCCGCTAATAGATAAAAATGTAGAAGTCGGTCGATTTATTATTATCCCCGCGCCCTCCCCCAAACTTGATGGCTCGTACGCAGAGCATGCTGTGCTCAGGGACGTCTGGCTCTTTTCGTAACCAAAATAACGATTTTATTCAATGTTGACCGTAGTAATTAAATGCGAAATGTAACTTGTACAACTGTCGTCCTTAGTTGATTAATGACTTTTACCTTTTGTCCGATAAGTAAAGTGTAGGCCATCAAATAATGATCGTTTCTTTTCCATTTTTTCGCTTAATACTTCGCACAGGCAGTATTTTCGGCACAACAATGTAGGGCGTCTACCCTACCGTATTTTGACAGTATTTTTCGGAGGGCGAAGTGTGCATGGAGGCAGTTTAAGGTATGAATAAATTGTCCAAATCAAAAAGTCATGTAATCTCCTAAAAGAGGAGAACCTAAGCTTTAATTTGGATATAAATTTGTCGACCTCCCTTAAAAACGTTTAAAGTTATACCCATCGCTAGAAATAATTCCATTCGTATTTGAGCTTTAATCAGAACAATGTAGGGTGTATACCCTACCGTAATTTGGCAGTATTTTGCTGAGGGCTAAGTGTGCATGGAAGCCGTTTAAGGTATGAAGAAATTGTCCAAATCAAAAAGTCATGTGATTTTCTAAAAGAGGAGAACCTCAGCTTTCATTTGTATATAAATTTGTCGACCTCCCTTAAAAACTTTTAAATTTATACTCGTCGCTAGAAATAATTTCATTCGTATTTGAGCTTTAATCACAACAATTTAGGGTTTCTACCCTACCGTATTTTGACAGTATTCTGCGGAGGGCTATGTGTGCATGGAGGCCGTTTAAGGTATGAAGAAATTGTCCAAATCAAAAAGTAATGTGATTTCCTAAAAGAGGAGAACCTAAGCTTTAATTTGGATATAAATTTGTAGACCTTTCTTAAAAACTTTTAAAGTTATACCCATCGCTATAAATAATTCCATTCGTATTTGAGCTTTAATTAATTAAACGGCATCTAAAATACATTCAAAGCTCCCTACCCCAATCCTCAACTTTAACCTTTCACCTCACCTATTTTACCTATGGGGGTTCTGCGATCAAATTAACCTTTCAAAGGTCAAAGGTCAAAGGTCAATTTGATATCAAAACCCCCATTTCACCTACTACTTCAGTTGATTTCTTGTATGGCTTTCTAGGATGACTGGTATTAGTACCAAATCATTTTTGAGAGAATACTTATACAATCAACCACACATCACAACTTGTCCATAAACAAGTAAACAACACAGTAACGGTTGATTACTCTAACAATGTACTAGCCTATGTCATCAACCAATGAACTATACTCATGGCAACCGTCGTGTACTTGTTTGTCGTGTATTGCTTTGATTTATTTGTATAAACAGGTCTGTTAAGAAATTGTGCAGAATTTATGAGATGTTATAATCGTGGTACAGTAAAACTAGCATCCCTAGGTGATCCCTGGAGCATTTTATTTCCAAAAGGCTAAGCCTAGGAAACAAGAACGCTCCAGGGATCAGCTCTGGAGGCTAGTTTTACTTTAAATTAATCATCGAAGTTTGTCTGTTTTGATGTAGTACATACCACTGATGTTTCCGTTTATTAGTGGCCAATGGAACAAAATGTATATGCCTATACTTGAGATTGACTTTGATCTGTTTTTTATTCGTTTTTCAAGGAAAGTGAACATTTTGTGAGAAAAATTAGAGTTATACACAATAAGAGAACTGAGCCTGTGGTTGTCAGATGCTTTTTATGCAGAAAGTCATGCCGGGGTGAAGCCGGCTTAAAAGATCATTGCCATGCAAAACATCGCCTGCAATGTCCTCCCAAACTGGGAAACAAAGAGATACGAAACAATCACTCATTTGAAAATAAATTATTTAATATGCCTCCATATTTGCTTCTGTGTCATTTATATTTATCTCTCTTTGTGGCCTCATTGGCGTCGTATGTCATAATTGTGTAGGCCAGCTAGGTTTCAAGGCAAGGTTTCACATTCCAGAGGCCAGGGGTTCAATTTTTTCCAAAAGTAATTACAGAAATCATCAGTTTACAAGTATATTTTTACAAAGAAAAAATATAACTATAAATGATTTTTTATATAGTATCTCGTTCAAGTGTAAATCTGTAATTATAAGGAGGAAATCATATTTATGTACGGGTAATGAAACAAATTGAACAAGTGCATTACGTCCAAGTATTTTTTCACGTTCTTTCTAAGTAATAGATAAGTCTATTCTAAATTATGAATGAGCGATTTAGGGCAGTTTCTGTAGATGATGGACTATTGTAAAGCTGAACAGAACATATCGACCGTTAAGGGAAACGTAAAATTTTAGTTTCAATTAATTTGAGATTTTCCCCATATTACGGAGCCCCTAAAGGGACATATGATGAAAACAAATTTACGTGCGAAGAAATAATTTGAGTTCTTTATTTCGTGCGCTCGAAATGATTTCGTGGGCTCGAAATGATTTCGAGCACACAAAATCATTTCGAGCGCACGAAATCCTTTATATTGAGCGCTCGAAATGATTTCGAGTGCACAAAATGATTTCGTGAGCACTTAATGATTTCGAGCTTTACGAAATAAAGAGCTCAAATTATTTCTTTGCACGTAAATTTGTTTTCATCATATGTCCCTTTAGGGGCTCCATACCATATGCCTTTTGCCAACAACAGTGAAATAAACTATCGGCGGTTTTCTTCTTTCCCTTGCACAGACAAATGAAGACACAAAGAGACAAATAAAGACTGGAGGTGGAGGAGATTTATCAGCTAGTGCAGAGAAGTGTAAAAGACTGGCCGAGGTAATCGGCAATAACATCACTATGTCTGATCTGGATTCAAAATCTCTCCCAAATAGTTGTATACCGTTTGTGAAAACAATTAGATGGGTAAGAAGGGATACAAATGGCATGAGGACTCTCCGGAATATTTGGTCCAGTAACCGAAGTAACATAAAAGAAATGATCCGGGATGTAATTAGTAAACGCATTAGGCCTAAAATAAATATGACATAAATATGGGGGATCGTGCCCCAATTAACACTGTTGATAATCATAATGAAGATATTGATAATTCAAATAGAGTTGGTGATTATCGTTCTAAAGATAACAATGGTTCTCATGACACTGACGTTTCTAATGACAACAACAGCTCTCATGGCAACAATAGATATATGGACACCAACAATTCTCGGGGCAAGAATAGTTCTAATTATAGCGGCGGTTCGCAAGACAACGACGGTTGTTATGAAAACGCTGGCCCTAATGACAACAATTGTTCAAATGACAACGCTGGTTCTAATGACACAGACGGTTCTAAAGACAACAACGGTTCTCATGGTGTTACGATCCGAAAATCTTCAAACTATAGGTGAATGCAAATTACTCAAAAAGCCTGAATTTTCTCAGATGCAACAAAGGGAGTGGGATTATGTTTACGGGTTATGAATAGAACGTTTATTTTTGGAAAATGATGTAATTTAACAGAAATTTCTAGAAGTGAAGTGAAGAAGAAATCTCTAGTATTTTCTAGAAGGGATTAAAAACTATAAATACGGGCTGGTAGAGGATTTTAAACAGGACTTGAGCAAACCATCAAGACTTGATGAAACTATATCGATACTTCAGTGTACATCCACTAGGACCTGTGATGTCGCTTACGACTCATCTGTGGAATGTTTTGAGAAAGTTTGTATTGACCGAGTGAAGTGTCTGAATTTAATTCCGGAAGAGACATTTTGTGAACTAAATCTACAGTTCAGTATTTTGGGATTTCTTCTTTCCCATATTTTTGTCACGGTAGTCGACTTGTGTCCCCGTGGTTTCGTCTATTTCCAGCCGTTTGTTGGAGGTGAATTCGCCCCGCGTCCAGCTCTATTTACACCGTGTCAAAGAACTGTTTTTGGTGTCATTTTCGCTGGAGCCTGCTCAGTCCTCGCCCGTAAGATCTTCTTCTTATTTAGTATAAGATATTTTCTTAATGTACACTTGTTTACCCTAATCATTGTACGCTTGTTAAACCCCATCGATATTTGTAGCGGTTGATATTTCCATTATTAAATCACTTTGTTTCTGTGTTCTTTATATCAGTGTGACCTTGTTTGATTTCTTTGTTGCATGTGAGAAAATTCAGGCTTTTTGAGTAATTTGCATTCACCTATAGTTTGAAGATTTTCGGATCGTAACAGCATGTTAACCCTTTCGATCTCACGGGCTGTAAAAGGTGCCGGGAATCGGCATGCCCTTGACGACCACGGCTACTTTATTCACCACCTGAAAATGCTCGAGTGGTTTTTTTGGTTGGCGCCCTCTATTGACAGGAATTAATTGCATAAAAGTTCATGAAAAGAAAAGCGCGTCACTTTTTGCGGTTTCCCGGTGCTAGCGTCCACTGGCTTTCCACAACGGTCAGTTTTTAGTTGCAACCATGATGGAAACGGACATAAATGATGGCATTTTGGCTGAGATTTTGGCAGACAGTGGCTCAGAATCAGATGACGAAGAAACGGATGACGACAGTACATTAGAACAAGTAAAATTTCCAGCGGAATTCATTCAAGAGGTAGGCCTAAATCACAGTAAAAATGAATGACACTAGGCCTAGTTACAGTTAACGTTACTCTTCCTGGCCCAATGCAAATTAATGTAATTCACTTATTTTCCTAGGCTATAGCGTAAATATTGGATGCATTTTTTGTTATATGCTCAAGGGGGTACAACTGTTGGAGTTGAGGAATGTAAATATAGAAAATGGATCCTTTTAATAGGATTGACCAAATCCCCACCCCCTGGACTGGGTCAAAAAAGTCAAGTGAAAATGTACAATTTTTAGTAGTTTGTTGGGGTAATATTTGTATTCATTGAAACAGCAAGTAGTAGTATGTCAGATGGGGGTTCTAGGCCACCTACTAAAAAATGATTTTTAAAAATCATTTTTTAAAGGGACTTTCCCTAAATGGTGTCGTGAAAAGATGACCTCATCAAAAAATTGATGAGGTCATTAAAACCGGAGGCGGTTTTGAGTGTATTTTTAAAAAAAAACGATACTTATAAAATTGAGATAAGAAAAAATGAAAAAACAAAAAAATATTATCTAGTTTAATAATAAAGATGATGACGAAAAGAACGAAGCTGACAAAAACAGAATATAATTTAAAAAGCAAAGCAGAGCTGAAAGAGATTGTAATAAATGAAAATATTAAAATTGAGGTAGGTAGTGGTAAATATGGAAAACTGACTAGACTTGATTATTTAACGGCGGTATTAAAATATAAAGATGTATTATTTCCTAAAGCAATTATTCCTTGCGAATGGCTTTTAGTTGGTAAAACAGACAAGTGTTGTATCGATAGTGTGTGTGGGGGAAGATATTGTGGATTACATCGGAGTCGTACAAGGAGTGACAAGCGTATCCCACTTCCCTGTTTAAAATGTAAAAAAGGCACAAAGACTTTAACTTGCTTTTGCACGAGATGTGCGAATAAAGTATTAGTAAATCGTTATAATCGTTTAAAAGTTGAAAAAGGAAAAGCTAGACGTTCGTTTAATAGCGTGATGAAAGAATTGTTAGAAAGAAATTTCTTTATGGATTATAAATCATAATTATACGGGGGAGGTCTATCAAATGTTTTACCCGCTCCGCTACTCGCGAAGCGGGTTTTTGATTACGCTCCACGTCAGTGTAATAATTTTTATTTAAGAATTTTTTTTTCTGCGTTTTCATCGGCAGTTTCGGCCTCTGTTTTAACCGGTATAGTCGTCGGTTCAACGAGTACATTACGGATTTTTTCTTTCATTTTGTAATATTTATCTCGCTCTTCGCATATGAGCGCAAATTCTTCTTGGCTGACGTTACCGTCTTGGATAGCTTTGCTAACGTGGTTTTCGATGGTGTTTAGTTTAGATAAAGCTAGAATTCGTATTTCGTCGTGTTTTTCAGCTTTTTTATACAATTTATTTTTTACATATCTGAGAGCGAACGCTCCTCCGCCCAACCCCAAAGCTAAACCTTCTAAAGCGTATCCCACGGGTGACGACATGACTGTAGCGATACTAGCTATTCCGATGGCTCCTGCTCCCATACAGCCTAATTCGGCCATTGTTTCTACGACATTACAAGCGTTGATGATTTTATTATATTTTTTATATACACCCTCTCGTTCGTTTATTTCGATTCGTAATTCTTTTTGAGCGTCATCGATTTTTTGCAATCGAAATTCTTTGGTGCTCTCAGCGTTAGAGTCATTCGTTAAAACTGTTACATTTGGATAAAGTACGCTTGTTGATTCTAAATGTATGGTCATTGTTATTATTAATAGAAAAAGATTTAAAATTTAAATTTATTGGAATCTTTTTAATTTTAACCTCGTAACATATTCCTTCGTTTAAAGATCCAAAAAGATTTAGATTCACATATAGTTTGATATCATGTTCTTGAACGCAGCATAATATACATTCTAAATATCGTGGTTCATTCGTAAAATAAAAATTACTAATTGTGGAGAAAGTAATATATGTTCTATCATTTAAATCTAATGTCCACTTTCTACTGTGGAATAAGAATTATTTTCACCCGTATTCATTTTAGCATATAATGTATAAAATATTATGTTTTGTAATATAGCAATAGCTACTATATTTAAATCCCAAAAGATTTCAAAATTTAAATCTCTATAAAAAATGTTGTCATAACGTACGAGTTCACTCGGATTAAGGTGCCCAGTTTTTATAAATGGAAGAGAACTTTCTGACGCTGGAACTATACTTGATAAAACATCGTTGCTCGTTCGACCAGGTCCGTAAATACTCGCCATATATTTATTATATCGAATCATTTTAATTTAACGGTAAACTTTTAATTTTAATATTGAAACAGATTTTTGAATTTAGCGAACCGAAAAAAGTCGCCTCTACAAAAACTTTTTGAACACCACGCATTTTAAAACACATTTCGTACTTGAGATGCTGCGTTTCATTGTCAATAAAATGAAATTTTTCATTTCGTTCTGGAGAAGGAATGTGATAAAAGTTGGGTGCGTAATCACGCGTTACTGCGTGCGTAGCAAAACTATTGGTTTTTATAAATTGCGTAAAAATACTACAGTATGTGGGTGAAATGTTAAACATAAAAAAGGGTTGTTTAAAAACATCGTGCCATCCGAGTACAACGTTATATTTTTCGATGAGAATTGTTTTTTGTAAAATTTCATCTCTATTTAAATATCCATGATGTTCGTAAATTTCGCTAGGCGATGTTTCACCGCTCGCTCCGCTTTTGCTAGGTATAACGACAACGCTCGTTCGACCAGGTCCGTAAATACTCGCCATATTTATACAATCTCTAGATTTAAAATAACGGGGAAACCGTGATTATGTACATCTCTAGCTTTTGAATCTTTAATTTTAAAACTCAACGCGTTAAAAGTACCGATTTTTAATTTTTTAAACAATGGACTATTGTATTCCATAAACATACTATCTCCAAACGATTTACCTTGCAAGGGAAAAACGTTTAAGACGGTGCTAGGCTGTCCATTAAAATAATTATCGGTCGTAGAAATTTGATCGCAATGAATGTATAAAATTTTAAAAAGTTGTACATCGATTTTTTTACTATATTCTCCTATGGTTAGAAATTCATTGTGTAGTCCGAGTAAATTAGCTAACCCGCTACTAAATTTAATTGATTTATCGCCATCGTTTATTTTTAACGTGTAAACACCCGTTGATTTATCGATCGTAAACGTTATCCAAGACTCGTTTTTTGAAATTATATCTATAATTTCATAAATGTTGTAAAGCCCCGGCTCGATAAATTTTACATTATCTAATCTCGCTGTACGATAGGTTATTCGTTCTTTTTTACGTACATTATAATATCCTACCCAAATGTTTGCGCTAAGTAATGATATTGTGAGAGTACCACTACGATTATCGATAACGTTACCTAATTTAATTTCTCCACCATTTCTTTCAATTTCTAATTCAACGGTATGAAACATTTTAATATTAAAAGTTATAAAAAGTTATAATAAATGACGTTTCCATTAGCATTCAAGAGTAATATATCGAAACGATATCCAACATCCGGAAATTTTTATGTTCCTGAAAATTTTAACGCTAACGATTTAACGAGTATAAATATTTACGTTAACAAGAATGAGTTTTTTAACGTACAATTTGATAATGTTTTTAACAACTACAAATTACCTAAAGTGGCTAGTCAAAAAGTAGTCGATGATTGGCATCATCAACCGTTAATTTTTTATCAAAATCAAATAAATTTTACGACGTATTGCGCTTCAACGGGTTGCGGCGTAGGTTATCAACATTTAAACAATTCAAATATGATGATTCGTAGTTTTTTTAGATTTCACGTTTATTATCAAATAAGACGATTACTCAAAGAAATGAGTTGTCCTGCGTCTTTTCAAAATTATTTTAGCTCGTTCGATAACAATATAGTTAGTAGCGCGTATAAAAAACTATGTAAAGACTTTAATACGTCAACCTCTACCAATTGGAAACAACGCGTCGATATGCACAGCGATGGATTAGGTACCAAGAAATATTGGTAAAAGATACGATCCAGTACCCGGACACAACTACGACCATTCTATTTTAAATCCCAACACTAGCCCCATTCCTCTCAACAATCTCGGTTCAAACTTTGAAGCGAGTGAAAAAAGAATGGCTTTTGACGACGGTGTACATAATCGTAAAGAACATACGATTAGAGTAGGTTACATTTTACAATCCGATAGCGTACTTTTAGCGTATACAAAATTTATATTGTCTTTAAAATTAGCGCAAGGTTTTACTAGTGTTGGTACGGAACGAATTAACGATTCAATAAGAACGTACGTTTACGCGATTTTAGGAGCTCAATCGCAAGCTAAAACTTCTTTTTTAGCGGGTGGCACCGGTTTAGACGCGCAGCGTGAATTTATAAATATAACTGAAACCGAAATTGATTCTCCGGTTGATTTACAATCTTCTATTCAACGTTATCAAGATGTTTTGCAATACGCTCGTTCACAATTAAATTTTGCTATAGGAGAAAATTTATACATGATGCCTAGCGATATGAATTTACGAATAGGGTCGTACGCGGGATACAATAATAATTTATTAATCGCGACGCCTGATTTATCTTTAGGTTCAAATTTAGATTTAAATTCAGAACCAACTCCTCCTGCTCCCCCTATTTTAGATTATTCACCACCACTAATCACAAAACACGTAGAAGAAGATAGCGTTAGTTCTTCCACACTTGATGTCAACGAACCAGACAGCGCTAACGAAATAAAAGAAGACAGCGCTAACGAAATAAAAGAAGACCATGTATTAGAATCTACGTTAGACGGTTCTCATAGTGAAGAAGAAAAAAAATTTAATACTCGGTTTTGCGATTTTAGCCGGTGTAGGTGTTATGATTTACGAATTGTTATTTTAACATTTTCTGCGTATAGGCTAAAACTAATACTCCAACTCCACTTAGCGCTAGCCACAAATGTTCAGCCGCCCACGTAACGACGTTAGACGCTGTTTTAAATAACCAACTTACAACCGATCCTATAATAGCCGGTAAAGCGGCTAAAGCTTTTGCACCTAGTTTAGATAATACATTCGCTAAATTTTTTAATGTTTTTCGTATCCACCCGCCATCTGGTGGTGTGGGTTCTGGAGTTGGTGGAATAGGCGAAGGTTTAGGCGGTACGGGTGGTGTGGGGGTGGGTGGTATAACAGAACTTACGGTACTGGTAATCGATTCGACTATAAAAGCGATCGTCATACTAACAGCCGTCAATATACTGACTATCGTTACACCTTGTTCTCTAAATAAAGTTCTGATTTTATCTCCTAACGTAATATCCCTTTTTAAAAAATTTTGAGCCGTTTCTTTAATTCTATTAATTTGACTACGAAGAACGTAATCATGCGCATCTATTTGCTCTACGAGAATTTGTTTATCGTCTACTAGTTCTCGCAATTCTTGACGATACTTTTTTATTGATTTTTTATCAATCTCTCTTTCTTCAGCGTCGCTAATTACTTCTTTCATATCATAAATTCTTTGGTTTAGTGTTTTTAATGTACTTAAAAGATTTAATTGTTCGCCTCGACTCGTAGCCATAATGTTATTAAGTGCCATTACTTCTCGCCATTTTATATTTAATTCTGTTTGAGTGTTTTGATCTCTCGAAAGAGTCTCAACCGCCGTTTCGATAGCTTCTTGAACTTGTATTGATTTTTCTACGCGTTGTTGAGGTATAGAGGGTAATCTTCTACGACGACCGAACGTATCATCTGAATTTAGTATAAAATCTGGATTTATTTGAGCCTCTGGATTTTTACCCAGATAGTATCAGCACTACCATCTGGTAGTATTATATCTATTTCTGTTGCATCTATAATATTAGAAATAGATTTATGTTTGGGGCCAAAGCTGTTAAATCACTTCCAGTTAAACCTTTGATCGAACCTAATTTAAAAATCCACCCGTTTTAAATTAGTTAATCGTATATTCTGTATTACCTTTTATAAAAAAAGTAAACCCACTTTATTTTCATTTAGTTTATACTTGAATCTAGTATAGTCTTTTATAGAGTTTAAAAAACCTATACTCGTATAAAAATCATCGACTATATCTTTACGTAATCTACTCTTGAGATAAAGTTGGTATACTAAAAGAAGTTTCTTGTTCTATTGGAATATCACCCAAGCTTATTTCATCATCTATATATTTATCACCACCTTCTTCTTCTTCTGGATTTTCTTTTAAAAACGGATCCATCTCTATATATGGGTTTCCTCCTCGTGCCATTTTACAATTACTTTTTATCTTTATTTAATAATTTATAACTCGCGTAACCAATTACTTTTTATCTTTTTTCAATAATCTATAACTTACATATCCTACGACGCTCATACCAATCAAGATAAATAAAATTTCTCGCGTTTTTTGATCTTCGCTAGGAACGTAAAAATCGTTTAATTGCGGTTCGTTGCGTAAATTTAGCGGTAAATTAAATTGATTACCACTAATGCGAGAATATTCATTCATCGCATCGTCAATGTCATTAAACGTTTTATTGGCGTTCGATTCTTTTTGTATTTTTTCGTTTAAATAGTCTATATATTTTAAACGCTTTTTACTAAATTCGTCTCTAGCTTTCGAAAGTTGCTCTAGCGCTAAATCATGCCTTTTACGTTCTTGTCCAGCGTCGTTGCCACGTAAATTACTAAATAAAAAATTGCTACCGGTAAACGCCAACGCGTTGACTACCGCGCCTCCGACCATCATCGCTATAGATACCATTTTCTTTTATAGTTTGTAAATATAGTTTATTTATATAGTTTACTTTTTAACAACACGAAGCGCCGCTAAACAGATTTGTTTATTATTTATTCACAAATTCAAGAGGTTTTATTTTTAAAAAGATAAAAAATTATTATGTTTGTTACTATAAATATGACTAATAATATGTACGGAGATACGCTCGATCCATACAGGAGAATAAGAGAACCGAGAGGTGTGAAAGGTTTGCGTCAAAAAGTCGTCATCACAAATAATCCGAGCACCATTACCGAAAATCAATTGTTGACGGTTCGTTTTCCAAATTTAGGAATGAACGACGTTATCGTTCCCAATACAACTCGATTGGCTTTCAATATAGAACTCGTTTCAACGGATGATGAAAATAGAACGTTGGTACAAAATATAGGTAGAGCGATCGTAAAACATATAATTATTAAAATGGAAGGAAATGAAATATTTTCATTAGACGACGCGGATGTATTCAATTGTTACAAAGACGAATGGTTAACTAAAGATCAACGCGAAAATTTAGCGTATCAAGGAATCGAAAATACAAACGTAACTAAATTGCGAATAGACGCTAGCGATAAAGTTCCCGCGGGTAACGGAGGAAAAGATAAAGCTATCGCGGACGCTTATAAAAATAGATATTACATTCCGCTGGATTTTGAATTGTTGACCGATCATCAACCTTACTATCAGTCGGGCATCGGAGATCGATTGACTTACGAACTCGTGTTTAATAAATTTTCTAGCGTGATTAAAAGCACCGGCGATGACGCGAAATATATCATAAGCGGAATTTCTTTAGAATATGAAGTCGTTCACATGCCGGAACTCGCTCGAACGATTAAAAATCAATATACCTCTCGGTTGAGTATATTGTTTGATCGCGTACTGAGACAGAGCGTGACTCCGTTAAACAAAAGCGATACGATGTGGAATATAAATTTAAATACTCCAGCAAAAAGTATGAAAGGAATATTGTTTTTATTTAGAGAACCCAATTCTAAAGAAAGCAATCAATTTTATAATCCAAAAATCGAAAAAGTTTCAATTACGATCGAAGGCGTTCCTAACCAACTCTACGCGCATGGAATGAAAAGGTATCAACATTGGGAAGAGATTTCAAAATATTTCGGCGATTCGAAACAACAACACGCTATACAAGTCGTACAAGCTCTAAATTTATCAAACGTTAAACAAGCTGATTATTTACTCCAACGATACGGTTTATTTTTAGATTTAAGAACTACCACCGACAATAAATTACACGGGAGCGGAAGACGAGTACAAAACTTATCCGAAGGAATTACTATTCAAATTGAAAAAGAAGCGGAAGCTGCGGGCGAACTAAACATGTATACTTTTATTATCATGGACGCGCAACTAAATATAAGAAACGGGCGTTTTGAATCTGTCGATTATTAAACGTCACACTCAATCAATTAGCAGCTTCTACGATCGACGTACTTTTAGAAAAAAACGTAATAATTTGGAGCGATGACAAAATGTGCGTGATATTTTTTTAAAAACGCCTAATATTAAAAGAAAATGTTGCCTAAATATCCACACGCCGCATTAATTTGCGGACAAACGGGATGCGGAAAAACTGAATTTGTTTTAAATTTATTAGAAAAAGAATATTTTAAATATTTTAAAAATATTGTTATATTATGCCCCACCATCTTCTACAACGATACGTACAAAAATAGAAAATGGGTTCTAAACGACGATAACGTACACGTTAACGATTTAAACGACATCTCGCTGAATAGGGCTATACAAATTTATAGCGATGCTTTCAAAACTGAGGAAACGTTGTTTATTATAGACGATTGCAGCGCTAATAAACAGTTGCATTATAAAAAATACGACGAGAATAATAAATGTATGATTACACAATTGGCTTTTAGCGGTAGACACGTTCAACACAGCTGTTGGATTCTTTGGCAAAAATATAATAGCGTATTGAAAGATTTTAGAGAACAACTCAAATGGGTGTGTTTATTTTATTGTAAAGATAGAGACTCGTACGAGAATTGTCTTAGAGAAAATGATGTTGTACCTACGAAAGAGTTGAGAATGGAAATTCATGAAAAATTAAAACAAGTTAAACATCGCAAATTGATTTTAAAAACAGATCAACCTACCGGTTATGAAATACGCGACTAGGGGCATTAAGAGCAATTGCCCATAGGTTACTCATAGGTCGTTTGCAAGGTTACACACAGGTTATGAGCAATTACCACTAGGTTACGCATAGGTTAAGAGCAATTACTCATAGGTTACGCATAGGTTAAGAGCAATTACCACTAGGTTACGCATAGGTTAAGAGCAATTGCCCATAGGTTACTCATAGGTCGTTTGCAAGTTGTTGGTAAGTTACACACAGGTTATGAGCAATTACCACTAGGGTTGTCTCGTATTTTAATAAATATTATAAATCTATTTATAAATATGAATGCTGAACGAGTGCAAGTTATACTTACGAACATATCTGCCGAACGAGTAAATGATTTTATATATAATCTTAACCAACTTTTAAATACTGAAAAAGAAAGAAAAAACCTAGTACACGTTTTAAACGAGAATACTGAAAAGATAAAAGGTATATTTACTAGTATATCTGCTGAACGAGTAAAAGATCTAACGTTTAATCTTAACGAACTTTTAAACGTCGATGGGTTATCTAAAATTAATTATTGGTTTCTATATTTTTTTATAAATTTAACTGATTATTCTATAAATACGTATAATAAATGGAAGAAGTACATAAACTATTAAACGAAAATCCACGGGTAACACTCGCGGACGATGACAATAACAACGATGATACGTCGTTGAAACAAAAATACGTCTTTTATCGGTTGTAGTGGGAGGAGATTCGAGCAAGTTTTTCGAAAAGAACTAAGCGTTAGCGATATTGAAGCTTTGTCTACCGAAGAGCGAGACGCGCTACACACGCAATACGAAACTAAATTAGGTCGCGATATTACTCAGTCTTTAGGTAGCGCCATTATAACGCTGTACGCTAAACTATTAGGATTTAGTTTAAATCGTGTAGATTTATACGGTCATAAATTTCAAATTGACGACGAAGGTAAATTAATTTCGGATTTAGAAAAAGATCCGTTCATTTCTAGCATGCTTTCTACCGTGGCGTGTGAAATATACTACAAGTACGGTATGTTGATCGCTCCGCTCAGCGCTTCGCTAATTACGGCAAAACATTTAAAAAGAAAAGAAGAATCTTGCGTAGATAATGAAAGCTATGGAAGTGAATGCACAACCGGAACAGACGCAAGTTGTACCAAACGAGACGGATAATGCGCAACCGCAAGCCGCAACGCCAAAGACCATAACGAAAACAGCGACTAAACAAAACAAAAAACAGAGTCGCGGCTGGAAAAAGACTCGCCGAAATTAATAGAAAGAAAAAACTGCAACTCGCTAAACCCGCAAAAATCGTTAAAACGTCTCGCGATAGCGAAGAGTCTAGTTATAAAGAAAACAACTCGACGAGCGATAGAACGAGCTACTCAACCTATATATTTATTGTTTTAGCCATTGGGGGTATCGCTTATTTATTGTTTAGAGAAGAACCAACATTTAAAAACGAACCGGTTAAACTCGCTAGAGAACCACCGACAACGGTAGAACGACGCGTTGTTTTTGAAATGGAATAAAAGTTTTTTTTTAAATAATTATATTTAACGATTATAAAATATGTCTTCAATGCCGATAGATACGAAAACAATCGCCGATTCGGTTTATCACAGCTCCGTTATGACTCTTTTAGTCGTTTTATACAGCATGCTCGGTGAAAAAATATTTAAAATGAAACCGGCCGATTTAGGAAAATTAGATATAAAAGACGGGTTAAAACTCACCGCGACGATTGGATTATCCGGTGTAACGCAAATGTGGTTAGTTAAACAAGGAGTTTTACCAAACTCGCTCATGCCTAACGAATAAAAATATGTTGCGCAATATTAAATGGATAAACGAGTAAAACTAAAACTTTCTAACGCTTATTATAGTCCTCGAGGATATTACAAAGGTCAAGATGCAATCAGCAAGCTGGCTAAAGAAACAAAGGTGAATGTAAAATTAGTTCGACGATGGATGAAAAAGCAAGCGCTGTGGCAAATTTATTTACCCTATCCTAAATACATTCCGAGACCAACTTCATCAAATAGTACGTTCGAAAAACCGAATGAGGTTCACCAAGCAGATTTACTGTTTCTTCCGCACGATGTAGTTGGTAGAATTACGTACAAGTACGCGTTAACCGTCGTAGATGAAGCCAGTAGATTTAAAGAAGCACAACCGTTAACCGATAAAACAGCTACGCAAGTTGGTAACGCGTTTGAGAAAATTTATAAACGTTCTTCGTTAACTTGGCCCGCGCGCTTAAAGTCGATCCTGGAAAAGAATTCATGAGTAGCGTCAACGTATTGATGAGTAAACATAATGTTGTAATACAAAGAGGCGAGGTTGGGAATCATAGAGCTCAGGGTATAGTGGAGCGATTTAATCGTAATCTCACACAATAGTTGTAATTGTTGTTAAACGCTAGCGTCGTTAAGACTATAGTGACCGTAAGCGTGAGTGACTATTCTGTCTTCTAAAATGTGTCTCTTCGTGTCTAAAGGTGATAGCGATATTTTATTTATTCGAGTTGTATATAGTCGATGTTTTTCATGCCTGATAAAATTCATAGGGTGATGTAGAGTATTTTTCAGAGATAAAACTTGTTTATAACGGTCGTGTTTAATATATTGTTCTAAAACTTGTTTTTAACTCCTTTAGCTTTTCTTATTTGTTTTTCGTTCGATAAAAGTATCGAATACATTTTGGGTCTCAAACAAACAACTTCAGAGATTAGAGTTCCCGCGGTCTCGTCTTTCATTTTACCGATCACTTTTTTATTTTCTTCAGAAAATAGAAAATGTTGTTTGTTATAATTACTAAAATCGTATAAATGCTTGTCTTTTTTCATATCTTTAAAAACATCTCGAGTTTTAATTTCCAACAACAAGCTGTCTGTATCCGTGTATACCAACTCACACCTCTCACCGTATTTCTTCTTTAATTGATTGTAATAAAAATCATACATCAAATGTTTAGATAAATCCAGTACGCTCATTCCTACGTAAACTGGGCGGTTGAGAACGAGTTTTGTTTTGTGCATGTGAATCGCTACTAGTTCATTATCGAAAATCCTCGCCTCTGCAAAATTTGGTTTCGCGATGAGCGAACGAATTTGATTTTCCGCTTTTTCATCGTTTAACCGCTTCAAATTTACGTTGACGCGTTTTCGTACATTTTCCATCGTTTTTCCAAAAACTGAATTGTTCATGAGTTTAAACAAGTCTTTTTCAAAATCGCTCGTCGCGAGTTTTCTAAGTTGAGTGTTTTTATCAATCTACGATTTCATCCAACACGATTCGTCAAATTCTAATACGCGATGAATTTTAGTTAGTTTCATACCGAGTTGTAAATACAATCGCAAATTACGATAATGAAGCACGTACTTTTTTTTATCGTATAAATTTGGAACTAATTTTACGACGTTTGGAGCCGGTTTGTCGTTTAGTAAATTCTTTTGATAGTCGCTCATCCATTCTTTCGGCACCACTAAAGACTCTGGCGCGAGTGGAAACGCGTTGTGAGAATCGTGTAAAATAGTTGGATATTGTAAATCGACTTCTAAAATACATCCTTTATTGTTTTTAAGTCCCTCGCTCTCGAGTTTGTTTACTCGTTTACTCGTCATCCATTTAAAATTACCCGTCGGTAAAGGTTGACTCATCGCGTAGCCGTATAAATTATTCGCGTCTAAATACGTAATGTAACTCGATGGAATATTTTCGTCGTAGTCGTCCAAGTAAACATTATTCGCTTTAGCGTATCGTTTACTCACCATACACGTTCCTCCGCGCGTACCTCTCTCAATAAATAAATGCATGTCAACGTCTGTGAGCAATTCTAAAGTTTGTTTAGAATGTTTTAATAAAGCGTCCCAACTCAGACCCGGACTAGTATAATAATTAGCCGGATCTAAACCGTATTGTTTAACGCAAGTAGCGCGAAAATTTTCAAATACGTCCGCCAATAAACAAGTATCGGTACGCACGTATAAATCGTGATAGTCTCCTAAATTTTTACAATCAAAGGTATGAAAAACGTTTTTCGCGTGCTCGTATTGTTCTTTGGTAATGTGTTGGTTGTTTAAACTACTGTAAAAGATTCCATAAGAGGAAGCTGTTTTTCTTTAAATTTTTCAAAACTATCCATGTACTCGTAAGGATAAATACCCTTGCTTTTTAACAGATTAAATTTTTCGAAGGAGGGTTCGAGTTTAGTTGTAATCGGAAAAGAATTGTTTGATTTTACGAGTTTATCCAACGAAGCTAGTAAAAATTGAGCGCTGTCTATAAATCGTAGTTGCCTGATTGAAAAAGAAATATACTTTTCGATATTGTTTGGAATGCACGTTAGATTTCCCGTCGTTTGACCCGCGGCCTGCATAATGAGATGAGAATCGTAGCCTCGCAAATTATGAAATACGACCGGAATAAAAGTTCTGTTTGGTTTTAAACTCAGTTTTAAATTACAATAATTATGCGCCGCACCTCGATATTTACCGGTAATGTGACAATGATCTCTTACCTTTCTAAAACTATCGCGCTTTTCGTCAGAGTCGTCTTTTACAAACTGTTCACACTTGCCGTCTTTAAAAAACTTCTTTTCGCATATCCAACACTCGCTAGCAGAGTTGTAATCTTCTACATTTTCTTTAGTCATGTTTAATTTTTCAGGGTTTTTAAATATCTCGTTAATCTTTTCTTCTTCTTTTTCTAATTCAATTAAAAAGTGTTCAGCCGCATCTTCTCCTCTGTAAACGATGGGTTCGCTAGTTTCACCGTCGCAACGAACTCTAATATACGAATAACCGCAAACGACGTGTTCTTGTAGTTTTGTAGTACTCGTAGAGTTTACATCTACAACATTTTTAATAATACTTTCAAAGTCGGCGTATATTACGAAAGGAACTCGCATCTTTTTATGAAAATTTATAAATTTAACCGTATCGTTTTTACCCTTTTCCGGCATCACAACTGTCGTCGGTCTGTCGTTAATTCCTTGCACATTTTACGTGATTTTCGAGATACGTTTTGCTGAAAACCCTGTAAACATCTCAAACAAAAATATTTACGTTCTTTGTGATTCGTTTGATCGTAAAGTAATTTATTCACGTCTTTTATATAAACGTAGTGAGATCTAGCTTCTTCATCGTTAATCAATAATAAATTTATGCGATCCAGCTCCGCTGGTTGATCACTAAGTTTGTAAACTAGAATCGTTTTTGATTCACAACCAAAAACATTTATCGCTATATTGTTTTGTTTTTCTACTTATTTTATTTGGCTGATTGGCGCAGGGGCCTCGATATTACTAAAATTTAAACCGTCCTCTATCGAGTACTTGCTCGTTCTTTCTGGATGAATGTTCACGGGAAAAAGAGCGCTACGTAGTGCCCATCGCAAACAATCGTCGTCTTTGTTTTTTAGGTTGATGCACGCTTTTTTATTTTTAATGTAGTCGCATAGTTCGATATAACTACCACCTCTCAAAGGTTGATATTTCGCGATAGTGAGATTCATATCTACGATACGATCTATTTCCCATCCGCTGCCCTTTTGAGTCCATTTTTCTAAAGCCTCTTTAATTTGTGAAGAAACAGTATCGAGTATGTTTTCGATATCATCTAAATTCAATAAAACAATTTGCTTATTATTATGAAAACTTGGTTCGGCAAAATCGATCGCGCCGTCTAATTTTTCTTTATGTAATTTAACTCGTATAAATATCATAAACTTGAATGATTTAAAATCTTTCAAGTCTAAAGCCAACTTGGTGATTATCTTTGGTTTTACCGCTCGCCAAAATATATTTAAATCTTTTTCTTTGCTATGATTCAGCGGAACCGTCATTGTTCGTTCGCGTAAATATCTTCCACCGTTAATAGGCGGGTTAAATCTCAACTCTTCTTCTTTACCCTGAAACCTTTTAATAGCAGCTACATAATCTTTTTTAATCAATTGCCCTTTTTTCCCAGAGCCGTGTCTAGAAATATTTATATTTTCAACCGCTATACGCTCTCTCAATTCAACTAAATTTAATTTATATAATGGTTTTTGTTTTTGTCGTTTTAAATATTTTTTAACCGCGTTGTAATAACTGCGTTTATCTACTTTATTCTTTTGGTTTTGCACAAGAATTATTCGACCAACGTGTTCTCGCGCAAACTCTTTCAATTCTGGCAATGTGTATTTCGATAAATATTTCGTTGTCATCTTTATTATTAAACTAGATAATATTTTTTTGTTTTTTCATTTTTTCTTATCTCAATTTTATAAGTATCGTTTTTTTTTTTAAATACACTCAAAACCGCCTCCGGTTTTAATGACCTCATCAATTTTTTGATGAGGTCATCTTTTCACGACACCATTTAGGGAAAGTCCCTTTAAAAAATGATTTTTAAAAATCATTTTTTAGTAGGTGGCCTAGAACCCCCATCTGACATACTACTCAAGTTGATGTATAGATATAGCATAGAAATTTTAACATCCGCCCATAGCCGGTCGTGCTGTTTAGCGTCAACAAGCTGAAAATGCACTCTTTATAGTCTCAAGCTTCCAAAAGAATAGCCTCGTATTCGAAAGGCCCTTATAAGTCGTATTATGCAAGACGTTGGGGGAATTCACATTCACAATCCCACATTAAAACGAAAATTTATCGACAACGAGATTTCGAGTGGATGGAAGCCGCCATATTTCTTTTCTCGGCACAATATTCATTTTGCTCATGACCCCCTGTGGCCTGTGCACATGCAGCAAAGTAGCATTGAGATATTGGGTCGTATGGGTAAAAACTAGCATTTGCTTTTACTACCAATTTTTAAGCATTTACTCGCATCTGTATGAATAAAAATGAAGCAAATGCTTTTACTGGAAAGCATTTGCTAAACACTGAAAGTATTTACTTTTACTTTTGTAGCTTTTGCTAGACTATTAGCATTTGCTTCGTTTGGTATGAATAAAACGGAGTAAATGCTTCAGATTTGGAGTATTTACTAGTAAATTTTCAAGGCTGGGTCGAGGCAACCCTGAAAGGATGAACCAAATACTAGTTTGCAAAATGGCAGCGTTTATGAATGTCGTTCGGCAGGAAAAGGTTTATGCTCAGAGAAGGGTGTCTGAAGACAAAATAATAATAATAATAATAATAAATAATAATAATAATAATAATAATAATAATAATAATAATAATAATAATAATAATAATAATAATAATAATAATAATAATAATAATAATAATAATAATAATAATAATAATAATAATAATAATAATGTGGACTTATATAGCGCACGTATCCACCAACTGAGTGGTGCGCAAGGCGCATTATATTATTACCCCTGCTCATAAGGCTCATAAATCATTCCTGAAACCATCTCAGCTCCCTGGGAGTATACAGCAATTGGTGCCATTACAGCGCATAGAGGGCTAATCAACCAACTCTGCCTTCACATTTAACCCCTGGGTGGAGAGAAGCAATTATGGTTAAGTGTCTTGCTCAAGGACACAAGTGTCACGGCCGGGATTCGAACCCACATTCTGCTGCTAACACCAGAACTTGTGTCCGGTAAGCTAGACCGCTCGGCCACGACACTCCAACAAAATACAAGCAGCTGTACCGGTTTGAGGAACCAAATGTAACATGGATGGCCGACCATTTCTTGGAACATTCTGGTGAACGAAGAGGGAGCACTGACTGCAAAGCAGCAACGAGGTTCTACTAAGGTATGTTGGTGACCCAGGTTTTCAAGTTGGCGTCGGAGAAGATGCTGGGATTCATCAGAGCACCGTGTCCACTACGATTACGCTTGTTCTCAAACAAATGATGAGAAACGCAGAGCTGTGGATCAAGTTCCCCAAAACTGCAGCTGACATACAATCTGCACAGGAAATGTGGCGAGGCAAGGGGCCATTTCAGATTCTATTTGTCATTGGAGCAGTTGACTGGACGCACGTGCAAATCAACAAGCCATCTGCACCAGAAGGGGATTAGTACATCAACAGGAAAGGACAGGCAACTATAAAATGTGCAAGCAACATGCAATGCAAATGAGATGTTCACAAGCGTAGATGCAACCTGGCCTGGCTCTGTTCAAAACAGTAGGATTTGGAGAAACTCTCCTGTGGCTGCGCACTTGAAACAATCTGGAAGTGATGCAGTTCTCTTAGCCGATAAAGGATACGGTATTGCTCCCTGGCTTATGACTCCCTACACCCCTGCATCCAACCCCCAGGAGGCACATTACAACCGGATTCACGCAAGAGAACGAGCAATCATCGAAAGGTGCTTCGGACAGCTGAAGCAAAGATTTCCCATCATGCAGTACAAAGTGCGACTTTCTCTGCTTCACAATGTTGCCAAATATCTGGATGATGAATTTGACTTCCCAGTAATGGAATATCCAGAAGATGACATCGATGTGGTAGATGAAGATGATAATGAAAATCGCACAAGAAGGAGGGGTCAACGGAAGAGGAGAGCCATCTCAGAAATGCTCTATGAGAACGTTTAGAAAAAGAATTAGACAATTACTATTTTACGTATTTCTTTTGGTTGATTATGTTATAGCAAAATTAAAGAAGGTCACTACAAGTCCCAAGCAAAACTACAAAGTTTATATCCATTTCCAAAATTACGAAATAACATTATTATAACATGTTATAAGTTTGTTTTATTATGATTTTCAGACAAGCATTTAAGCTGAGAAGAAAACAATTTGGTCAAGTGTTAAAGTACAGCTAATAAATAATATTTATTTTCAGTCACATTTAAACAATCAAGAACATCTTTTCTGTTTCGCAAATTAAAGGAAAAACAAGTAATTGACCCATAAAACGTGAATTAAATGGAGTATTCTGTTTACCCTCTTTTGTCTTTTTCTTTTTTAAACTGTGGGCCTACATATTTATACCTTCTTTCTAAATGTAATATTTTGTAAATGTCTTGGCATTTATTAAAAGCAATATGTTGGCGATTAAAATAAAGAATGTATACAATAAATTCTCTCAGAATATCTCTCTCTTTTTTTAAATAATAAGTGACAGGTTTTCTTCGAAATATATTACAAGAAATGTTCAATCACTGTCTGAATCCGATAGGCCTATCTGCTGTTGCTGCATTCGTATCAGTTTCAGCTGCTCCAATAAAACCAGTCTCTGTAGCTCAGCTGTCGAGAGTCCCTCAGTTTCCTCTGTTTCTGGAAGAGATGATGTTTTTCTCTTTATCACGGGCCTTGAAGGAATCACATCAGTTTCCTTCTCTGTCATGTGACTATGAGGCGAGACTTCATAAGCGTCATGAATGTGGATGGACCGGGCAAATCTGATGTAGAGGCGTTACCTAAGCCAACACGTATGGCACCTGAAAGAATGGTAAATCTCTTCAGTCAAATAGTAACAAATAATTCCAGCATACAAAATTACATTTAATTCCAGGCCAAATTATAGGCCGAATATACAAGTTATAGGCCCCACCCACCCCCTTTTTCTTTTTTTTTCTTTTTAATAATTGGTCATTTACCTTTTACTCCACTGATCACCGAACAACTTTGCGTCTGCATCAGGTCCAGCAGCAATTTCTCCCATTCCTTCAGTTTTATTGGTTTGTTTCCTGTCTTTGACACATCAGACTTCAGTTTCACATTGCTCTTCATGTTGTTCAGCTTTTTCATGATTTGCTTGTCTGTCAGGGAGATGCAAGTTGCGCGCTGATACTCAACCGCCATTTTCTTGAGTGCACACTCTTTCTCTGCTTTTACTTTAGGTAACTGGGACTTCGCAAGTAGCACCTTGTATCGTTTTACAAGTTTCACAAAAAGATTTTGCTTGCAATTTGCAGGTGCAGATAAGTTGTCTTCATCGTGCAGATTTTCAGGGTCAGAATCACTATTGCTATACATATCAGCCATGATGAGATTTCATTAAACCACCCCTGTTGGCTTACGGTTTGCTCTGTTTGGGTCTCTTCGTACACACAATGGACTCCAAGCTATTCGGCTATGCATTCAACCACAAGTGTGAAGCATTTACTACGATTTCAATTAGCAAATGCTGAACAGTAAAACCTAATTTTTATTCATACGAATTCAAACATTTGCTTTTCCTTAATGCTTTTACTCCAAAGTAAATGCTTTTACTGTTTGCTTAAACTTCCTAGCATTACTAGTTTTTATCCATACGACCCATTGTATTTACAAAGGACCGAGATTAATCCTCCTTTGCCTTGTTTTTCTGTTACAGCCTACCTACCAAGGTGACAGCCGGCCGAGATCAAGGAGGACGACAGGAAAGTTAGATTTCCGATCCGGTTGGGAACGACGAGACCATTACGAGTGTGGGACTGTGCAGTTTAATGGAAATTCTGGCCTCATCGGCGACTTTGCCACACTGTCGACAGTGGAGATCTTCAAGCTGTATTTTTGTCAACTCGTGTGGGATATGCTCGTCGACGAGACTAATCGCTATGCAGAGCAAACAATAGCCTCAAATCCTGATCAACAATTCTCCTGGCACCCAACCAACATTCCAGAAATGATGGCATTTGTGGCACTTCTCATTGCTATGGGCATAAACAAATCCTGGTCGACATCTGAAGTTCTTCACATCCCATTCTATCCGTCTATCATGTCCCATAATCGGTTCAGTTCAATTCTTCGGTTTCTCCACATCTCAAATAACCAAATTCCTCGTAGAGCCTTGGCTAAACGGGACAAACTTTCCAAAGTTCGGCCCTTGATAGAAGTCCTCGTCCCGAAGTTTCTCAACCTGTATAACCCTGCACAGAATCTGTCTCCAGACGAGAGTATGTTAAAATTCAAGGGACCCATAAGTTTTGTTCAGTACATGCCTAAAAAACCTATCAAACGGGGTATTAAAGCCTTCTCCCTGAACGAGTCCAAAACAGGATACACGTGTGCTTGAAAACTGTATACAGGAGCCTGTAGTATTATGGAAATACAATATATCAGCGATGGACAAATGAAGAGACGATTTCACACAGGAGCTTCGTGGACATGATACATGACACAAGTGTATTTCATATGACCTCTGACTTATGATCCGCAGCGCGCATGCGCTATTCTCAAATCTGCATAACACTACATCCCCCCGTTTTGAAATGTAAGTGAAAAAGTGTTCCAGTTCATAGGTCCATGTTGAATACTTTCAAGGCGGTAGAGTTGGTGAATATCGTCAACATTGTAGATCCATGAAATTTGTGCATATAGTTTGTAGATGTTGATCTGAGTCTGTACATGTAGTCTTATCAAATGTATATCCTTCAAAGTCTATAGATAATTCAACTTGCAAACTGGTCCTGTGTTCCAGAGCAGACAGTGAACATGGGATATGATTAAAACATTATACTTAATAGGCTTGAAAGTCAACTTTAACATCAACTCCAATGAAAACTTAAAACATTAAGGTAATAATACCAAAACACTTGAACTTTTGATACTTAACGTTGTTTTACTCAACGCATTGGCGATCTTAAACATGCACAGCTAGTTATCAGTATATCTTGCTGGCGTGCGAGTTGTACGACCAGACCTGGTGATTTGTGGCTGTCGCATGCAAGATTGTTTTTTGGCATCTGGAGGCTTTTGGCTCCGCCGCGGCATACACTTTGGCTTGTGCATAGCTGAGTCTTGCAAACGTGGTGGAAACAAGGCACGGGGTGGGCATTCATCAAAATGAACATGCTTAGCTACTTTTGGCGCAGCTGCTTGCGGCTCGTGTGTGTGTGCCTTTGCGAGCAGTTCACGCAGGTGCGAGCGATTTCGCCTCACAGTGGTCCCATTTGGGGTAGTAACCTCATACGATCGGGGTTCACCACAGACTCTGGTGACGGTGCCTGGTACCCATGTTTTCCCTGTGGGGTGTTCGAGGATTCGGACTGCCTGTCCATCAAACAGTGGGGGGAGTTCAGGTCCAGCATGGCTATCATGGTTAGCCTTCATCTTGCGTTGACGTTGTGCTAATCGATCGTTGACAAGCTGAGGTTGTTGAATGGAACCGAGTGGGTTATTACTTGGCAAGATGATGGAAGATGGGCGTCTATTGGTGTGGCCCGCAAATTCAGTAGGGCTTTGTTGAGATCTTGACCACTTTGACGGCACTTGATCATAACTGACTTGACGGTGCGAACTGTACGTGGTGATGAAGTGGTGTGGGTGACTGAGCACTCGCTACACATCTCTTTGTAGGCCTGTCCGACGAACTGGGGTCCGTTGTCGGAGATGATCTCTGTGGGTACTCCAAGAAAGCTGAAAACATCTGCAGTTTCACGTGCGACTGCAGCACTGGAGATGTCAGTCAACTGCCGTATGACAGGATACTTTGAGTGGTAGTCAACGATGATGAGATACGTTGCATTGTCCAGTGCAAAGAGATCAGTTCCAAGTTTTGTCCAGGGCGTGTTCGGGATTTCATGAGGTTGCAATGGTTCTTTGTGTTGGCGCGGCTGATGTTCTTGGCAAGTTGGGCAGGCTGATACCAGTTTGCTTATATGGTCATTGATTTTCGGCCAGTAGACCGATTCACGAGCTAGACGTCTAGTCTTTTCTATACCAAGATGTCCGATGTGTAGTTGGCCGAGAATGTCGTCACGTAGAGACTCTGGTATTAGGACTTGGCGGCCTTTGAAAATGACGCCACATGATAGCCCGAGCTCCTCCCTGTACGACCAGTAGGGGCGTAAGGCACACGGGAGGTCTTTAATGGAGTCTGGCCAGCCGGAGTAAATTACTCTCTGAAGCTCGGAGAACAGGATCTCGGGCGGTCTCGTGTCGAAGAGCGTCTTGCTTACCATGTCCGAAATGGACGAGGTCAATTTGCTGAACCGTTGGGTGTCCATCCAGGGTAACATCAGCGAAAGATTCAGTCAACTGTACGTCATCAAACTTGGACGGGTTGGGTAGCCTGCTGAGGGCGTCAGCAATCACCATGGTGGGACCAGGTTTGTATGCAATTTCAAAGTCGTAGCCCTGTAGCTTGATGAGCAATCTCTGCAAGCGAGGAGGCGCACTAGCAAGGGGTTTGCGCCATATTGACACCAACGGCTTGTGGTCGGTGAGGACTTGAATCGGCAGCCGAACAGGTAAGAGTGAAACTTAGTGATGCCAAAGACCAGAGCAAGGGCTTCCCTCTCGATGTTGGAGTATGTGGATTGAGATGGAGAGAGACTCTTGGATGCGAAAGCTACAGGTTTACCATCTTGGGTGATGCATGCACCTAAACCTCGTTGAGAAGCGTCGACTTCGAAGATGGTTTCTACTTGGGGGTCGTAAAAACGGAGGCAAGACTGTGGCGAAATGGAATGCTTGAGGGCGTGGAAGGACGCTTGATGATCCTCTTGCCACAGGAACGGAACCTCTTTCTTGAGCAAGTCGCGCAGTGGAGCAGCTTTGTCCGCGCAGTTGGGAATGTACGGTGAAATGAAGTTCACGATGCCAAGGAATCGTTGAAGGTCCTCCTTGTCTTGAGGTGTGGGCATTGCGTGTATGTCAGCAACTCTTTCGGGGTCAGGACGAATACCGCTGTTGGAGTAGATGGAGCCAAAGAAGTGTATCTGATTGACATTTATTTCACATTTGGCACTGTTGAATACCAGCCCCTCTCGTTGAGCCGTTTCCATCAGAGCAAGCAGATTTTTGTCGTGCTCTTGTTCGGTGCGGCCAAAGACAGCAATATCGTCAGCGATCCCAACGCATCCTGGCACCTGACTTATGATTTCGTCCATACACTGCTGGAATACATCTTGGCTCACAGATAAACCAAAGGGTAGACGACGGAAACAGTATCGACCGAAGGGTGTGCGAAAGGTTGTCAGTGGCTGGGATTGCTCCTCTAGGTGGACAGACCAGTACCCCGCCTTGGCGTCCAGTTTGGAGAAATACTTAGCTTGTGAGAACTCCGGGTTGAGTTCTTCAAGGGTGGGGATCTTGTGTGGACAGCGTTTCAGACTCTCGTTTAAGCGTTTCGGATCCAGACAGAGCCTCAGTGATCCGTCCTTCTTGACTGCTGTTGTGAGGGAACTGCACCAATCTGTGTGGTGGGAGACTCTGCGAATTACTCCGTCATGTTCCATTTTATTCAGTTCGGCCTCGAGTTTGGGCTTGATGTGTACACTGCATTTGCGGGGGGCACCGATGCTTGGTTCGGAGCCTGGCTTAAGATGGAGACGCACCTTCGTCTTGAAGTTACCCAGTGTATCAAATTGTTTCGGGTATCTCTCCTTCAGATCTTGTATGTCTCTCACAGTGGTGCTTTGTTTTGCTGACTGTTCTCGTGGTAGTGCCTGGTGGATCGGAGGATTAGGAGCCTGTGTAACAGCATGAACGGTCACTAGGTGTAAGGTTCGGCTCGTAGGGAGTCCAGCGATAGCTGGACCAGGAACGTCGACCACATAGAATTTCTCACGGTACCAGTCGCCTGTACGATATCTACACATGAGGTATATGCAGCCATAGCAGGTAATACTGGAGCCATTGTATGCCTTCAGTTTAGTTTCTGTGGGTGACGTTTGACTTTTCCACCGGTCGCCGTAGATTTGGCGCATGGTACGTACTGGAAGTGTGTTGGCACTAGCCCCTGTGTCAACTTTCACCTGAAGAAGGTGCTGCCCGAGGCGATCTGGGCAGACGACATCCAGTGCAGTGAATGCTTCAGCTTTCCCTTGTCGCTGGGCGGCTGTTGTACACATGTCAGAGATGGTGATGTAGTTAAATGCTTCAATTGGTACATCGTCGGTACACTCATCCTCAAAGTAGTAGTGTTCCTCCCGGTCGTAGGAGTTTTTTCCCTTGGAACCACTGCGGGCTGGTGTGCGATTGCGATTTGCGGCTGACCTAGACGCACTTCGCGTTTGTCTGCGGCGGCGATTTGGTGACTTGCTAGACGCACGGCGTCGCCCCTTAGCCTTAGATTTGTGGCAATATTTTGCCCAGTGCCCTTTGTTTCCACAAGATTTGCAAGTATCGCGGTAAGCTGGGCACCTGCGCGGCTTATGCGCAAGGCCACAGTTTCCACAAGTGCGCTGCGTAGAGACAACAGCATCTACTGTCGCAGCAGCAGGTTTGCTCGCTGTGGCTTCACTCGAAAGGGTCTGTAAGCACCGGTTGCTAGCGGCTACAGCCTCATGACGGCGCCCCTCCTCAAGTAATGCTTCAATTTTATAGCCACGGGGTTTTTCTAGTAAGCTGTGTCGGAGTGAGTCTAGGGGGGTCCAGGCAATCACCAGTTCAACAACTCGCTCGTCAAGCTCTGTTGGATCAAAATCGCAATGTCCAGCCTTTTCTCGACATCTGTTTGCAAATTCATTGAGTGTTTCGTTTGGTTTTTGACGGAAACGCATAAGCTCTAGCCTATGGATGCGGAAATTTACACTGATGCGCAATTGGTCTTCAAAAACGGACCATAGTTTATCAGGGTTATCTTGGTCAGCCAGGGCAAGCTGGATGCATTAAGGCGTTTTAAACCCTCGTTACCCACTGCTATTTTTATCTTGATAGCCTGTCTGTCAAGTTGGCTAATGTCATTGTCTTGCATACATAATATCAGCCTCTGTTTGAACAATTTAAATTCTTCGGCCAGGTCTTTTGCCTGCCAGTTCATCTCAGGATATTTGGCCATGTTGCCCGGCTATGTGTGCAGCGTGACAGGTGCAACAAGACAGACAGTGGAATCAAACTGATTTGGGTATTCAATAATATTGTATATGCTATCTGTTATACACAAAAGCAATGTAATGTCTACTTTAACAACAAAGAGAATATAATGATAAATACAGTGGAATAAATCGTTTACAGTCACTGACAGTTCTGGTGGGTGTTGGTCACTCACAATCACCGGTTGAAGATGGGGTCCCACTGGTGTTCGCCAATCCTGGTGGGTGTTGGTCACTCTCAATCACAGGTTAGAGATGGGTCCTCACGAATTAGATGCAGCGCCGACAAATGGGTCACGTCTCACGATGGATTCCTCACGGTAACAAACTAACGGGTGTCAAAATGTGCAGCGGCAATCCACGGAGTCTACGGTGTAGGTAACTGGCTCTTCCGATCGTGGAAAAGACCTCTTGGTCACCGAGAAATGTCCGATGTTTGATGCTGCAGCGTTGCTTGTGTTCTCGTCAATGGAGTCGGATGTTTACAACGACTCGCAGTGCGCTTCGATCACGGTGTACATATGTGTGTATTGTGTGCAGCACACGTGAGGCTGTGTGTGCTACCGTTGCGTGCGCATAGCACGGCTTTAACGACTACGATTTGCTGTCAAATTGTTGGGCGGGCGGACCGTTTTCCACCTCAAAATACCGTTGTTTCTCGAAGCTTTGATTGTCCACTGTTAGTCCTGTCGATGGCTGGAAATATACTTTTGTGTTCGTCGTGACAATACAATGTCACACATTTATTTCCATGTTGGCAACAACTTAATCCATAATGGGTACAATAGTACATTACAGATTATTAATATTAAGCACAGTTGACAATATGTTAAGTGTAAATTACAGGATTTATACATAGGAACTTGGCAGTATACATAGGAACTTGGCAGTATTACCAACATGTAGGGGAAAATGAAGCATAATGCTTTTAAATCTTCCCCTATGACAGACAAAGACTTAGACATGACAAGGACATGTAACAGGCATGTGAGACCTGACTACTAAATAATTCATAACAATAATAACATTTTGATAATAATTTGAATCAGGTTTGTTTTTTACTGCATATACATATTTAAAAAGTATTGTTTAAGTTTTTTTGAGAATGAACCAAGTGTAAGAGGTTCTTTTAGATCCGGTTTGAGATGATTCCAAAATATAATACCACGAGAAAACACACTGTTTTTAGATAATGACGTTCTGTTATAATTAATGTAAAGATTACCCTTCGATGCACCACGGGTGCCATATGTATGTACCGATGAAGATAGCGTGCACAAATCTTTGAAATCAGTAGGAAGGAGGTCATTTTTATACTTAAACATGAATTTGCCTAGATTTAAATTGTATAGGTCGTTGAATTTAAGAACGTTTAACTCTGCAAACAAAGCAGCGGTATGTTCTAAGTACCAACTTTTTGTAATAATTCGAACAGCTTTCTTCTGTAGAAGAAAAGATTTATTAGATTGTGAAGTTGAGCTACCCCAATTTAATATAGCATAATTTATATATGGAAGAATGAGGGAATTATATAACGTTAAAAGAATATGTTGAGGTAGAAAAAATTTCAATCTGTTCATGACACCAATGTTTTTGGAGATTTTGCTGGTCAACATATCTATATGTTTATTCCAAGAAAGATTCTCATCAATAACAATTCCTAAGAATGTTGTACTCTTTACTTGGTTCAATGTAGAACCATTTAAGCGTATATTAGCATTGCGGTTGTATTTGTTCTGTCGAGTATACTAAAAACTATATAATTGGTCTTAAGTAGATTTACAGATAGTTTATTGGATGAGAGCCATTTGCTTATCTTAACAAGTTCAATATTCAAATTATTAATAGCAATGTCTACATTGTCATGGTTATATAGATTTGTATCATCTGCAAATAAACAGAATGAAACCATATTAGTCGAATTACATATATCATTAACATAAATAATGAACAATAAAGGTCCCAATACAGAACCTTGAGGAACTCCACAGGAAATTGAGTTATGTAATGAATTTGATGAATTATATGAGACAAATTTAGTCCTTTGACACCGCTGCCACCATGTAGTATTATGGAAATACAATATATCAGCGATGGACAAATGAAGAGACGATTTCACACAGGAGCTTCGTGGACATGATACATGACACAAGTGTATTTCATATGACCTCTGACTTATGATCCGCAGCGCGCATGCGCTATTCACAAATCTGCATAACACTACAGAGCCGACGACACCCAAACTGTTTATGATGCAGACGTACATGTAGATTCCAAGTCAGACTGCCATCCACCAAACCCAACAGTTGCAGGAAAAGTCGTCATTAATCTGGTCCATGGACTTGAGAATAAGGGACACGTAATATATTGTGATAATTACTATACTAGCCCAGCTCTTTTAGCTAAACTTGCTAAACTAGGATTCGGATGTTGTGGAACTGTTCGTTACACTACACAGGGAATACCCAGGCCGCAAACCCAAAAAATCATAAAATGAAGAAAGGAGATGACCCATTTTTTTTTGTGAAAGGTGGGCAATTGTGTATCGTTTGGCAAGACAAAAAATCTGTAACACTTTTAACTAATGTAGGCAACACTGATTTGTCCAAAAAGCAAATTCGGTGTAATAAGAGCACAAGTGGATTTCGTGATGTTATGAAGCCCAATTGTATTGAAGATTACAGCAAAAACATGGGTGGAACTGATCTTGCCGACCAATGTTTTCAGTACTACAATCATACACACAGAATCTTGAAATGGTGGAAAAGAGTTTTTTCCATATACTGAATATCTGTATTGTCAATAGCAGAGTAATATTCACCAGCATAGCAGGGAACAAAAATGTCAGTAACCTTGATTTTCGTACAGGGATTGTACAGGGCTTGCTGTTGGGTTGGGAACGTAACGCAACAAGTCAGTTAAGATACCATATTCCTATCGAGTTGACAGGGCAACAGCACTATCCTGGCAAAAAACCCAATGGAAAGAAACGTGACTGCATTGTTTGCAGTAACCGTAAATTAGGCAGGCGAAAACAAACAAAGATGATCTGTAAACAATGTACACAACCTATGTGCATAGTTCCTTGCTTTGAGAAATACCACATCACTTGATTGTAAATCTGTACTATTTGCCTTCAACCCCCCCCCCCCCCAATTCAATGTTAGGAAAGGTCGGACGAGCCGCAGATTACAGTCCAAACCAACATTGAATTGGGGGGTGGGGGTGGGGTGTTAGCATGGATTGTGATGTATGTACACTGAATATAAGTAAATGGTTCATTCCCAAGTAGAAAACAAAAAAAATCCCCAAAAATGTCATCCAAGTTATTGTTTTTCACATGGAAAAGAAATCTTATACATGAACCATATTATTTGCATGTATTTATTACAAATTCTCTGAAATATCACCCATTTGTATTTTCTTCAGTGTAAATACTGATCTAATTATTTCATTGTTTTGCTTTTACACTTAAAAAATATGCACAATATTTTCCTCCCTTTGTATACCCATTTTTACCATCAGTTTAACATCACAAATATATCTGAGCCATTTGGTATAACAGTACACATGTAAAGAAAAGTGTCTATTACTGCAGAGTGAGGGCGCACTTCAATGAAATTGTGAAAAACCCACTGGTGCTGGAGTGACATTGGGCTCCTAATTACTGTGGTAAAGAAGGGTACTGTCTTACATAACTGGCTGGTAATGAAAGGGTTAACATGACAAACTCTTTGGTTCTTTCTTCGGTCTGGGGTACTGATTACGTAATTAACATCATTGAGTTTCTTTTGGATACAGTAGGGCCCACTAAACTTTGCTTTAAGAGACTTGCCAAGCAGAGGCAACAGCACTAGTACTTTCTTGTCTGCTCTTGTCTTCATGACCCGTTGAGACACCTTGAGATATTCTTGTGCCACAGAACACGCCTTGGATAACCTCTCTTTGAAGTTCGACACATAGTTGAGCAGATTGATCTCATCCTCCTCTGCCAAAAATTTCTCCTTAATTAGTTTCAATGACCGTAGACCAACTCAAATGGAGTAAAACCAGTTGACTCGTTCAGTGAGTCCCTAGTGGCAAACAACATAAAGGGAATTCCTTTGTCCCAATCTTCTGGAAAATCCTCACAGTATGCTCTGATCATATTCTTGAGGGTTTGGTGGTACCTCTCCAGAGCTCCCTGAGACTGCGGGTGATATGCAGATGATTTCAACTGCTTGATCCCCAGCTCACGCAAGACTTCCTGAAACACACCCGACATGAAGTTAGACCCCTGATCGGACTGCACTTCTTTCGGTAAACCATATCTTGTGAAAAACTGCATAAAAGCCTCAACAACAACTTTGGCTGTTATCTTCCTCAGTGGAATGGCCTCTGGAAATCTGGTTGACAAATCCATGATGGTCAACAAAAACTGATGCCCGGACTTCGTCCGCGGTAGAGGACCAACACAATCCACTAGGACTCTCGTAAATGGCTCATCAAATGCAGAAATCGGTATCATCGGTGCAGGCTTGATTGATGGCTGTGGTTTCCCCACCATCTGACACGTATAGCACGTCTTGCAGAATTTCACCACATCTTGGTGTAGCTTAGGCCAATAAAAAAGTGGCATGACTCTAGCTTGAGTCTTTCTGATGCCAAGATGACCTGCAACCGGAATCTCGTGAGCAATTCTCAAGATCTCATCACGGTAATACGGAGGAATAACAATTTGATGGACAATACTCCATTCTTCATCAGCTGGTCTCTGGGTAGGTCTCCATTTCCTCATTAACACGCCCGACTTGACGTAGAAGTATTCTGGAATCCCCTGAGCCTCTTCCTCAGAACACGCTGTCTGGGAGGCTTCCTCAAATCTGGGTCCGCTTTCTGCTTCTCTATCAGCGAGGATCGGCTAAATTTAGCATCTTGAGACACTCCCTCATTTTCTTCAAAATTATTGAAAAAAGTTTCAGCCAGCCAAACACCAGAGTCTTCCTCTATAGGCACTGACTCTGCAACCTCCTTTTCCGTCTGTTTCATCTGAGATCTTGTCACTGCACGTTCGGGGAAGATTTCTGGGAACTCCTCCTCCAAAGAATGAATTTCTGGCTCATCCACAGGTTCACCAGAGACAATAGGGGATGCCGACACTTTACCTCCCGCAACGTCATTACCTAGCAAAAATCCGAAACCTTTCATCGGTAGACTAGGAACAACTCCAACATCCACAGGGCCAGTGATCAATTCACATTTCAAATTCATCCTATGCAATGGGACAGGCATAAAATTACCCCCAATACCATGAATCAACATTTTCGCATTCAGCGAACTTTCTGGAGACAATGACAACACATCCTCCAGCATCAGTGACTGTGACGCGCCTGTATCCGTTAGGATAACAACTGGACTGCCGGCTTCATCAGACGCACACGAAACATCACCACGATAAACAAAACCTTTGTAGACCTCATCAACTTGGTTGATTTCATCAAACACCTTCGAAGAAGAAACACGGTTGCCATCGGCCTCACCAGACTTGCTACCAAGTAGAGTGTCCTTACAGACAAAAGCGACAGGCTTTTCAGAACGCTCTCGCTCGTCAGCGATGAACCTGAAACATCTCGCCTTCGTGTGGCCCTTTTTGTGACAGTAATCACACGGAGGAAAAAACTTCTTCTTTTGGTCCTCCTTGGCTCCACTTGGTGATGAAGACTTCTTGTTCGATGGATCAGGATTTCCAGTGCTAGACTGTGCCTCGGGACCTGATTTGCCCTTATCAGTGTTTTTGTAGAAACCCTTTGACCGAAAATTAGTTTTACCCATACTCATATTGTGAGTTAATTCATAATTATCGGCTACCACTGCAGCTTTCTTTAATTTGATGATCTGGTGTTCTTCCAAATGGGTTTTGATACTCAGAGGGACACTGTTTTTGAACTCTTCCATGAGGACAACTTCTTTTAACTCCTCAAATTTCTTCTCAATTTTGAGAGATCGATACCATCGGTCAAAAACTTTTTGTCTAGCGAATTCGACAAAGGTCTGGCCATTTGATCTAGTCAATTTTCGAAATTTCTGCCTATATGCCTCAGGAACCAATTCATAAACATTTAAAATAGTTGCTTTAACGGTAGCATATTCACTACACTGTTCCTCTGAAAGTGTGGCATAGACCTTTTGAGCCTTACCCACAAACGTGCTCTGCATGAGCAAAGGCCAACTAAGACTTTTGGCAGTTTTCTCAAAAGATAGAAAATATGTTTCAACATCATGTTCGTTGAATTTTGGCACCAACCTCACGTTCTTCGCTAGATCAAAGTCAATGGGAGCTTTCTCTTTGCCTGTGTCTTTCTTTGCACCTAATTCCATTTCTTTAATTTTGAGTTGATGTTCGAGTGCAAGCTTTCGTAGTTCAAATTCTCTTTCTTTTTCTTTTTCTTGTCTTTCTTTCTCTTCTCTTTCAAACTCAAGTCTGAGCCTTTCTTTTTCCAGCTCAATTTTGGCAAGCTCAATTTCTCGATCAGCAGTTTGCGGAGACTCAGCCATCTCTAGATTCAATTTTTCCGCAAGAACGTTTACTAGTTTTGCCTTCTTGACACTTCGAGAAATTTCTAGTTGAACATATTTAGCAACTCATGCAACTCATCTTTTGTTAACAGTTGCAACTGAGAGCTGAATTTAATTCCGGAAGAGACATTTTGTGAACTAAATCTACAGTTCAGTATTTTTGGGATTTCTTCTTTCCCATATTTTTGTCACGGTAGTCGGCTTGCGTCCCCGTGGTTTCGTCTATTTCCGGCCGTTTGTTGGAGGTGAATTCGCCCCACGTCCAGCTCTATTTACACCGTGTCACAGAACTGTTTTTGTGTCATTTTCGCTGGAGCCTGCTCAGCGCTCGCCCGTAAGATCTTCATATTTAGTATAACATCTTTTCTTAATGTACACTTGTTTACCCTAATCATTGTACGCTTGTTAAACTCCATCGATATTTGGAACGGTTAATATTTTCCTTATTAAATCACTTTGTTTTCTTTGTTGCATCTGAGAAAATTCAGGCTTTTTGAGTAATTTGCATTCACCTATAGTTTGAAGATTTTCGGATCGTAACAAATTGGGGGCCTGTCCGGGAAATCGAAATAAAATAAGCCATACTACTTTTATTGTACAACTGTCAAGCAAGGTTGCACGCTTTGTTATATTGATGCTAGTTTGTATAGTGTAGAAGAATTATGGCTAGTAAGTTTGAGGTATAAGCTTTCGTGGAGGCTGAGGATAAATTGCAACTGTTAACAAAAGATGAGTTGTATGAAGTTGCTAAATATGTTCAACTAGAAATTTCTCGAAGTGTCAAGAAGGCAAAACTAGTGAGCGTTCTTGCGGAAAATTTTAATCTAGAGATGGCTGAGTCTCCGCAAACTGCTGATCGAGAAACTGAGCTTGCCAAAATTGAGCTGGAAAAAGAAAGGCTCAGGCTTGAGTTTGAAAGAGAAAAGAACAAGAAAGGTTCAGACTTGAGTTTGAAAGACAAGAAAAAGAAAAAGAAAAAGAAAGAGAATTTGAACTACGAAAGCTTGAACTCGAACATCAACTCAAAATTTAAGAACTGGAATTAGGTGCAAAGAAAGACACAGGCAAAGAGAAAACTCCAATTGACTTTGATCTAGCAAAGAACGTGACGTTGGTGCCAAAATTCAACGAACATGATGTTGAGACATATTTTCTATCTTTTGAGAAAACTGCCAAAAGTCTTAGTTGGCCTGAGAAGTATTGGCCTTTAATCTTGCAGAGCACATTTGTGGGTAAGGCTCAAAAGGTCTATGCCACACTCTCAGAGGAACAGTGTAGTGAATATGCTACCGTTAAAGCAACTATTTTAAATGCTTATGAATTGGTTCCTGAGGCATATAGGCAGAAATTTCGAAAATTAACTAGATCAAATGGCCAGAACTTTGTCGAATTCGCTAGACAAAATGAAATTGTTGTTGACCGATGGTATCGATCTCTCAAAATTGAGAAGAAATTTGAGGAGTTAAAAGAAGTTGTCCTCATGGAAGAGTTCAAAAACAGTGTCCCTCTGAGTATCAAAACCCATTTGGAAGAACACTAGATCATCAAATTAAAGAAAACTGCAGTGGTAGCCGATAATTATGAATTAACTCACAATATGAGTATGGGTATAAATAATATCCGGTCAAAGGGTTTCTACAAAAACACTGATAAGGGCAAGTCAGGTCCTGAGGCACAGTCTAGCACTGGAAATCCTGATCTATCGAATAAGAAGTCTTCATCACCAAGTGGAGCCAAGGAGGACCAAAAGAAGAAGTTTTTCCTCCGTGTGATTACTGTCACAAAAAGGGCCACACGAAGGCGAGATGTTTCAGGTTCATCGCTGACGAGCGAGAGCGTTCTGAAAAGCCTGTCGCTTTTGTCCGTAAGGACACTCTACTTAGTAGGAAGTCCGGTGAGGCCGATGGCAACCGTGTTTCTTCTTCGAAGGTGTTTGATGAAATCAACCAAGTTGATGAGGTCTACAAAGATTTTGTTTATCGGGGTGATGTTTCGTGTTCGTCTGATGAAGCCGGCAGTTCAGTTGGTATCCTAAGGGATAGAGGCGCGTCACAGTCACTGATGCTGGAGGATGTGTTGTCATTGTCTCCAGAAAGTTCGCTGAATGCGAAAATGTTGATTCAAGGTATTGGGGGTAATTTTATGCCTGTCCCATTGCATAGGATGAATTTGAAATGTGAATTGATCACTGGCCCTGTGGATGTTGGAGTTGTTCCTAGTCTACCGATGAAAGGGGTCGGATTTTTGCTAGGTAATGACGTTGCGGGAGGTAAAGTGTCGGCATCCCCTATTGTCTCTGGTGAACCTGTGGATGAGCCAGAAATTCATTATTTGGAGGAGTTTCCAGAAATCTTCCCCGAATGTGCAGTGACAAGATCTCAGATGAAACAGACGGAAAAGGAGGTTGCAGAGTCAGTGCCTATAGAGGAGGACTCTGGTGTTTGGCTGGCTGAAACTTTTTTCAATAATTTTGAAGAAAATGAGGGAGTGTCTCAAGATGCTAAATTTAGCTGATCCTCGCTGATAGAGAAGCAGAAAGCGGACCCAGATTTGAGAAAGCTCGCCCAGACAGCGTGTTCTGAGGAAGAGGCTTAGGGGGTTCCACAATGCTTCTACGTCAAGTCGGGCGTGTTAATGAGGAAATGGAGACCTACCCAGAGACCAGCTGATGAAGAATGGAGTATTGTCTATCAAATTGTTATTCCTCCGTGTTACTGTGATGAGATCTTGACAATTGCTCACGAGATTCCGGTTGCAGGTCATCTTGGCATCAGAAAGACTCAAGCTAGAGTCATGGCACATTTTTATTGGCCAAAGCTACACCAAGATGTGGTGAAATTCTGCAAAACGTGCCGTCAATCAAGCCACAGCCATCAATCAAGCCTGCACCGATGATACCGATTCCTGCATTTGATGAGCCATTTACAAGAGTCCTAGTGGATTGTGTTGGTCCTCTACCGCGGACAAAGTCCGGGCATCAGTTTTTGTTGACCATCATGGATTTGTCAACCAGATTTCCAGAGGCCATTCCACTGAGGAAGATAACAGCCAAAGTTGTTGTTGAGGCTCTTATGCAGTTTTTCACAAGATATGGTTTACCGAAAGAAGTGCAGTCCGATCAGGGGTCTAACTTCATGTCAGGTGTGTTTCAGGAAGTCCTGCGTGAGCTGGGGATCAAGCAGTTCAAATCATCTGCATATCACCCGCAGTCTCAGGGAGCTCTGGAGAGGTACCACCAAACCCTCAAGAATATGATAAGAGCATACTGTGAGGATTTCCCAGAAGATTGGGACAAAGGAATTCCCTTTCTGTTGTTTGCCACTAGGGACTCACCGAACGAGTCAACTGGTTTTACTCCTTTTGAGTTCGTCTACGGTCATGAGGTGAGGGGGCCTTTGAAACTAATTAAGGAGATATTTTTGGCAGAGGAGGATGAGACCAATCTGCTCGACTATGTGTCGAACTTCAAAGAGAGGTTATCCAAGGCGTGTTCTGTGGCACAAGAACATCTCAAGGTGTCTCAACGGGTCATGAAGACAAGAGCAGACAAGAAATCTGAGGTCCGCATCTTTAAACCCGGCGAGAAAGTACTAGTGCTGTTGCCTCTGCCTGGCGAGCCCCTTAAAGCGAAGTTTAGTGGGCCCTACTGTATCCAAAAGAAACTCAATGATGTTAATTACGTAATCAGTACCCCAGACCGAAGAAAGAACCAAAGAGTTTGTCATGTTAACATGCTCAAGAAGTATTATGAGCGTGATAATTTTGGTCAACCAGTGGGGGTAGCTGTTATTGAGTTAAAACCCGACGATGACAATTCATGTAATGAACACCTTGAGACAAAAACGTCTGAACTTGAGTTTTTCGCTGTTCATCTTTCAAATTCTGAAATTCTGGCTAACTTGGATGAAATCCTTGGCCATTTGCACATTGTCCAACGGAAACATTTGTCAAACCTACTCCAAAAGTACGAGCAAATTTGTTCTGACAAACCGTGCCGTACGTTGGTGGCAGTTCATGATGTTGATGTAGGAAATTCAAGGCCGATAAAACAGGCACCCTACCGACTTAATCCTAACAAATTATCGAAGGTTCGGGAAGAGGTTAAATTCATGATAGAGCATGACATTATAGAACCATGCCAGAGTTCTTGGAGTTCTCCCATTGTCATGGTACCAAAGCCTGACGGTACTCTTAGATTTTGTATAGATTACCGAAAAGTCAATGCAGAAACTAAGACTGATTCATATCCTATCCCTAGGTTAGAAGACTGCATTGATCGAGTGGGAAATTCTGCATTTGTTAGTAAAGTAGACTTGTTAAAGGGATATTAGCAAGTGCCCATGACTGACCGAGCCAAAGTTTGACAAGGCGTTTAAAATAGGCATTGACGCCAGTGATGTTGGTGTCGGAGCGGGTTTGCTCCAAGAAGATGAGTCAGGCATCGAGCGACCGATTAGTTACTTCTCAAAGAAACTGAATAAATACCGGGCAAAATACTCCACCATCGAAAAAGAGGTGGTAGGTCTGGTCCTTGCCCTACAACACTTTGAAGTGTATATAACCAATGGTGCTGGAGAGACGATCATTTATACTGATTATAATCCACTTGTGTTTTTGGAGAAATTCAAGACCAAGAACCAAAGATTATTTCGGTGGAGTTTGATTTTGCAACCCTATCCACTCAAGATTGTTCATATTGCCGGAAAGAGCAACGTTATTGCTGATGCTCTGTCCAGAGTTTATAAGATTGAACTTAATCACTTAATATTTATTTCTCTGGTAAACCAGTGGGCCTAAGAGTTTTAAAGACTTATTTTGTTATTACTGTAAGAAGTCTTAGCCAGGCATAACTGTTGAAACTTTGTTATAAGTTTGTTAAAATTTCTTTTTGAAACGAAAATTTCCTTCTGTAAATTTTCTTTCTTTTATGGGGGGAGATGTTACAAACACACAAACCGCAATCACTGCGTGACCGCGTGTTGACCCCAAAGGGGGCGGGATTATGTTTACGGGTTATGAATAGAACGTTCTGGAAGTTTATTTTTGGAAAATGATGTAATTTTCAGAAATTTCTAGAAGTGAAGTGAAGAAGAAATCTCTAGTATTTTCTAGAAGGGATTAAAAACTATAAATACGGGCTGGTAGAGGATTTTAACCAGGACTTGAGCAAACCAAGACTTCGGTAAATAGGAGTTGATGAGACTATATCGATACTTCAGTGTACACCCACTAGGACCTGTGATGTCGCTTACGACTCGTCTGTGGAGTGTTTTGAGAAAGTTCGTCTGGACCGAGTGAAGTGTCTGAGAGTTGAATTTAATTCCGGAAGAGACATTTTGTGAACTAAATCTACAGTTCAGTATTTTTTGGGATTTCTTCTTTCCCATATTTTTGTCACGGTAGTCGACTTGTGTCCCCGTGGTTTCGTAGATTTTCGGCCGTTTGTTCGATGTGAATTCGCCCCACGTCCAGCTCTATTTACACCGTGTCAGAGAACTGCGTTTTCGCTGAAGCCTACTCAATCCTCGCCAGTAAGATCTTCTTCTTATTTAGTATAAGATCTTTTCTTAATGTACACTTGTTTACCCTAATCATTGTACGCTTGTTAAACCCATCGATATTTGAAGCAGTTGATATTTTCATTATTAAATCACTTTGTTTCTGTGTTCTTTATATCAGTGTGACCTTGTTTGATTTCTTTGTTGCATCTGAGAAAATTCAGGCTTTTTGAGTAATTTGCATTCACCTATAGTTTGAAGATTTTCGGATCGTAACACAATCAAAGATGATTCATCTGTTACTCAACATGATTCCTCCCCATGTGGTTTATATTGCTGTGTTTTTGCTGAACAGATCGCTCTTGCAAAAAGAGAAGTTAGACAAATGGATACAACAGAACATTTTAGGATGTATATAACACTTTGTGCCATTCGGAGAAGTGAGATCATAGACCCCGGATTAAAATAGCTTTTCGATCAGAGTTTTCTGAAACATCAGTAAATAATAGAATAATGAAGTAATAGCATCTATTAACCATAAAAGTAGGAGGTGCATAAAATTTCACGAATTATGAGAAGCAAGTTTTACAAGAAAATTTTATACTCATTTTTGTTTTACAAACATTGTTATTTTACATATTTTGAAAACCGATGATAAAAAGTTATTACAGAATATAAGCAATTTATTTTTTTTAAAGTAAATTTAGGATACGTTTAACTGAAACTGTATATTATTGGTTACCCTTCAGACAAAGAAGGTCATAACTCATGGGTGGTACATCATCTTCGTCGACCATATAAAATTGTCTTGACACAATAAGGGCTGAACTTGACATGTAGAAAATAATCCTGATGACACCATGAACAAAATCATGATGTTTTGTACATAACAGACCGTAACATATGACCATAAAAGACAACAGCCTGACAGACCTATACACGGTGTTTCAAAAAAAGGTAATCCTACTTTAAAGGGTTAATATGGCCAGACTATATGTTTACCAGCAAAAAGCATGGTATCATCTTAAAGCAGAAGCTATGTGCTTTCCAATGATACCTTGGGTTACATTATTATTATTATTATTATTATTATTATTATTATTATTATTATTATTATTATTATTATTATTATTATTAATCAACACTTATATGGCGCCCTTCAAAGAGCACAGCGCCTTACAAAATTACAAGCAAAAAATGTAAGCAAGACAAGTAAACAACAAAACATCTAACATTTATACAAATGTGTTTTCAAAAGACGTTTGAAAACAGGCACAGACATCGCCTCCCTCAACTGCATTGGCAAGTCATTCCATAGCCGTGGAGCAGCAACAACGAATGAATGATCGCCAGCTCTCTTCTTGGAGCGCGGAACCGAGAGCCTTGTAGTATCCGATGAGGAGCGGAGTCTGGGCCTATTCTCATCCGTAAATGTGTCACTAAATAAAGTAATAAGGTCACTCAGATAAGGTGGAGCGACATCCATCATACATTTGTATACAAATAACATTATTTTAAAATATATTCTATCCTTGACCTGGAGCCAGTGTAAGGAATCTAATAGATCCGCAGAGCACCTGTCCCGTCCGCACGCAAAAACCAACCTAGCTGCCTTATTCTGGAGACGTTGCAGTCGCTTAAGATCCGCTGCACGAGCACCAAACAAAAGCGAGTTGGCATAGTCAATGCGAGACAGGACAAGTGTTCTAACGGCATGATGACATGCTTCTTGAGTGATAAATCGACGTATCCGCCACAAATTGCGTATGTGAAATTTCACAATTTTACACAAGTTACTGATATGAATGGACATATTCATTGCACCATCAAATGTTACACCGAGGTTTTTAACAGAGATGGAAGGCTTAATTGATGTACCGTCAAGCGTCAGTTGAATATTAGACACAGAACTCAAAACTCTGGGGCTAGCAACAAAAAAAACTCAGTTTTATCTTGATTCAATTGCAGTTTGTTTTGCAACATCCATCCATTTATATCAGAAATGCACTTGGTAATATTCTCCATAGCTCGCTCACAGTCACCAGGTATTTTATGATCGAACGCAGCATACAATTGGATATCATCCGCATAGCAGTGGAAACAAATATTGTGACGGCGGATGATGTCACCAACATGAGCAGTATATAAAATAAACCCTTGGGGACCGATTATCGAACCTTGAGGCAGGGAGTAAGTGAGGATGTGTTCATCAGACAAAACATTCTTTATCGAAACCCTGATGGTACGGTTTTCGAAGTAGGCTCTAAACCAAGAAACAACTGACTCACACAATCCAAACCGATCCCTAAGCCTCTGTAGGAGTATGGGGTGATCAACCGTGTCGAAAGCCGCCGACATGTCAAGTAGGACCACAAGAACAGTCTTGTTGTTGTCAACGTACTGGAGAAAGTCGTTCTTCACCTTAAGAAGAGCGGTTTCGGTGCTGTGGAACCTTTTGTACGAGGACTGGTATTTCTCGCCCAAGTTGTTACTGTCTATATGGCTAGTTACTTGACATGAGGCAGCTTTCTCGATTACCTTTGACATGAATTTAATATTTGCCACAGGCCTGTAATGCTTGAGAATGTTATGATCAAGGCTAGGTTTCTTGAGAACAGGTGTAATTATTGATTGTTTTAGAGTATCAGGGAATGTTCCAGATAACAGACAACGGTTAACTACTTTGGTTATTATGGTAATAAAGTATGCAAATTGTCCTTAACAAACCAGGTAGGTATTGTGTCCAACGAACAGGTCTTACTGGAAAAATTCATGATGATCTTTTTAACATCGCCTGTTGTAAGGGGATCAAAATCATGCATACTAATAACCTGATCAGTTGTGTTTTCCTGGTATACAGTATCAGTAACGTTTAAACCAACATTTGCTCTGATTTTTTCAACCTTAGCTATAAAAAAGGAAAGAAAATCATTAGCAAGTTCTTTTTTAGATTTTGATTATAAAACAGGAAGAGCTTTTGTTGATTTGTTCAAAAGTCCATTGATTGTAGCATACATATCCTTAGCGTTAGCGTTAGAAAATTTATCAGAAAAATATTCAATTTTGGAAGTAACGATTAAGTTAGTAACAAATTTTTTCTGGGCCCGGAGAGCTTCATAATCTTCTTCCTTCCGACTCTTTCGCCACTTGCGTTCAAGTTTTCTGCGGACGCGTCTCTGGATATGGATATTCTCATTGTACCATGGTAATTGTGGCCTAATGGTGCGCTCCTTGATGATGACGGGACACACTTCATCAAGGACAGATGATGTTACAGACTCAAATGCCTCTACCAGGGTGTTGGGGTCGTCGGAGTCATAAGGAAAATCCACCAGGTGCTCATTAAGCAATTGGTTGAACACAACAGGATCCAGTTTACCATAGGGACGAGAACTTGTTACAACCTTCAGTGGAGGAGGTTTCGCATATTTTACAATGCATGTTATGATATGATGATCAGAGTAAAAATCTGGATGAACGTCATACACCTGAATTAAGTCATCATCTTGTCTTGTTATGAGTAAATCAAGGATATGATTCGACCTGTGAGTGGGTTTGTCAATAAATTGACAAAATCCAGTACTCAATAAGATGTCATTAAACCGCTTTGTGTCCCACTTCGCAGGATTATCCATATGTACATTAAAGTCTCCTAGAAGTACAAGTGATTGTGGAACAACACACATTTCCTCAAGAAACATTTCAATATCCCCGAGAAATTCGGAGGCTTTAAGACCGTTTGCTTTTGATGGTGGTGGGCGATATATGCAAATGAACTGGATTGCGTTTTTTTAAGTGTGACAACACAATGTTCAAAATTCACAGAGTTTACGCCTGAAGGAGAAACAACCAGATTGAGAGTCTTCTTATGTAATATGCCAATCCCACCTCCCTCTTGGGCACCTCCTCTGCGAAAATTGAGAAACTCATAGCCAGGGAGTTTGCATTCACCAATCACAACCAAATCGTTTTCGGCTAGCCAAGTCTCGGTAATGAACATAATATCAACGTCATATTCAATAACATGATCAATCAAAGTAACTGTTTTATTTCGTATTCGGTTAGCATTCCAACAGTGGACGGTGAGATTTGAGTATGGTTTAGTACGTGCTATTGGACGAAGATTAGATGCATTTCTATACCGGGGTTGTTCTTTACTATTTTTACGTTTGCGTACAGTTTCTCCGACAGAAGATGTTCTTATTTTCTTAATCATATGAGTTCCAGCCCTTCGTCTCCTAGGACGCCGAGCAATTCCCATATCCTTAGTGATATTATAGGTAGTATCGGAAATAGGCACAACATTATCACGTAACGCCAAGAGCTCAGAACGGGTATAAGAAAGTACACAACTGTTATCACTACGTGATGCATCACTGGTCAAGAATTGATGGTCCGTTTCTGGGTCGATATTTTCATTGTTCGTATTGTACAATGGTGGTGTAGCGTTTAAGTCTACCGCAGTGAGTGTAGTTCCACTATACGTACTCACATTCACAGGTTCTTGCTCCAAAATCCCGCTCGGAAAACATCCACGATGAGAATTATTCCCTTCAACTGCTTCATTATGAAGGAGAACATATTCCAAAACACGATGAAACAAGATTATAGTCAACAACAGACATATTCCGGTCAGAAACCGGACATATAACGGGAACAACATTTTTCACGCATCATTGAGCACCACTGTCATAAAAAAAAACAATTTTGCCATTTTACGATGAAACAGTTTCCATCAAAGATAAGCATCCAGTTTGTACATTGTACTTACAGATATCCCGTTTGGATAATTGTATGCATTTTTAATTAGTTGGGGTGGGTTCATTAGTGGATCGATTAATTTGGGGCGCTAATACCTAGAGATGTGATGAACACATCTATCAAGAAAAGATTTTCAATTTCGCCATGGAACGATGGAACACTTTCGGGCAAAGATAGGTATGCCGTTGGTATACAATGACGGATATTGCGCCCTTTGGCTGTGATTAAAATTTGGTGCTGGCATCAAATTTCACTTACATCAAAAGAGCGTCAACTTCAGTCAACGGGTGTAGACGCACAGTATATGCATCCTATCTGTAACGGATATCCCGATTGGATAACATTGTACGCATTTTTCAATTAGTCGGGCTGGGCTAATTAATAATTCGATTAATTTGTGACGTGTTCTCCCGAAATCAGACACTTTTGGGCAGAGCTCGGAATTGAGAAACGGGCAAAAATATGCCTGGGGGTATTTTTTGTGGAATTTGAGTTTCTTGTAAATTATTCATTGATAAGTACAAGTTTTTACCGATTTAGAAGGGCATGTCAGTTCAGAAAATGATGATTTTGTTCTAATTTGGTTTCAAAATGAAGCAAAATTTACCAACTTTGCGCAGTATGTTTTTTGTTTTCCTCAGCAAGTCATTTCATTAATAGGTAACCCTTAATAAAGCAATTTAAGGCAATATTAATCTGTTGACATGCCTGTTGCTAGGGGAATAGAAGTATCTTTGTAAGAAGTTAATTACTTAAAACATATCAAATGAAACTTGTAACTTTAAAGTCGATTATCTCCGTTTGTAATTTTCGTTCCGCTTTGGTGAGTCCAGTTTTAAAAAAAAGGTATCATTGTAAAGCTGAGGATCTCTACTTTCATAATCAATAACTAACTCAATTTTGATAACCTACCCAAAAGTGTCTGATTTCAGGAGAACACGTCACATTTTACGATGGAACACTTTCGGTCAAAGATATAGGTATGCCGTTCGTACATTGTACATAAGGATGCCGATTGGATAATTGTATGCACTCTTTAATTAGTCGGGCTGGGTTAATTAGTGGATCGATTAATTGCGGGCGCTAATAGATTATAGCTAGACATTGTGATGAACACATGAAAAAAAAATCAATTTTGCCATTTTATAAAACCTTTCGGTCAAAGATAGGTATGCCGTTCGTACATTGTACATATAGATATCCCGATTGGATAATTGTATATGCACTCTTTAATTAGTCGGGCTGGGTTAATTATGGAAACCTTTCGGTGCTGACTTCAGCCTGGAACACTTCTCGCTAAATTGTATGAATCGCCATTGTGCATTTTACTATGATACTGTACGTTTGCACTCAATGACGGATATTGCGCCTTTTGGCTGTGATTGGAATTTGGTGCTAGCATCAAATATCGCTTGGCATCAAATTTCACTTACATCCAAAGAGCGTCAACTTTAGTCAATGGGTGTAAACGCACAGTTTAATGCATCTGTAACGGATATCCCGATTAGATAATTGTATGCATTTTTAATTTGTCGGGGTGGGCTCATTAGTGGATTGATTAATTGGGGCGCCAATAGATTATAGCTAGATATGTGATGAACACATCTATGAAGAAAAACATTAAAATTTTGTTATTTTACGATGGAACACTTTCGGTCAAAGATAGGTATGATGTTCGTACATTGTATGTATATGCATATGCCGATTGGAAAATTGTACGCATTTTTGCAATTAGTCGAGCTGGGCTAATTAATAATTCGATTAATTGGTGGCGCTAATAGATTATAGCTAGACATGTGATGAACACATCTGTGAAGAAAAAAATTACAATTTTGCCATTTTACAATGGAAACCTTTCGGTCAAAGATAAGTATGCCTGACCAATCACTCGATAAAACTCTAGATTCGTAAGACGTTCTTGAACTCGATTTGTCGCAGTCGTCTTACATTATTTGGCAAGTTTGGTGCCTGACAGTCAGAACTATCCACGCTCGAAGCAATGTATGTCAAGCTTCAGTCCGTCGAATCGTATGAGGCGGTAACCAGCGTCGAAAACCACCAAAGAAAAAAAAAAAAAAAAACCCGTTCCACCTCAGCCGACGACGACGTTGAGGAAGACGAAGACGTTGACTATAGGCGTTTAAGATATCAAATGACCGAATTTATGAAATCTGCAGGGAGCACAGTATCAAAACATTCATACAAAACCTACAGTTGAAATGGTTGGAAAATAGGATGGAAAACAATCAGCTCCAAAAAGTCCTGCTTTTCGAAGACTCACTACAAATTAACGAAACTAGGAAAAGCTCCGGTGACGTTGTAGACTTGGTTCCAAGTCTGTGATCGTGGTTTTTTGTCTGCCTGAAGCCACTACAGTATCGCATTAAATAGCGCCCTCTTGTGTATTAACCTCCGACATTAACCTTCAATCACAGACTTGGGAATGTTGTTCATCGGTTTGTACACACCCTATTGCGAATTAGTCCAAAAGTGGACGGAACAATCTGATTGGTCGGAAACTGCAAAAGCCTTCCATAACATGAATATTCAAACTAAACCTTCAACACGCAGTTGGAGGAGATGTACTCAACGATTCCATTTAAAATGTAGGTAAGACGTTTTTTGTAGAGAAGGAATTATGTATTTTATTTTGTGCATTTTTACAACTCTAGTCTCTAAGATCTCATTAAATTTACCTATATATTTCAAATACTATTTACGTACCAAGCACTATACAAATTTAATATCGAATGAATATTACAGAAAGAATTTTAAGCGAGTGTAACCTGTTAGTGATAGACGCGGCCTACAAGGTTTTTGTTGCCTCCTGATTGGCCATCTCTCTAGTATCCGTATTATTATGTAAATTTTAGCTATGAAACATGAATATCCCACAAACACAAGAGGGTCAAGTCTGAGATCGCGAGTTAGGGCTGTGATAGCCAGTAGGGCCGGTAAACGGCGTTTTGCGTGGCTGATACAGACAAAAATAACCGCGATCTCGGACTTGAAATCAAGTCCAGTGACGTTGAAGTCTACCGTCATACAATACCACTGTAAATATATTAATTCGAAGGGGAGTGCCCTGCATCGTGCACATGAATTCAAAGGGGAGTGGCCCGAGTCGGGTTAATTGTCTGCGATTAAAATAGCAAATCAGTTATTTCATTAGACCATGCGACCCCCAAATGATTGGGTCAGGCATTAATAAATATCAATTCATATTATAATAATAATAATAATAATAATAATACAAGCATTTGTAAAGCGCCATCTATCTATGTAGACATATTCCGAGGCGCTTGAAGAAAAGTTACTGTACAATAATAATTAATTTACAAGTCACTTGAAACAAAACCAGCATTCTAATTATAAGTTGAGTTAAACATGAATGTTTTAAGAAGGCATTTGAAGGTTTGTAAAGATTGACAGCTACGAATTTCCTGAGGCAAAGAGTTCCATAGAGTGGGGGCCGAGACTGAGAAGGCTTGGTCTCCATACAATGTTCTGGTTCTTGGTGTCACAAGAAGATGTTTGTCAGATGACCTTAGGTGGCGATGAGGGAATACTGGGTGAGGAGATCCTGCAGATATGTTGGTGCACTGTCATTGAGGGCTTTCCATGTAATTAGCATTATTTTGAAGGCAACCCTCTGTTTGACTGGAAGCCAGTGAAGATTTCTCAGGACTGGAGTAATGTGATCAAATTTCCGTGTTCGGGATAAGACACGAGCCGCAGTGTTTTGTACACGTTGAAGTTTGCACATGAGAGTGTTGGTGATTCCAAACAAAAGTGAGTTGCCATTATCCAACCTAGATGTCACAAGAGCATGGATAAGGATGGCAGCTGACTCATCAGTCAGGATTCGGCGGATGCTGTTGATGTTTCTAATGTGGCAGTATGACGTTTGACAAACTTTCTTGACATGTGATTCCATTGACATCGTTCTGTCAAACATGATGCCAAGATTACGTGCAGTCGTAGAAGGTTCAATATTTGAAGTCCCAATTTGCATCTGGTTGCATCTGATTTTATCCTGGCTACGTTTGGAAGTGATAATTAGAAGTTCGGTCTTGTCGTCGTTAAATCTTAATTTATTCCTGGTCATCCATTGCTTTAGATCACAAACACATTGTTCAATACGCCGTCTCACGGAATATTCATCGTCTTGGTTTCCCAGATGAAATGATCCATATATCTGTGTGTCGTCTGCGTAGCAATGAACTTGAAGTTGATGTCTTCGTACAATAGCGGCAATAGGCTCGGAGTATATTGTGAAAAATAAGGGACCTAATACTGATCCTTGAGGGACGCCAGAAGAAAGTGAGATGGGAGATGATAGAATTCCATTGATGTTCACAGACTGAGTTCGATTACATATATATGATCTGATCCATTGCAAGGCTGGACCAGTAACACCGATGAACTGAAGGCGGTGGAATAAAATATCATAGTCTATAGTATCGAATGCTGCAGAGAGATCTAGGAGAACAAGGAACACGCCACGCTTATTGTCAACTGCCCGAAGAATATCGTTCTTTACTCTTAGAAGAGCAGTCTCTGTTCCATGATGTTTCCTATACGCGGATTGCAATGGTTCATGTAGATTGTGTTCAATCAGATGATCAGTAATTCGTGAATAAACAACCTTCTCTATTACTTTGGATATAAATGAAAGGTTGGATACAGGACGAAAGTTCTTGAGGTTTTCAGGATCGAGGGTGGGTTTCTTCAGCAGAGGAGTCACCAGGGCATTTCTAAATTGCTGTGGGAATTTAGAAGATTGAAGAGACATGTTGAAAATTTTGGAGATAACTGGAGTCAAAATATTCAGATTGTTCTTTAGGAGCCAGGTAGGAATAGGATCCAAATCACACGTCTTTGATGGTGATGATTTGATGATTTTCCTGATTAATAATTAACGATATTGCATTGCCATCTTGCAAAATTATTACAATTGAGCTTGGAGATTGCTCCGAAATATTGAAATATTATTTTGCGTCCTCTGTCGACTGAATCAAGCAATGAATATTCGAAAGTAACGTCTCGAACCAAGACTACTGAGAAGAAGGCAAGGCCTATTTTGCGATGTGAAAGAATACACCAATTATGATAATATTGGCTATTGAATATTTTGAACGGATTATACTGCATCAGCATTGTCTACATTATCTTTTCTACACCAACCGTGCAAACTTTCTAAATGTAATAGCCGGCTACGCGTGGATGGGGCAACAAACCTAACGTGACCAAAGCAATAGTGTATAGCACGCATGCCTTGACCTTATCACGTGGGTGATTATTTTCAGTCACCGAGTTAATCTAAAACTTGGACTCCGATTCCATGCCCTGTTGATCTTGACGATATTGTCCCATTGGCGGATCGGGGATGTAGGCCCCCCCAAAAAAAAGTCGTAAAAAGAGAGAGAGAGAGAGAGAGAGAGAGAGAGAGGGAGCGGGGCGGGGGGGGGGGGGATGACGCACTCCTATTCCCACAGTGTGCGGGATAAACATAAGGTGACGTACTTAGTACTGCACTAACCGTTGCGCGTAGGAAGTGGCGGCACCCTTTGTAGTACTGAAAAATAATTGTTTTTGATTCTCAGCCCCCCCCCCAATGTTCTGGATCCGCCCATGTGTCCCTTTTATAATTGAAAATTTACCAAAGTGCACTTTTTACCATAATTTGTTTTTATGTTTACAAATGTTAAAACGTTGTACTAAAACCCCACAATAATTGATTGTAAAAAAGTAATGTGTCCAAAGTGGTGTTTAACCTTAGAATGAACATATGGGTGTGCCGCCCACATTTGTTTATGTACATGTACTGCCTGCACTGTCCTGGATCCGCCCAAGGAAAAGAGATGAATATTTCGTCTTTTTTTTTTTTTTTTTAATTAAAAACCAATTGTAATCAAATAATCAGCAGCAAACTATGAATTGTTTTACATGTACACAAATAAAGAAAAGGGTTCATTATTTTATATCGCACTGATAAATTACTTTGTCATAATCAAATTACTAACATATTCTGAACAATTTTTTTTATGCTTCCGTTGTTTTTGCTTTAGGTTTTACATATTAACGTGTTTTTTTTTACTGTTTTCTAATTCTTGACTTATTCATTTTTTGTAAGAAGAGGCATTTCCAGATTTAAGCAAAAGGTTTTTGAAATAAATTAAAATTACATTAATTTAAACAATCAATATTATCACAAGGAGCATTATCATTCAGGAACCTCAATGCAGACACTGTTATCATAATAAATATCACACTGAACACAAACATTACAAGTTGCATAACCAATAAGATGAAAGCCATACCATCGCTAACATGCTTGTTACATCTATAAGCAGATTTGAATTACTGAAATTACTAACAATTTATCAAGTCAATAATTATAAGTAAAGCTACAACAACTTTGTATTTAAAATGTACACGTTTAATAAGTATCTTCTGCATAATTTAATGTAATTTAACTAATAACTTGACCATTTGTTAAACATTTGAACAATCCTCAGCACCTTTAAACTACTTGAATGGAGATGCTTAACAAATATATAATTAAAGTTGAATAACAAAAAAAATAACAAATAAAATAAAATGTCATGTACAAAACTGTATCAATTAAATGTTAGGAAGGAGCTGTTTCTAATAAACTTACTGACAAACAATGTTGCTAAAATAATATATTGACACCAATATCTAGTATTGTAACTTAGAGATGTATTTAAGTTACAGATATGCAAGTGTCAAATTCTAACAATCATAATGTTATTGTTGTTTTCACACAATGTCAAATTCAAACTGAAGTAATAAAAGCTTGAAGGGAAGGTACAACATTGGTAATATTTGCAAAACTGCTTTTAAGAATGAATTTAAGAAAGAGTAACCCTCTCCTAAATTCGAATTGGAAATGTGATATCACTTTTCTTAAAAATTGACAGCACCTCAAACCAAGTTATTAACAAGGGAAGCTTGCTGCCATATACATGTACATGTATCACATATTTTCCTGTTGGCAAGGAACCAGAGCCCTTTTTTGGCCTAATTTTGTTATTTTTGAATTCAGTATTTTCGGTAACACCTGGAGGGACTAATTCCTTTATAGACCTGTTTTCTTGTTAGAACATATATTAAAAATCTGTAAAAATATGACAGACCTGCTGAAACGAACAGGTAGTAACCTGTGAGGATAGAGGTGGTATTGTGTTTGATTAGCCTTGTAGTGCACATAATGGGCTGTATACTCCCCAGGGAGCTGAGAAAGATTACAGGAATGATATTGGCACATTTCGAAGGTATTACGCCCTATATAACAACAGTTCATTATTATTATTATTATAGACAATGTATAAGAGATCACTTGATGTAGAAGCTAGGGCCTTTTCAATAATGTAATTGAATATATGTGATATTCAACACATGATTAAAACATGAAATATAACTTGGAACAGTGGAATAAATAATTAATTCCGAATGGTTGTTCATGAAAAAACAAAAGGAAATATTCATCTCTTGTCCTAGGGCAGATCCAGAATGGTGCAGGCGCATAGCTGGAGATTTTCCATGGGGGAAGTGGGTGTAGGGTTGTATTTTTGTTTTTCCCACAAATGGAGGATATCGAACATTGCTCAACGGGAGGGTTGGAGGGTTTAGATATGCAAATTATATTTGTGAGGTCAATTCTTGCACGCATGCCCAGGTGGGGGTAATCCCCCAAACACCGCTTAAAACAACACTTTATGTAACATTTCCTCTTTATTGAACTAGGTTAATCATTTTAATTACTAGATGTTTTGCAGGTAGAAAATATAAAATAAATTTAGTCCCTCCACATGGTACCGGCATATTATTGTTCAGCCCCTGGCTCAGAAATAAATTACCAATTCTATACCTCACCCCTTAAACAAATATTTTATTGTAAATTGCTACTAAGAAAGAGACAATGAATGCAAAATATATATATATATTTTTCTTTGCATATCTAAGATTGGTGTTTGTATAATACCCTGTTAAACTTGAATACCTGACAATGTCAATCATGGAAGACGTGATAAAATTATAGTAATGTTTGCATAAATCTAGTCAACTTAGGCACCACTTTGAAAGGTCAAACAAGCTATTGGTATTGGTAATACATAACATATATTACGGTAAACATTACTGACGGATTCTATTGTCATGACTTATTAAGTTGGTTCTACAAGATTACCTATAGACTGATCATGTAATAATTATTCATCTACTCAGATGCATATTCTGTGTATTTTACTCTTTTTGTGGTGAACATTTTCCTCACAATGTAAATAACTGTCTAATAGGAGTTGTAATTTGACCAGCATTAAATGTATCAAGCTGCCCCATAAATGCATGAAACATGTATTCATTTAAAGATGTATCAGGCATGTTTTTCTTTATTTATCGGATACTGTCTAGACATTGCTATTTAATTGCAGGGGAAAAGACATTTTTAAATGACACACTTCACATAAACATAGTAGAAAACTTGGTTAAAAGAAATTTTCTTTCATTCTACACAAACCATTTAATGTTATTAGAATGCTGCCACATTGAATGGCATATGAAAGCCCATCTTATTCAGATGTCTGAAAGTAGCAATACATAAGTGATGCCCAACAAAAATGTTGCTCCTTAGCTTTTCCAGTATATCAACATCAGGCATTAATCGTTTAATAGGGTGAGATGTACATTATTTAGAAAGATCTAATCAGACTAAATTACATTGATGAATACAAACCCCATAAGAATAGTTTTTTATAGTAATTGTCTTTCTCCTATCAAGGGAAAGAGAAATGAACTGATGAAATTATTCAAGATTAAAATAAGGATTTCACTCAAATATACCCAAGGTAATGTTAATTAATGCAAATGTATATCATAATTAATTTCATCTTCATACAGACAAGCATGCATCAAAAACAAGTTGGAAATACAACTGAATAAGTATAAAATTATAAAAACACATTAAATTATTTGATTAGCCAAAAATAAAAGATTTGTTCTTAATCATTAAGCAAATTATTTAAAATATTGTTGAATGAATTAAGAAAGTATGCATCTCAAAGGCAAGTTTTGTTAAACATATTTCAGCTAAAGAATTGCAGGTTACACAAATTCAATTAGTGCCAATATTTTAACCCAGTTCATCTACTCTATTAATTGAATGTTAAAATTTACATGAATAAAAGCATAAAACACAATATTAAGAATATAATGTACTGTATTAGTTGATTAAAAAATATGCATAATAAATATTTCATATTTACATATTAAAATGTTATCTCTTATAAAGCTGCTGAATTCAATATACTAAACATAAATAAATTTTATATTTTACACTTTTAATACTGTTACATAGAGATCACCAATATCTACATTGAGGTCACAAAATCAACAAGCACAAAGTTAAAAACATACATACATTGTACGCTATGTTATGCAGCATTACTTTTATAATGCAAACCACTTCTCTTCCTACTTATGGATAATGGCGAGTATATTTGTCTGGACAATACAATAGTGTTTTGTACCACACATTATAATAAGTAATTGATTCAGAAAGTGTCACCAATTAGAAGATTTTTAAGTTTTAATACATGTGAGTTGAATATAACAATAATGTACTGAGATGCAATAGAAACTTACCACTTGTTTTGGAATAGCATAAAATTGTAATGGTTCAAAATAAGACAACACAACAATTTGGATTAGAAATGTTGGCATTTTATTGAGCAAATGTCCACGTTTTGTCCACTGTACTTGATCCCATCTGAATTCACTTCACCGCGAAACATCAGAGAGTCGCATTGTGATTACTGATAATTTAAGGTCGAAAACGTGGTAAGTTTCTATTGCGTCTCAGTATACATTACACTAATCTAAGAATTATACAAATATAATATTAATATCATGTCCCTCTACTGATTACATATAGCTACATCACACTTTATATCATATTATAACATGCAATGTTATACTGAAAGAGCCTTTGATGTGAAATACAAACATGAAGCATTAATATACTTTAGTTTAGTTGTCCACTCTTCACCAAGATTAAAATTACAATAATGCAATATACAGCAAATAATAATATATCAACACAAATTTGTTACAGACATAAACACGTATTCATGTGTACACTTTTTACTTATTCCAAATTGTTGATAAATTGAGTGACTCACTGTTCAGTAATGTATTGGAGAACAGTTACTATCAATATCAGTGTAACCACTTTATATACATACAGCTTGTTCATATATTATTAACTGACAGCCTAAAACAAGCAAAAACGTCACATGACAAGCGCCAGTAGTGTGTTGCAAAAAGTGATAAAATTTACTGAATATAAACCTGGATGTTCTTCAAGTGGTACGAAACAGCCAAATGCATACTATAATATATATAAATGCCCAGCCCTTCACTACTTGGGTATCAGTTCAGCTTGTATTTAATGACTGATTCAATGATTAACTGACGATAAATTTAAAGGTGGGTATGTAATGTAATTAAGACCACAAAGTTCCCGCAAAAAAAGACAAAACGCAGACACAAAAATTACACACTGGATGATATATTTTGTGACCCGTAACACATGCTTATCAATTTATATACTGTATGTACATTTGCTGCCAACAATAATACAGATTACATTGTAAATCTGAATTCAAATTATTGTTGTTTAAATGTTGCAGCCTCCTCAAAATCACTTTAATTTAATTCTAAGGATTTGTTGATCACACAATTTTATGTTCTGTTCAATTATGCACAAAAACAAAAAAACAAAAAAGACAATATGACTTTATGACACTTGTGTCATATAATTACCATTATAGTATATCTGATTATGTCCAACAACTGAAGTTAATTATTATTTGTTTTTAAAGAATCTTTAATCTTGAGAATTGATTAGGAAAATCACTGCAATTATTTGTATGTTCATTCACAAAGTCAAATGATGTCATCACAATTGTGTGTAATCCTCTGTTCTCTATATGTGTACCAGCTGTGTGACACAACAGTTTTATCTTTAAATACCAACTTCACATCAAGTTCATTTTTTTAATCTGGTAATTACAATGTTGCACGTTCCTTTAAGAGCATATTTCAAAAAATGTAGTCTATTTTTGGAGTGCTATGACTGACTTGTTTATTGAATAGGATTTGTGTTGATGACAAAATTGTAAGAATGTATGGGAGGCCATTGATGCAAACAAAAATAATTGTCAAATAAATAAATCAACACAAAATTTGAAACACTTTGCAAATAAAGAAATAAAGATAACTTTACCACAACAACTTTAAGCACCATTCGAACAAATTCAATTTACATTCCCAAATAAAAATATGGAGGGCACAGTTACCATGAAAATCAAAAAGGCTTATCACAATAACCCTTTCACGCACCATTTTATATTGATCATATTCAGACCTTTATTCTTTGAGCAGATGTAATATGAAAACCATGTTAGATATATTTATACACTGTTCTTTTTTTGAGAGCTCTATTTCAGAACATGTGACTAAAAAGACATTAAATGCCCACCCTTGTTGCCATGGTATCTTATTTTGTTGAAACATTTTGCTGAAATAATATAAACTATGTTGAGCTTTTCCAAAAAATATTGAATAAACGATATTGCTGGCTTCTGAATTTGAAAATAAAAATAGACTTGGCATCATCTTGAACACCAAGTTTAAGAAAGAAATGTACATTTTTGTTTATCTATGTCTGAGGAAAAAATCCACAAGCAACTTGGGTGCAACTCAAATGGATGATCTCTAGCTCACATGTAAAGATATCTCAACCTGTACACCACCAAGCTTGCCATATGAAAACAGGCCTGCTAGAGTACTATACAACAGCAGTTCGCATGACTTGCATAATTGATGTACATGTATGTAGGGAATAGTGAACAATATAATTTGTGCCCTTTCATAGCCGAGCACTGAGCACTACACATAGAGCTTTTGAAAACTGCAGAAAACATGCAACTCGCGATCTCATGTCACTGTTAAAGATAGACATACTGTACATGTAGCCCACTGCCCAAAATATCAAGAACTTATGCTTCATGGTTCCTCTCAGAACATATTTTCCATTCATGCAATCTACCTAGTGTTTTCTTAGAAGCTGTATAATTTGAAGACAAAATAGTTATATGTTGAAGTAACTGTGTGTGTCATACTTGCCCTCTAAAAAATATACACGTAGGACTATACATGTATGTATACTATGACACAATTAGGCTAACTTGGAAAACAAACTTTCCTATCAATATCTGGAAAATCCTTTCGAAATCTACTGATCTGTATATTCTACTTGATAAACTGGAAATGATTTTTATAAGTTTGTCAATATTTCCTAACTGGAAAGACTTCATATCACTGAGAAGATTAATAAATATTATGCATACTCAATATTTAGTACATTAGAGCATATACACACACAATTCAGTTAAATTGCACATTTGCTGCATACAAAACAATGTAAACAACTTAAGACATACAAAAATAAAATTCTTTAAAAAAAAATTATAGTTGCATTAAATACTGTCATGTGATACAAATAGGAGTTTCCTGAGTAAAGAACTCCAACATACTGTGATTTTAAACTCGCTCCTGAACTTACGGTACAACCAATCACAGACTATATGGTGCCAAAGCTACCGTTTAAAAACACATAGTATACTGACAACATCTTCAAAAGTAGGAGTTACAAAAAGGATCGAGAGAAACAACTTGACAAAGGTAAAGAAGTATATTACTTAACAGGTTGTATTGTTGTAGAGTTAAATAGATTTATATGCTGAAAAGAGTACCAAGAGTAGCAAGGAAGAGGTTGCCAGTTATGTAACTTTTTGATTATACCTTAATGTCACGAGTATCTTGAAAAGTAGTAATCTCTTAATATAATATGTGAACATTTTGGATGGCCTCTTAACAAACACAACTCTGTGCAGAAACAAATTACAACATAAAACTAAACAAAATAAACTTGTGATGATACTGCATAAAAGCAGGTCAATTTAAACATAGACATGAGTAAGACAACAAGGTATTTGAGTCAGAGGATAATTGTAACAGTAGGCATTCTGTTAATTGTATAAAGTGTTTGCCCCACAATGCCAAAGCTGTGTACTTTTAAGATGCAAATTCTGTGTTTTGCTCAAAATACCTTACAAAATAATAGCCTGATTCATTTGTTAAACTGTCCAAACAGTAAGTGTCAGTTTTGAGCAACAATAATTTGATCAGGATGCAATATGAAAGTAACATGCTTCCATTCGCAGATTAAAAAGAGGTGCCATGGCCAAGCGATTTAATGTATTAGATTTGTGTTCTGATGGCTGAGTCGTCAGAATGTGGTTCAAATCCTAACCGTCCCCATGATACTTTACTGTATGTTTCTTCTCTTTACCCAGGAGTATAAATGGCTACCTGTGATTGAAGAGGTTAATATTTTGTTTGAAAAAGCCGCTGAAGCACTATACATTTAGCTATGGCTGCATATTCCCCAGGGATCCGAGAAAGATTTCAGGAATGATATAGGCCCAATGTCAAGCGCACATTATGTGAAATGCACTAAATAACAATAAATAAAACCAGACACGGATTAACTCGAAATATGCATCTTAAATACAATTATACCATAAAAAGTGCACTATTGATGTTGCACAGTAATTTGCCATGATAGTATGGACACAGCTTTGAGATGGTACACATGGAAATATGAAAACTCATACCCTTGCCAACTTGTACATTTACAGTACCTACTCGTACCTATTCAGGTCAATTCGATCTTTGGCCAACTCGTAGTTTAGAAAACTCATACTCACACCTTCTCATAGCCTTTCAAACTCACAATTATTTTTCCTGTATTTATTTAATTTTAACAAGCCTCAATGATCTTAAAATACTTTAAAAAACAAATAAAATAATTTCACCAAATTGAAACAATCAAAATGTTAATTATTGTTATTACTTTTGACTGGATATCATCTGGAGGCAATTTTTAAGTTGGCAGGACAAGGATTGTGTCTGCTTATCAAACTTGAAAATCTCTATTTCACTTGGAACATTTAACATTGTCATTATTATTTTAAAATCTTAATGCATTTATTTCATATTATGGGCATATACAAAACTATTAAGATCAACTGAAGTGGGTAATAAGAGGGTAGAATAAAACTAGAAATACTTAGTAGAAACAAAGATAATCTATCATTACATGTACGTAAAAAGAAAAGGCACTAATTTGCAAAACTGGTTAGGAATATTCACTTGAACAATGTCTATCAAATGAGGTCAGGGATAGGGGTGTATTAATACTCATTCTTGGATCATTTGTAGTCAGTATTACCATAAAGTATTCCCCAATATTTAACCGCTCACATGTTTCGAGTAAAATGTGAAAAATGTATCATACATACATGTAATTACTTAAATAACCACATGGGTTACATGTACCAATATTGTTGGTACTTTTTACCCCTAAACAATAATTTTTGGGATGTTTTTACTCAATATATTAAAATATTAGAACTACACCAGTCATAACCACACTATCTACAAAGTACATTTACATACATGTACATGTGTGTGAACACAGCAAGAAAATGTTCAAAACACTAAATATTGAATTTTGCAATTTCAAGGGATGTCAGTCATATTGGATTCCCGAAGGCATCAGAAGTTGTTACATCACTCTTATGATGAGTACAGTAATTTCCGGAATATAAGCCGCGGCTTATACGCTGATTTTGACCTGGTAAAAGTTGCCTGCGGCTTATACGCGGTGCGACTTATACGCCGAGGTATGAATCTTGAAGAACAAAACACAATGCACAATTAAGCAAAAATCGTTGGTAAACAGACAGAAACACAAACCTAAAAACCTTTATTGCTCGTAGCGAAAACGGTCTGGCCATTGTCACAGTTTTAGTGGTCCACAGAAAACCCATGAGCCATATACATGTATGCGGCTCAGGGGGGCTATACTATACTCGGTTATCGCGTATCGCCGCCATATTTATACAACGATTCACTTAGGAAACTGATTCCCTTTCCCAGACCCATCAGAAAGGCGTTACTTTTCCAAAGATGGGCACCGGTGAAACCACAGTGAAACATCGACCCCAAAAAACATGAATATGTAACATAATGAACATATTCATGACACTCGATCAAACAGCCAATGAATCGAATATAAAAGTGTTACTACGCTAATTTATCCAATTACTACATGTACGTGCGGAAATGGCACGTACGTGATACTGGGTCCTGAATAACCATGAACTACAGTGTACGTGCACATTGCATGCATTGCACACAGTCTACAGCTGACCGCACGGACCATGAACAGGCAGCGGCACTCGTGTCAGCTCAAACACGCATTACCACTATTGACGGAACAGGTATACAATTACAAAGGATTGGTACACAGGCAAATGAACGTCCCCTATTGGTTGAATGATCCGAGTTTCCATACGGACCATCGGTAAATATCCACTTAAACCCTTTCAAAAGGAATAATTAGCTTCGGAGTATATTCATTCATGATCTCAATAAAAAGGTATTGACTTCTATTGTGTCTCTTTCAATACATTTTGACTCGAACGCAACACAATGACCCCCTTTGTGGCGATGTACCGACAGTGAGTGGCGTCCGGCGGGCCTCTGTGTGTGCGGCTTATACGCGGTGCGGCTTATATGTTGACGCATGAATCTTGTTTTGGTGATTTTGGGTAGTGCGGCTTATATTCCGGAAATTACGGTAATAATAAAAAAAGAAATTGTACACAATACTCAACAATTTTAAACATCTGCCTTTCCCTACTGACCTTTAATAAGAAGGGCCCTAAAGCACAGTTAATTTTTTTTTACAAAAATGGAATTTTTGTCTCACCAGTCAGGATACAATAAAATATACCAAGGAACAGCAAATTGTGTTCTCCACCCTTCAGACCTGGTAGGATTAATAATTTGGAATCCAAATCTAATGAAAAGCTTGATGGAAACGTGGCAATGCTGAATGCATACATGTACCAGCAAACGGTACCTGCACCATACTGGTATGATCAGATGGAGTAGGAGAGTGAAGCGTTTGTACATGCTGTTGTTGGAGCTGATGCTGTCTTTGAAGATGTTGTTGAGGTTGTTGAAGTTGAAGTTGTGATTGGCACATTGTACCTGGGCTATGAGGTAGTGTATTTGGAGGAGAAGTTGGTGTCAAAGTGATAGGAGGTGTTGGAGGTGGTATGGGAGGTTGTTGCTGGATTGGTAGAAAGCCTAGGAGTTGACCTAAGTCAACTGATCCTGTGTGGAATGAATCTCCTGGGATACCTTTAAGGTTTCCTGAGTCCACTGAAGTATCCAATATTGTCTTTTCCATCATCACTGTTCTCACAGCTGGCTTTGAGGGAGAATTATTGTGTGCAACCTTGTTCAGGAATCTAGGAGGTGGTACTGGAGGAATCTTCAACAAATCTGTCAACTGGTGTGCGGAGGATGCCATTTGTCCAATTGAGCATTGTGGAAGATTCCCTTGAGAAAAAGAGATAGGAAGTTGTCCTTGGAATTTTTGCATATCTAGCATCTGCTGAACGGTTGCTGACCCCACAGCCTGCAGATGCTCACCTAATTTAACCCGTAATTGGTCACTACTATCATGGCTCTTTCTTGTGTGTCTTACAAGATGATCTTTGCGACCAAACCTCTGCCCACAAGCCTGACACAAAAAATCTTTCCTACCTGTATGTACAACCATATGTCGTCTCACATCTTTTCTAGTGTAAAACTGCCTGTCACAATGGTCACACTGATGTTTTTTCTCTTTAGCGCCATTGGATTTTCCAGAATGAAGTTTGATATGTTCCAAAAGATTCTGTGTGTTTACAAAGTCTTTATCACATATTTTACAAGTTAGTTCACCTGAGGCAGCAGCATGAAGTGCTATATGCTTCTTGAATCCTGGTTTGGTGTTATACATCTTCCCACAATCACCACATCTAAATGAGATTTTATTAGGATCATGCGTCTGCAGGTGATTTTTTAGGTGATCCTTACGATGGAATTTCTTGTCACAGTACGAACAAATGTGAACTTTCATTGGTGAATGTGTTGTCATATGACGAAGTAATTTATACTTGGAGATAAAGGCCTTAGTACATTCACTGTTAGTGCAGGGAAAAGGGCGTTCTCCTGAATGAATGTAGCTATGCGTTTTTAGTTTGTCTGCATTTAGAAACACCTTTGGGCATAGATCACAAGGATATGTTATTGGTTCTTTTCTGACTTGTGGTTTTGAAGACCCTGGAACTCCCTCCTTTTTGACATGTTTTACATGCTTCATTAGCTGCTCTGTACTTGTACGCAGTCTAGATTGTCTTGCATTTAGTCTCTTGCACAGTCGTTGAATCTTTGGTTTGTGTCCTCGTTTGGTTCGCTTTAACTCACATGAGTGCTGCTCAAGCTGAGAAAATGTCCCAAACATCTGATTACAATTGGAGCATTTCCATGGTTCACAAGAGCTTGTGCTTGCTTTATTATTGTTCTTGTCCTAAAAAATGATAAATTAAACAAAAGTTACCTTTATCTACATGTACATGTGTAATACAAACTTACTCAAACATACATGTAATTAACCAATAGAGATTACAATCCATCTTGTTCCGGTGGTTGATCAACAAAACTTAGCTTATGCTGCCCTAAAGTTAACTTAAGTTGGATTTGATTTCTAGCACCAGGGAACTGCCACCATTTTAAATAAAAATCAAAATATACTAACTAGTCCATGCATAAAATTTGGGAGGAATTTGTGACCCGATCGTACGAAATGAGTCGGAAGTTGCAAATGCCTGTATTGAGATACGGACACGTAAACAAGAGTCATGTGTGTGTGTGGTCGAAAAATAATTTTTTTGTTTCAGAAAAAAATAAGTAGAAAAACATGTTAATAAATCTACCCAACTAAAAAAAATCACTGAAACAAAACCAGAAAATGTTCAAAATCCTGATTTTCTTTACCATGTTGAATCCAGAATGTTCCAAAATTACTCAGCAAAGGATCGTTTTGTTCCCTTTTTGGCCCTAGAATGCCCGATCCTTGCTCTATGTTTGCAGCCACGTTGACTTAAAACACCTGGTTGCTATGGAAGAATGATATTAAATAAAACCAGAAATCAAGCCCAGACTTAAACGTGCGATATTCCCGTTTTTTGATTTACAAACAGTGCAAGCCGAGATAATGTGTTTTATGGTATAACTTCTGTATTTTTTAACATATGAACATAATTTGTTTATCAAATGGAAGAGGAGAATATGCTCTTTCAGGACCACATAAAAACTCAATTTGTGCCGACATCACCTTAAGACTCATTTCATAGGATCCGGTAACAATTTATGTTTCAGTGATTTGTTATGAAATGACAGGGTTGTGGGCAAATATAGAAAGTAGATTCACTACAGTATAACGAAACAACAGATAATTTAAGACAATAAAAGTCTTTTCAAACATGTTGTAAAAACCTGAATGCTTCTTGGTCTTATGGATCGCAAACAATGTACATGTATTTGGTGTCAATACAGCTGGCAAAAGACCAGACTTCTCACCCAGCTGTCTATAGATGATGTGACCTGTGATATGAGTTTTTCTCTGTGTGTACTGTACATGTACCGATGTTAACAAAGCGCTGTGGCCTTGCATCAAATTCAGTGAAATTGCTGGCATTATTATTTTCATATTTTCACAAGATTTTAATAAAACCATTCTAATTTTTACTGTGTATATCTACACCTGAATAGCATGCATTTTGCGTACATGTGTATATTCCCATTTCACAAACTGGAATCCAACTTCCTTGGTTTGCTAACCGGGGGTGCTCACTGCTCAGGTCTATACTCTGACCTGATTCAAACTTCTCATGTTAGCATTTCAAACCAAGGTGGTACTCTTCTGTTTAAGCGTTTACCTTTTGACAATAGTAGTGGGTACCCCGTGTGTAAAATTACCCAATGTGTGGCATGGATTTGCATGTATGTACATTACAGCGGTACCATACACAAGGTTTTGCGTATGTTTATGTTATTCGGTTGATTTCGGATGGTTGGTCGGTTGGTCTTCGGTTGATTTTGATAATATGATATCTTTTACCAGACAATTGTAGTTTTTACTGGATTTTTCAGTGATAAAACAGCAAAATGTCATCTAAAGGTGATGGTACATGTAAGTATCATAGAAAGCAGTCTTTCAGGGAAGAATATTTCAACACCTTGGCCCTTCATTTGAAGAAATAATAAATATATAATATTTGGAATTACCCACAACATTAGGTCCATATCCAAAGAAAGCCTAGCACAAAACATCCTACAAAATTTCTGGGAATATAGAATAGCAGGCCCACTGGCATGGTCACACTTCGTGAAATAAAAACGACTGGCCAAATATCGCGGAAATGGAAGATTCCTTTTTTTAAATGTAAAGTTTTGGACTGTTTGTTTTGGACTGATTGAAAAAGCTCACTTGTAAGTCTTTGTGGACAAAAATTAAAGTGATTTTGGCAAACTGTGCTCATTAATTTTGTGTACTGTATGTATATCAAGTGTTAATAGAAGAAAATTACTATTCCCCTATTTAGTTTTTCCCTCAAATAAATATTCTTGTCCGCTTTTAAGCTCTTTCTAGGCTCTTTCTAATTGAAAATTGATACATGGACAAGATAGGGCCTGACACATGTAGCCTAGCCTACAGCACAAAAGTAACAATGTAAATGGGCTAGGCTTTTAGGTGATGACCAAATATTGATGGGGGCATGATTAAGGAAAAAAATAATGATGAAAACTGCAATAAGGAAAAAGATCAATGCAAACTTTATACTATCTTATAGTATCTGCCTTTTATCTTCAAATATTCAAACCAGAAGAAACTACAATGTATCTTGATATTTGATCCATCAATCTACAGAATACAATTGTAATAACTAAGTATCCAATTATTTGGCACAACCCCTGTATTTTAGAAATTATAAGCTCATCTTACATGAGGAAAAAATTTGATTTTTTTCTTTTTAGACAGGAATTGACAGGTGGTTATTGACTGTCAAATTTGGTGAAATTCTAACTCATGTTTTTCAAGACAGTAAAAAATGACTTTTTTTAAACCTGCTGCTAGAGGGCTCTCAGAACTGCGATGACGTCACCAATCATATTTTTGAAAAGGTCTGACAACCCTCAGTCTACAACCTAGCCTCCGTCTACCATACATGTATGTGGTTCAGGAGATATGATTTTTTGAAATAATAACCTTTGATTTAGTGTTATTTGAGACCCGATGACATCTACATGACATCATTTCGATTTACTTAATGTTCATGATAAGGTCTTTGATGTTGAGCTAAACATTCCAGAGTTTCAGAAAAAAAAAATAATTTGCAGCACTTCGCACGTGAACACCTAATAAATTTACTTAAATTGTGTTCCGTTTACATGTACATGTATCACAACTGAAGCCAAAACACAGACAACCTTGTTGGTATGTAATGTACACCCCCTTACTCACCTGTTGTTCAAGTACATGTACATGTATTGTCTTCTTGGCATCAGCAATATTGTCTTCATCAATGACTTTTGATTTAGAAGAACTTGACTGTATCTTAGGAGACTCATCTGTAATAATAGGAAAAACTAAGATAGTAAAATCTTTACCAGTAGTTGGATAATTCATTTTTAAGAGAAACTCCAATTGGTTTTACCATTCTGTATTCTTAATCTAGTATTGCCAAAACAAATTTACAAATTTCTTTCCTTTTGCTTGATTTTCCCTCCAAAAGAAGCCCTTTTTGAGATACCACTGACACTGCCAACTTGGCAAAAACGGCATACATGTAGATTCTTCTGCAATCTATCCTTTTAAGATGGATCATAGGGACAGATTCCAAAAGGAGTACTCGCGTACATGAAATATGTGCATGGCACCACATGCTAAAGCTAGTGCAGCCTCCAGAACCATCACAAGTTTGGTTTTACAACCCATTTACAACCAATGTACATGTATGAATATAAATCTATGTGTACATGTAGTGTCACAAACTTAGAATTAATGTATAAATGTCATTTTAAAGTAACATAAATAATTGTACATGTACTTAAATCCTGTGGGTGTGACGAAATCATGTCCTTTCAGTACCACCTTACTTTTTTATAGAACCGGCAGCCATCCTTATTTTGTTAATGTCCACCGAGCCATTGGGCTGCACCTTTTTGTTTACTAAAGAATCTGTTGTGAATTTAGTTTCCTTATTTGGCTTAAACATGCAAAGGTTTCCCAACATGATTTAACACACACAATCTGGATCAATATTTATTCAAATTTATGGGATAAATGAATATTCATTATTGGTGTCGTATATAAAGAAAAGTAAAGGGGTTTGGAAGATACTTAGCAGCTTGACCACCGGCTCGATGACTTTGGGCACTGAGGCCTCTGCCTGCGACCCCACCCTGGGGGTACAGATCTGAGCTCCACTAATGCCGGTCTGATCAGCCGTTGTTTTTTGTGTGTATACCGGCTCTGTTAGCCGATGGTTTGTAGGACATCCGAGTTGTGATTACCGAGACTGGGGCCAAGCTGCTAAGTCGCCAAAACCTTTAAGGTTGATTTAAAAAAAAAAAAAATTCTGGGCTTTGTGGTCTGGTTGGGACGTGGAGAGGCACGACGCCGATTAGAGGCAAACCCGTCTCGGGGACGTGACGTCATCCGCCGAGGCACACCAAGGGTCTCTGCCCAGTATCACTGCCGCACGCTCAACCAGCCAACTACACAACGATCAACAACCGGGTTCGAATTTATAATTTATCTAAATTTACTCGAGTTGTGTTAAATTATATCATAAAAATTTATTTTTGTTGTTCCTCTGCTTCATTGTGTTGGTATGTTCATTTTCCCTGGGGTGCCTTTTAACTGTATAACTTTCACGCTGTCCCAATCATGGTGGACTTTGTGACAAGGTGTTATGATGGATAATGGTTTTTGCTTACACTGGTTAAATATCCCTTTAAATTAATTCTTCTCTCATGAAAAGCACTATACTTAACCCTCCCATTACTGAATTGATTTCCAGAAATCTAAGTGACTACACTAGCTCCACGTTCCTCCCATTAATTCTAGAGATCCTAGTCTCAACATAACTTTGAGATGATTACAGGCCTTGGTGGACTCAACTGAGCACGACATCAAGATCAGGAAAGGCCTAACCTGGAAAGCCCTCCACGGCATGAAGAGCGTCTGGGGCTCAGGTATTTCAAGAGATGTCAAACCATGGAGGAAGAAAACAGAAGGAGTCACAACGAAGGCATATCAAAGGTTCAATGTCTTTTGCCGCGGTCGTAAAATTTCTAAGCCAGCGCTAATCGTTTAATCCGATTATCGAGGAGAACTACTGCCAGGCTTTCTTTGCACATGCGCATTGCGCGCATTGCTGACGCGTTGTCCTATTGCACTACACGGAAGGCTGGCTCCCGATCCAACTCGACCTACGAATCCAACACTGCAATATCTTCAGTGTACAGCATCGTACATATATGAGGATTGAAATGATAAAAAGCTAAACAACACGTCTTTGAATTTGACAATTGGTTGGCTTCCGGAGATCACCGGAAATATCCTTAAAATAAGTTGCTAAAAAGACACTTTATTGTAACATCTGAATGTTATATTTAGCGTAAGTCAGCTTCGGATTCGCCAAATTCGACGATCAAAACACCAAAATACTCGGTGGAAAAATCGCTATTGAAGACAATGCATTGCGCAATATAAAAAGCCCGCGAAAAGTAGTGCGCATACGTTTTGTGTTTATTCGTTTGCTTCAGATTTCTACCCTCCAATTATGTATCCTGGTCGCGAGCAAGCCGAGCGGCAAAAGACATTGTACACAAGGGGATTATCGCGGTCGTTAAACTTGTAAGCGCAGCGGGTGGCCGTAACGTATTTCCAATGGGCCACTCCGAAGTGCTAATTGGTTATGAGATAAGAGGCTGGGCGATGTGACTCCTTCTGTTTTCTTCCTCCATGGTCAAACTGAGCTTCTTCATGACTACGGTGGAGTCCGTCCTGCTGTACGGATCCGAGTTCTGGACCCTGACCCCGACCCTCCAGAATCCCTCAATGGCAGCTAACACCTGGATGTTGATGATTGACTGGAGGGACCATGTAACAAACAAGGCACTATATGGCCAACTCCCGAGTCTCACAGAAGATTGCCTTCAGGTGAATGGGAATAGCTGGCCATTGCCACTGCCATCCATACCTCCCTGCCAGTTGGTTGGTGCTCTGGGAACCAATGGTCAGAAGAATAGAAGAGGCCAGAGGGCAAGCTTCATAGGCATGCTCAAATGCAATGTCGGAGCAGAAACGGTGGAAGAGCTTGCCAGGTGCATGGATGACAGGGTTGATTGGAATATCCGGAGGCAACCCGCCTGCAGGCGACCTACATATAGTAGTACAGGCCTGAAATTTCACGGAGGCCAAGTTCTCTGTTATCCATAGACATTCTGATATTCTAGTGGAAGTGCCATTTACTCTGGAAAAGTGGCTTTGCCCTACAAGAATGAAATTCCAGGCCTGGATTAACCAAGCCTCCCATAACCTTTGCACAAGCCACTACAAACGAATCAGCCATTCAGAACTGAAGCAAAGTGTACCATTTGTGTACAGAAAGACTTACTTACATACATACATACATACATACACACACACACACACACACACACACACTTCAAACATGTTCAAAGAATTGGAAGATACTTTTTTCCAAATATATGTAATTTGATATGCCATTGCAAATAAAATGATTACAAATTTAAATTGAATGTCAACCAAAAGATGCACAATTGAAATCCATGAGAGAGATAGAAACATGTACATGTACTTCTTACCTGGTTTGTCTACATGTAGCAATGCAACATTCATGATCCTAGCGTAGTCTGAAGCATACCACACTTTCAGCTCTGCATGTGGTGCCACAGGCTATACAAGAAACAACTAACTGTTAGTATTTAATCATTCTAAAACACCAATGACAATTGTTCCATTTATTATTTAACTAACTTCATTACACGTTGCTGATTCCACGTGACGGTTCCACAAGTGACTAAAATTCAACAAACAATTGTTTCACATAAATTAATTTTTATGGAAAGTACACTGTACATTAGTCAAGCTTTCACAAAAATGTTTTTGGTTACATGTGTCATGTTTTATTTTGTTTTATTTTGTTTTTATATAAAGCAATGTTACACGGATTTATTATGATATTAAATATGTACAATAAGTTATCTAGAAGTATCTACATGTATATATATGTATCTTCAATCTACACGTATATCAGGACTTAATCTAGTTTAAACTGAAATATGACGTCTTCAAAAGGCGTCCTACATTTTTACAGAGTGTCAATAAACCAAATAGGGCATCCAAAAGATGGCCAGACGCATTGCTGGCTAATGCCTTGGTCCAGGGGCAGTATTCACGAAACTTAGGAGGGTAAGACTGCACTTAAATCCAAAGCACCCCGCTAACTGAAGTTGGGTGCTTAAATACCTATTCACGAACCATCTTTGTACCCGGCTTATCTTAGTACCCTACATGTACTTAAGACACAAAACACACAAACATCAATAATCGTGCCATATGAAATATTTTGCACGATACATTAATTACTTGTTATATGCTTCACAAAAATAGCGCACGCCGCATCTGCACCACCTCTGTGCGTATATGCTAGGCTTGGGCGATATCGATTTTTTCATCCACGATATCGTCAAACATATATCACGATTTTCGATAATATCGTGATTATTTTTTTTCACGCATGAGTGCTTTAGAGCCGATAATTATTAACAGGAATGTATCCATATACACACGTCTGACACAATAAATTGCCAGTGCCTACCGGAGAGACAAGTGCAATCGCGCCATTCACGAGTGCACCATGGCAATTGGCAAATTCGTTTGCGTAATAATCAATGTGGGATGGTTACTGCGTCGTGCGTCCCAATCAAATCATCAGCCCGAGTTCACATGACTCGCATTCCACGTGACTACATGTATGTCATAATATAAACACGTGACTAGGTTTATTCTTGCATAGTACCGTGGAGAATAAAACCATGTGATTGTGACACGTCATTTGCACTTCGGAAAATGCGACTGCGTTTGGATTGTACTCACATTATTTTAAATAAACGTCACGTTTATCAAGAGTACATGTAAATGTAGTATCAAGCCGCTGTCGATCTATACTTTGATTTATTTCATGACTAATGTGAGCACAGAGTACCTGCAATTAACTGCAAATGTTATTTTGTTGTCGATTTTTAAGGTAACGCCCATATTCTGCATATATATTTAAATATGCATGATACATGTATAATGTACTCGCACGTGGTGCGCCAGCCAGAGTCACAGACCACCATGGATAGACAGTGAGACACGTTGTTGGATCAAATACCCAATTCAATCCCAACACTTAATCCGTCTGAATAGAATTCTTTGAGTGGCAGTGGATTTTAAACAATGCCTTGTTAGGCGGCTCCTTTGTGATATGACAGTCGGCTTACCACAGAAGTAGTTCGATTTTGTTTCTCACTTCCGAAAGCTGAAGACTTCCTACAGTGTAAGTTTTTTCCATGGAATTTCTGACACGACTGACAATCGAGGATTTTTTTCATCGCGATTTGCCAATATCTTGATAATTTGAAAAGTTCTCGATATCATAATCGAATAAAAAAATATTGCAATATTCGATATTATCGTGCCATCGATCAAGCCTAGTGCATCATGTACATGTATTTCCCTGTTGGCAAAAAAAAAAGATGGCCGGAAAAGATGGCCCAAGTATACATTTCCTAAGTCCCAAAATGTGAATTTGCCCATTTCTATTTGGCTTTTATCAACAACAAATTTAAAAATTTTACATTTTGAAAAGGAAATCAATGTAGATATTTATGAATTGGAAAAAACATTTTATGCTCTGCAATAAAGGACCAAGCCGAAAACTGGTCATTATCCGACAGTAAAGACAGCGTGACAATTTTTTATTGCCTTCACTCTACTCAAGAATTGTATTTCCCTGTTATTTACCCACCGATACCGAGCTCTCTTGTGTATTACATTTGCCGATAAGGTGACAATTTGTTTCAAAAGAAAGACGTAAAAAGGGAAGTGTTAAGTCAGTCATTGTCTTTGAAACCAAACCAGCCAGGCTCAGTGATGATCCATGTCATTGGTGGTGGTCAAATGCCGTTCGTTTTCCATCAGTCGCAAGGATCGCCAAGAAGTATCTTGGTATCGCCAAGAAGTATCTTGGTATTCCGGCAACATCAGTGCCCTCCGAACGGGTGTTTTCCACCGCAGGAAATATTGTCACGGCAAAGCAGAGCTGCTTAACGCTTGATAATGTGAACATGCTGGTATTCCTGGCAATGAACGCCCGCATAACTGCCACCCCACCAAAGTGAACATGATTTATAACTTATCAATGATAAGTAACAATCAGTATACTGCAACCGATTTTGAAAGAGAAATATTGGGTTCTGAAAATAATCTTAATTCTTAAAATCATTGTCTAGCTTTATTATTAGTAGTAGTACATGTAGTTGTTGTTTTTAATTATTCCTAGCTACATGTACATGTACATGTAGGTCTCTTATAAATTCATTCTTTCAGGAAAGAAGGTTTATTGACAGGTTTATTGACATTTAACTAAAGTTCACTGTGACAGAAACAAATTAATATTCAAGTTCTGATTTTAGATTCGTAATATTTTGCAGTTTGTTAGTTTCATAATATTAAATATTATTTTAGTACGCAAAATCATGTCCTTATCCAAAGCCAAAATGACGTACGAGATAAACTTATTTACATAGAAGGCAGGGGCGCAGCAAGGCGGAAGCACATGAATTGTTAGTTCCGCCCACATCGCCTTTGATCGACCAATGACATTATTCAACACGTGTTTTATGACATGAACATCCCAGTCAACTTGCTATAACGCATGTGCTCTGATCACGCACACACCAGTGATCATTGTCTTCTGATACTATAGGGTAGTCACTCCTGACACAGTCACGTGTGAGGCCGCTGTACATGTAGCTGAGTGATGCACCGGCCGTTCGTGCGCGTGTGTGATCAATTGGGCTATTATTGGGCTATATATTAATTGGGTTATTAAAGACACTTTTGTAGCAATTTTTAGTGTTTTATTTCAGAAATAACTTTCAGTAAATACAATATTTTGTCACCAAGATGTTATACTTAAAGATCGAATTAAATATGGTATCCTCTGTATTATAACGGTCAATTTTGTTAACATTTACATGTATTTGTACACCAAAAGAGGCATGTTTTCAACAAGAATGAAAACGGGTATCCGGGTATCCGAACTTTCCTGATTTCGGGTATCCGGTTCCAAAAATATCCAAAAACGCACAGCACTAATGTAATGTGCTTGCTTTACTACTGAAGGATTTTGGAGGATTCAGGTTATGTGTACGCAAATGAGCCTATGGTTAATAGAAAACAGGAAATCAACAAATAAATAAATTGACTTACTTTACAAGTAGCAAAGTAGATTTCCTCATTGAACTGATAGGCAACCAAATTTTGTTCTTCAAATGTTGCAGCTGTTCGTACAAACATCATCCAACTGCAGACATTTTCATTGCTGAGGTCTAATGTGGACACCTCTTTGTTATTCCTGAACACCTGTACATACATTAACACATCAAATATTGAAAGACAATTGACTATGATCTAAATCCATCCCTAATGTGAGGGACGGACATCAATGAATTAATTGATGTGCCAAATTATTTTTAATCAGTTCATCTTATATTTATACTTGGCTGGATAACACTGATGTGAGCGAGGGACAACACTGATGTGAGCGAGGGACAACACTGATGTGAGCGAGGGACAACACTGATGTGAGCGAGGGACAACACTGATGTGAGTGAAGGACAACACTGATGTGAGGGACGGACGATATTGATGTGAGGAACGGACAACACTGATGTGAGGGACTGACAACATGAGCATGAGGGGGTAGGGGTAAGATTTGGGTGGGTGGTTTTGTGGGGGACATGTGGTCAATGGTATGATTCTAGTGTTGAATACATCAAGACACCTGTAAATAATTAGACTTCCCTAAAACAGCATAGTTTGAACTCAATTGTCTGGGCTATGATTGTTGTACATGTACATGTATACAATCTCCAGACCTAAATACAAAAGATGACCTTTGACCTTAAAGATTTTAAAACTTTCAAAATCAGTGTGAAACTTTATATGCTAAAAGACAGCCATCAATGTCACAACAGGGTAAAACACTACCGTTGTTATGTACATGATTGCCTACAACACTATACAAATACTGCACATTAGTGCCTGTATAACACTATACAAACACTGCACATTAGTGCCTACAACACTATACAAACACTGCACATGAGTGCCTACAACACTGTACAAACACTGCACATGAGTGCCTACAACACTATACAAACACTGTACATGAGTGCCTACAACACTATACAAATACTGCACATGAGTGCCTACACGTGTACAACACTATACAAACACTGCACATGAGTGCCTACAACACTATACAAACACTGTACATGTACATGAGTGCCTATAACACTATACAAACACTGCACATTAATTAGTGCCTACAACACTGTACAAACACTGTACATTAGTGCCTACAACACTATACAAACACTGCACATGAGTGCCTACAACACTATACAAACACTGCACATGAGTGCCTACAACACTATACAAACACTGCACATGAGTGCCTACAACACTATACAAACACTGTACATTAGTGCCTACAACACTATACAAACACTGCACATTAGTGCCTACAACACTGTACAAACACTGCACATGAGTGCCTACAACACTATACAAACACTGCACATGAGTGCCTACAACACTCTACAAACACTGCACATGAGTGCCTACAACACTATACAAACACTGTACATGAGTGCCTACAACACTATACAAACACTGTACATGAGTGCCTACAACACTGTACAAACACTGTACATTAGTGCCTACAACACTGTACAAACACTGCACATGAGTGCCTACAACACTGTACAAACACTGTACATGAGTGCCTACAACACTATACAAACACTGCACATGAGTGCCTACAACACTATACAAACACTGTACATGAGTGCCTACAACACTGTACAAACACTGCACATTAGTGCCTACAACACTATACAAACACTGTACATTAGTGCCTACAACACTATACAAACACTGCACATGAGTGCCTACAACACTATACAAACACTGCACATGAGTGCCTACAACACTATACAAACACTGTACATGAGTGCCTACAACACTATACAAACACTGCACATTAGTGCCTACAACACTATACAAACACTGTACATGAGTGCCTACAACACTATACAAACACTGCACATTAGTGCCTACAACACTATACAAACACTGTACATGAGTGCCTACAACACTGTACAAACACTGTACATTAGTGCCTACAACACTATACAAACACTGTACATGAGTGCCTACAACACTATACAAACACTGTACATGAGTGCCTACAACACTGTACAAACACTGTACATGAGTGCCTACAACACTATACAAACACTGCACATGAGTGCCTACAACACTATACAAACACTGCACATTAGTGCCTACAACACTATACAAACACTGTACATGAGTGCCTACAACACTATACAAACACTGTACATTAGTGCCTACAACACTATACAAACAATGTACACGTACAATAGCATACAGGTACTTTTGTTTTCTAAATATTGTGTCATATTTTAGGGGGAAAACAATTTTTTTTTTACAATTAAAAATATTTAGTAATTAACTTTCAATTAAGTTTGTCGCAGAAGAGGTAAAAAAAAAAAATCACATTCTTAACTGCAAATCCTTAACCATGGATACCGTAAATACACCGTAGTAACATAAGTTTGGAATAAATACTAAGCAAATGACCAAAAGTGAGAATGGTTTTTTTTAAACACTGTCTTGTAGGGAGGTATATTTTTAAAACATGTTGGTATCGGATTTATGTGTTATTTTTCTCATGTTTTAAATTAAAGTTTCTGGAGAACAGGAATGTTAGTTTTTTTTACATGTAAATATAAAAGCAGTTCTTGGTACAGTGGCTATCCAGACACAAACATTTTTTTTTCATCAAGGGTCCACTAATTACAATGCCCAACAGAATTAAATTTAAAATTCCACATTTTGTGACAGTGTATAACACAAAAATCCATCTTTCCCCAATATGAAATATTCCTCAAAAATTGTTAATACTGTTCTCTCCCATGGATAATTGCCTATGTACACACATTTGTGTACATATTTCATATTTTTCATTAATAGAAATAAGAAAAGAAATTACCTTGAAGATGAGTTTATTATCAGGAGGAATGATCTCCAATTTGGGTGCTCTGGGGGCAATAAATGGACCAAATTGGGTTCTTTGTTGAATAAGCTTACGAGCAAATACTCCCAGTACTGTAACATAAAACAAAATGTACAATAAATTAAAAGTGTCACCTGTTCCACATCACTTTTGTTTTAGATGAGAAACATTGCTAGATATGTTTGTGCACATAAATATACGTGTATTTCTTTAACTTGAACATTTCTATTTTATTCCCATGTACATACATACATTTTATAATAATATGTAATAATATGTCTCTAAAACCCCTCAGAGACACAGACTCTTCACACATGTACACGTCATTGACAGAATTATCAATGAATAGGGTGTACAGTGTACATGTAGCTTGGTGCCCAAATTTACTTGGATTCTGTTCGAAGAATAAAACGTGCTAATGAACATGTGAAGCATGTGCTGACACTTTTTACCATGCATTTACAATATACACGTACATCATGCATACTTTAGTTTCTTATAGAATTATAGACTTTTGTGCATGGTCTTTTTTCGTGCATTGTGCTCCTGGTTTCCAGTTGTAAAAGTGCCCTCTTGTGATGTTTATGGCCAGTTTCACTGTTAGGTGCCACTTTTCATCAACTGGATGTGGAGGGGGGGGGGTTGTATACAGTGCCAGCATTTCCTAAAAATGTTATTGTCAGAGCTTGCGATTCTATTTGTATTGGTTACTAGAGGTGGATGATATCATGATAAGATCGTAACGATACGATATTCAAAACATTATCGGCTAAATCAGTTATGGTTCTGAAGATACGGAAGTGTCGCCATATTGACGATATTCCAAATATCGCCAATATCAAATTGATATCGCTCTCTTTAGTTAAAATATCGTCGAAATGATAAATTGTCTCTAAATTAATTTCATGTCATTATACGGTAATATCAACAAAGTTACGTTACCATGAAGAACTGAAAAACAGTTCGAAATCATGATGCGGCACTGCCGCTCATGTTGCCACGACTTTTGTGCGTGGTCTTTTTTCGTGCATTGTGCTCCTGGTTGCCGTGTGGACCTTAACTAAAGGCTAGTCCCAGTATCACATGGTACACTCTCCTGGAATAATCACACTGGTCTACATTGTGAAGTTGTTCACATTCAGCAGATGTCGGATACCAGGATAAAAGTGTGATGACAACTGCTGAACTGTGCGTGCGTTTATAAACCACCAGTGAGTTCTTTTTATGAAATGTTTGTCGCACTGAGCGGCAAAAATCTAAAAACTCGGCTCATTTTGGAGCGATTGTTTGGTTGGCCTGGGCGAATAGTGAAATTTACTATTTGATTAATCATGCGGAAAAATTTTTCCCGCGGTTTATAAGTACGAAAACATGGCCTATTTGTAAGCTTCAGACAATAGACAAATGCATACAGTCAGTTCTTGAATGCCTGTTGTTGTTTTCCTCTTTATTTCTTGCAAAATTGTACTCGAAATAATAGAATTTGTAAGGTGAAAATCCAATGGTTGTCACGTTATATAAGTTTGTTATTGCTTTGGCAGCATGGGAAACTTCCAGCACAATTAGCACATATGCTAATTCACACGATGGTTATGTTCATCCCATATCGACAAAGGGAAGTCCACCTAAACGTAATGAAATGAACGCGATCGAGTTGTATTTAAGTCGTCGTTAAGAGTAATGCCAGTATGTTAACGGTCATGCCTATTATTTCAAATCAATCAGTCCTACAGACAAAACAAAAAATCACCAATGTAAGCAGTGTTTATGCTCATGTAGGGGCCACTCTTTAGACGTTATTCGTTGTTCACAAAAATACAAAGCTTCCACGGTGTGCCCCGCACTATGCTTAAAAAGCTTTCGAATCACGTGGTGCCCATGCCCCTGAACTGATTTTGTACTGTACAATTGTACAGTACATGTATTTTTTGAGTTGCATGCTTTGAGCTGCAGACTGTGTGTGCATTGTGCACAAGGTTGTAATTCAGAATCCAAGTATTATGTGCCCATTTCTGCGTGTCGTGATTGGATAGATTTGCATACATGTAGTTGCTATTTTATTATTTTTCACATTAGCTGTTCGATCATGAATATGTTCATTATTTTGCATATTCATGATTTTGGGGGGTCGATGTTTCACTATGGTTTCACTGGTGCCCGTCTTTGGAAAAGAAGCACCTGTCTATTGGGTCTGGGAAAGGAAATCAGCGAATCGCTGTTTGGCGCCTGCATGCTGCATTCGTGTTACATTAAACATGCTGACATGTAAACAGCGTGCTCGATGGAGGAGTGTACACGAAAGTTGGATTATAACTTATTATTCCCCAGACCACTCTTTTCACTATAAACAATAAAGGTACTCAAAGAATAGAGCGTATCGGGTGAAAAAAATGTTCTCGGCAATTTTTGCATCATACATATCGGCCAAAAATCTTTGCGTATCAGTCCGATATGCTAGTTTGTATGTGGGGAGAACCCTCTGTTGCATTTTCCCAGGCATTATATTGATTGAATTCACAAGTACTACTAATCACCTAGTGAAGTAGAAAGATAGCATTTGTTTTTAACGTTACCTTATAATTTATAATTCCTATCATAAAATAAGCAGTAGATAGGTATTTCTTCTAAACATGTTGGCCGAGTGATTTATTCTTCTTCATACACAATACAACATATTACATTTACTCTCAAATGTTTTAAACATCGGACAACCCACGAACTGAGCAATGGCAAGACTCTTACATATTACGCGGCTTGCCTTTGATGTTATCAGCCTTCAGCAGGTAACAGTCACAGCCAGCCAGCCAGCCAGCCACGTCGGCTTCCTCAAAGGCATTATCCGCAAGTACTATTCGCGAATACTACAATGCGTACCACTACCAGCAGTGCCTAGACAAAACGGTGTAATTGGCAGTGTTACTCGCGAATAGTAGTCACGAATAGTTAGCAAACAGTTCACGACTGCAAGTTATGCAGTGCAAAGGCAATACATTATTGCAGGTAACAGTCGCTGCAGTCACACCCAGCCAGCCAGCCACGTCGGCTTCCTCAAAGGCATTACTCACGAGTACTATTCGCGAATACTACAAAGCTTACCACTACCAGCAGTGCCTAGACAAAAATGGTGTAATTGCCAGTGTTACTCGCGACTAGTAGTCGTGAATAGTTCACGACAGCAAACAGTTCACAACCGGGAAGTTATGCAGTACAAAGGCAACACATTATTACTCGCAATTAATCGGGAATGGTCATTATTCGCGAATAGTTGCAGGTATTTGTGCCAGCCCGATTAATCGAATAGTTCAAAATCCGCGAATACGAGTACGACTAGCAACAACTATTCGCAAATATTCAAATAATCGAACTATTCGCCAAGGCATATTGTTTGGAATAACTGTTCATTACCTATGTGTAAGGACACAATACTGGCTGACAAAAATGGGACACAGGGTTTTGAACAAAAATATTGGTGGAAAGTTGTAATTTACTTGGAAGTCATGAGAATGGACACCCTTGTACTTGAAAATAGCATTGGAGAGATAATGTGCCAAGTAATGTGCCAAGTAGATTTTCCTCCCGGTTGTATTTTCTCGATTGGCGTGTGAAAGTTAACGTAAGTATTACATGGTGTCCACTTTTCAGTCTAGTACCCAACAATAAAAGTCAAATCAAAAAAATGTTTACACCATGATTATGTAGCTTATTCCCAATAAAAAATGGCTTAGTTTGGTAAGGATGAGTTTTGTAAAAAAAAATATCTGGCCGTTTTAACATCGTATGATTTGGCGGACACGATGTGTAACTATACATGAACACAGATTTAGCGATCATTTTTGAGGTTTGTGAAATCTTTTTTTTTTTTTTTTTTAGGAGCCAGCTTATTTCTTCATTAAGTTACTCAAGTTATATGCACATCGTGAGGAAAATAAGTAAGGGATACGTAAAGTGTTTGATTTGATGAACTTTGGTTCAATTAATGTCCCGTTTTTAGACGCCATTTTGGCAATAAAAATCGGTTTGTAAACGTGAATTAAAAGTGACACAACACGTATTCACACTTTATTTTATCTTTATTTGTCTCTTAAACATACATACAAATATTATCTAAAATAAAAAACAGTTCAAAATAGTCAAATTATTTAAGGTAATCAAGATCATTTTGTGCACCATGAAAGTTAGTCAGTATTGTGTCCTTACACCTATGCAACTTCCCTGTAGAACTTGCATTTAAATATAGTTATTTCGGTGTCCAATGTCATCGTTAATGTACGATACATACATTTTTTCACATATTTAAAAAATCTGTGTATTAAGATGATAATATCGTATATCGGTGATATCAAAACATTCAATATCGTCACCCCTATTGGTTACTCAAGAAAAAAAAGAAAAAATTGCCTGATATTTAACAAAAAATTCCTCCCAGTTCTGAAACTATTTTATTCCTTTTATTAAAGTAATAGTATGTCCTCAGGGTGTCTTGAACACAAAAAAATGTTTTTATTATGCAACATGCTGCTGTAACATTGTTTTTTCCCACTTTGCCATTAATGAAATTTTTTTAAACTAATAAAAAGTAATATTTAAAAAAAATAATTTCAGTGATGTCAGTTAGTGCATCTATTGTACTTGCAAATAAAGTGATCCAGAATTTAAAGCTTTCACTAATTGGCCACTTATGATTGATTGCATATATATCAAACTGTAATATATTTTCTTTTTTGGCCATCACGCGAGTCACATTTTCTTTTTGATATAATAAATAAGTAAATTGATATAATTTAGTGAGGCAAGTTTTGTCCAATTTTTTTTCTAAATAATTAAAGACCCCTCCTTATAGTTTGTAAAAACCGAGTTCACTGAAAGCATAGTGTAATACCTTGGAGTAGAGAGCCGGACAAATTTGAAAAAAAAGTGGGATCGTCACGCTAGTCACAATGGAATGGCTGATATGAAAGTGCATGTGTGAACTGAACATGGTATTACATGTACATGTAATTGTGTATAGGGGGTGGCTCAATTGTTCAATTTCTCCAACCCTCAAACTCGGGAGAAGAAAAAAGTAAACATGTGTGAAGCTAAAAAAAAAAAACTGGGTGGCTGTTGCGTGTTTTCCATTTTGGGGATTTCGCCCGTAGTTAATTCATCAGCAGAAAAATATTGCATGCACAATTTTGGGCATTGTGGAGAAAATGCTAGGAAAAAAAGTTGCATGTACGGCATGCACATTTAAGTAACACCAGTGCACGCGTTCACTGTTGCATCAACACTGTCACGTAGTGAAGTCATCGTTGACCACGAACGTCGGATGGACCTACATGTACCAGCGGCGTGGTCTGGACATATGGAAACAAACCCAGTCAGGAAGGAATCCTTTATGTTTTTGGTCGGAAATATAGATGTAAATGTTATTTCGGGAAATGTTTGTTAATATGATTTCAATTTTGAAATTGATTGGTCATAATGTTTGACAGAAGTTCATACTGTGTGCTGTTGAAGACTCGTTGAGGAACGGATTCAGGAATTCTGAAGTGAACTTTCACAGTACGGAATATTCTTATCACCAATCGCAGCAACGCTAATTACGGCGAAACATTTAAAAAGAAAAGATTCTTGTCTAGATTATAAATACGATGGAGCGGCAATCAGAGATAGAGAATCAAGTGGAGATAGTGAACCAAGTAACGAAAACACCAACTAAAATAAAAAATCCAAATACAGTCGCGGCTGGAAAAAGACTCGCGGAACTTAATAAAAAGAAAAAACAAAAATTAAAAAAGAATGCGGTTGTCAAAACTCGTTATGTAGCTAGCGTAATAAAAGAAAACAACGACGACGATAATAAAACAAACGCTCTGTACATCGGACTAGGAGTAATAGGTTTAATAGGTTTTGTATATTATATTTAATCAAAAACCACCACCAACTACAGAAACTTTCGAGCAACCACCACCACCACCTACAGAAACTTTTGAGCAACCAAAACCCATAAAGGTTGATGTAATCGAAAAAGAAGTTAATGTTTTTGAAATGGAATAAATATTGTCTATACTATAAAATATGACTACGATAGATCTATACTAATGAAATAGCTGCATTAGCTTTTTACGGTACAATGGGAATTTTAACCGCTATTTTTAACATAAGAACTATAGAAATTTATCGCGAAGATAATAACAAATCTAAAAAGGCTTTCTTAGTCACCTTATGTATGGGAGTTGCGGGGTATCTGACTCATGAATTTTTAAAAGAAGATAATGATTTTTAAATGGAATATAAAAAATTTTAAAAAATATTGTCTATACTATAAATATGTCTTCGATAGATACGAAAGGAATCGTCAATTCAGCTTATCACGGCACCGTCGTAGGAATTATAACCGTTCTTTATAGCATGGCTGCTAAAAAAGTGTTAAAAATAAATCCACCCGATTTAGGAAAGCTAGATGTAAAGGACGGTCTAAAACTGACGGCAACAGTCGGGTTGGCGCTAATGACGCAAACGTAGTTAGTTAAACAGGGATTACCGAACAGTATTATGCCTATGAATTCTACCAATTATACCGAATGATTATATTTATAAAATAATAAAATGGATAAACGCATAAAACAAAAACTAGAAAATGCTTATTATAGTCCGAAAGGATACTGGAAAGGTCTTGGAGCGATCGAAAAATTGGCTCGAGAAACTAAAATTTCTAAAAGTATAACTCGACAGTGGATAAAAAAGCAAGCGCTGTGGCAGATTTATTTACCGTATCCTAAATATATTCCTAGACCGACCAGCTCGAATTCGATTCTTGAAAACCAAACGAGGTTCATCAAGTGGATTTATTGTTTCTTCCTCACGATACGATCGGTAGCGGTAGAAATAAAATTACATACAAATATGCGTTAACCATCAGCGACGAAGCGAGTAGGTACAAAGAAGCTGAACCGTTAATTGATAAAACCGCCGCGCAAGTCGCTAACGCGTTTGAAAAAATTTATAAGCGTTCTCTGCTAACTTGGCCGAAAATTCTCAAAGTCGATCCTGGAAAAGAATTTATGTCAAGCATTAATACTTTAATGAGTAAAAATAACGTCAAAATACAAAGAAGCGAAGCCGGTAATCATAGAGCGCAAGGTATAGTCAAACGTTTCAACAGAACTTTAGCCGAAAGATTATTTTCTCATCAATACGCGCAAGAAATAGTGACGGATACGAGATCGAGAGAATGGGTTAAAAGATTACCGCTGGTCGTAAAAGCATTAAATAACGAAACGACAAGACTTATAAATTTAAAACCTAAAGATGCGATTAAACTACAACTCGTTGTAGTCAAACGTTTCAACAGAACTTTAGCCGAAAGATTATTTTCTCATCAATACGCGCAAGAAATAGTGACGGATACGAGATCGAGAGAATGGGTTAAAAGATTACCGCTGGTCGTAAAAGCATTAAATAACGAAACGACAAGAGTTATAAATTTAAAACCTAAAGATGCGATTAAACTACAACTCGTTGAGCAAAATCCAGCCTCACTGGCTATTAAAAAGAATGAAAAAAGAATTGCTTTAAGCGCTCTAGTTAGATATTTATATGCACCCGGTGAAGCTGAAAAAGATACGAGACGGCGTGCGACTGATCCGATATGGTCTATAAAAATTTATAGCATTAAATCTTTTATGAAAGCACAAAATCAACCCATCTTTAGAATCGGGTCCTGCTCGTAGTTTTGTAAGAGAAGAATTACAAATTATACCGCGAGATACCGAAAATCCACCTAAGAAATTATAATCTTTTGTATTTGATGAAATCTTACAATTGATAAAATCTTATAATGACCGTAAGCTAAAGTGTATTTTCCGTCCGGTAAAATATATCTTTTTGAATCAAAACCATTCAAAGATATTTTATAAACGCTCGTCGTGAATAATCGATGAAAGTCACTTCTAATAGATTTCATAAAGTGACGAAGCGTCTTATTTTTTAATAAACATTGTTTAAAGTTTACGTGTCTAATTTGCTTATTCAAAACGTTTTTTTTTTTACACCTTTAGCTCTTTTTATTTCTTCTTTATTCGATAAAAGTATCGAGTACATTTTTGCTCTTAACACGACAACTTCAAAAATTGGAACGCCAGCCGTTTCGTCTTTAAACTTTCCAATCACTTTTTTATTTTCTTCGGAATATAAAAAATGATCTTTAGGAAAATTACTAAAATCGTATAAATGCTCATCTTCTTGCATGTCTTTATAAACGTCTTCCGTTTCAATCTCGAGTAACAAGCTGTCCGTATCCGTGTAAAGTAATTTACATTTGTCGCCGTATTTCTTTTTTAAATGATTGTAATAAAAATCATACATGAAAGCTTTTACTAAATCCAAAATAACCATTCCGAGCTGTATCGGTTTGTTGAGTACGGTTTTTGTTTTATTCGAGCGAACCGCTACTAAATTCTCATCAAATATCTTAAAACCATCGTAAGTTGGTTTTGTAATCGCTCTTTGCAATCGTTTATCGTCGTTTTCATCGTTTAATCTCATGAGATTTATATTCACTCGATTTTGTACATTCTCCATCGTTTTTCCAAAGACTGAATTATTCATCAGTTTAGATGAATCTTTTTAAAACTCTGATGTTGCATTTTTTCTCAAATTTGTGTTTAAATCAATATACGGTTTCATCCACGGTTCCTGATCAAATTTTATAACCCGATGAATTTTAGTCAGTTTCATACCTAGTTGCAAATATAATTGTAAAACGCGATAATGAAGAACGTAATTTAATATATCGTTTAACCCTAAGACTAATTTTTTTTCTTTTGATGCGCGGGTACAGCCTAATTGCTTTCGCTGATACAGCGAAATTTTTTCTCTCTCTACCACTATTGACTCTGGCACGAGTGGAAATCCGTTCTGAGAATCGTGTAATTCCTTAGGATATTCGAGATCGACTTCTAAAATGTATCCTTCGTTCGATTCTTCCGAAATTGATTCTATTTCGAGTAAATTAATTTCATCCTCTGTTAACATTTTAAAATTTCTAATCGGAAGGAATTCACTCATCGCCTTTCCGTATAAATTATTCGCGTCTAAATATAAGATGTAATTCGTAGGTATCGACGGATCGTAATCGGGGCAATAAGGATAGTTTGCTTTAGCGTATCTTTTTTCACCGACCGTCGATACACCGCCTCTAATACCTTTTTGTATCATTTCATGCATATCTCGATCCGTTATTAATTCTAATGTTTTCTTCGAATATTTTAGCAAAGCGTCCCAACTTAAATGAGGACTCGTATAATAATGACCCGGATCTAACTCATACTCTTCCATGCAAGTTATTCGATAATTTTCAAACACGTCCGCCAATAAACAAGCATCTGTACGCACGTACAAATCGTGATAATCTCCCATAGTTTTACATTCGAATGTTTTCCAAACATTTTTGGCGTGCTCGTATTCTTCATCCGTAATGTCTTTGTTGGTTAACTATTAAAAAAAGCTTCCTTAAGAGGAAGACACTTTTCTTCAAACCGTTCAAAACTATCCATGTAGTCGTAGGGATAAACACCTTTCTTTAAAAGCAATTTTCTCTTGTTTAAATCAGGTTCAATCTCTTTAGTAATGTGAAAAGAATCTTCATCGACTGATTTAACGAGTTTATCGAGCGAAGCGTGTAAAAATTGAAAAGTGTCTAAAAATCGCAGTTTTCCAATCGAAAAAGAAATGTAGTTTTCAAAGTCCTTTGGGACACACTTTAAATTTCCTTTTACGTGACTCATAGCTTGCGCGATAAAATGAGAATCGTATCTTTGCAGATTGTGAAAAAATACAGGTGTAAAACCTTTTACGCTCAAGTTTAAATTACATCTAGAATGCGCCGCACCTCGATATTTTCCAGTCACAAGGCAATGGTCGCATACTTTTTCATTGCTCGTAATAATAAAAAAAAAATGGCAAATACAACAAGTGCGATATTTTTTGAAATTTTTTTTTTTTGCAAATCCAACACGTGTCAGAATTTTCAAAATTTTCTTCGTTGTCTTTTTTTTCTTGTTCGCTAATTTCTTTAAAAGTTTTTAAGCTATTAATAATTTTATTTTTTTCTTCGATGATTGCATCTAAAAAGTGTTTGGAGGCATCTTTACCTCTGTATGCTTTTCTCGAAACTGTGACACCGTCGCTTCGAACGACTACGAACGAATACCCGCAAATGACGTGCTCTTGATATTTTTTAGTATTAGTCATACTCTTATCATCGATTAAAATAAGTATCGCTTCAAAATCTGCGTATATTGCGAAAGGAACTTTCATCATTTTATAAACGTTTATAAATGAAATTAAATCGTTTTTTCCTTTTTCTGGCATCTCGATCAATGTCGGTATAGCGTTCTTCAACACCTTTTCGCTCGTACAACCGCGTATACATGTACATACATGTATATCACAATAATATTTTTTGCTTCCATTCTTATCTTGATCGTTAAGTAAAGCGCTTAAATTTTTTATCCAAACGTAGTGCGATTTAATTTCATCATTTATTTCTTCTTGAATAAAAAATTAAAAATATGATGTATGTGTTCTGGTTGCTTGCTAAGTTGATAAATAAAAAATGATCTGCCTTCGTAACCAAAAACGTTTATCGCTAAATTGTTTTGTTGTTCTATTTTTTTTATTTGATCGAGCGGAGTTGGAAAATCGATCCCATCAAAATTTAATTTGTCTATATGCTTTTTATAGCTCGACAGTTTATTCAAATTATTTTTCGCTGGATAAAGAGCGCTAAGTAGCGACCACTTTATACATTCATAGTCTTCGTTTTTTACGTTAATGCACCCCTCTTTATCTTTCCAATAAGGCAAAAGTTCGATATAAGACCCCCCTCTAAAAAGTCGATCTTTCGATATATAATAATCCAATCTTACGATACGATCTATCATCCATCCAGAACATCTATCATCCATCTGCTCTTCTATTTTACTTTTTATTATATCGTAAGCTTGCGATAGATTTTCTTCAATCTCATCCTCATTATTTATTTGAATTAATCTATGATTCATATTTTTATTTATTAGTTCTTCGATCGTACCATTTTCTCCCTCTTTGTAAAAATCAACGATTAAAATTATCTGAAACTTTATATTTCTAAATTCTTGCAAATCTAAAGATAATTTTTCTTCAATCTTTGGCTTTATATCTCTCAAAAATATATTTACATCTTTTTCTTTACTATGACCGAATGGAACGGTTAATTTTCGTATGCGTAATCTATCTCCACCATTAATAACTTCCCTATCAAACATTAACTCTTTATACGCTCTTTTAAGCGCGTTAATGTAGTCTTTTTTTTTTAATTTCCCCATTCTCCCACTCCCTTCATCTGGTAAACGTATTTCCTCATTTCTTATATGCTCTTTAACATGATCTAATCTTAATTTATTCAACGGTATTACTTTAAATCTTCTTTTGTTTCTTTTTACTGCGTTATACCAAGACCGTTTATTTACTTTATTCGTTCTAATGTCGGGTTTCAATAAACGGTTAAAATGTACCCCTTTGTTGCGACCATACTCTTTCAATTCTGCTAACGTTCCATTTCGATAAATATTTCGTCGTCATCCTCTTAATATTTATCTACAAAATCTTAATTCGTTTTTTCAATTTTTTACCGACTAAAACCAGTATCTTTTTTTTGTACTATCTAATTTTTCATCTAAATCTACAGGTTTGTTTTTTTTTTTTTTTTTTTAACACTATAAATTCAAAAGTTTTATCTAACAACTCTTGAATTACGAGATTATAATTTTTTAATTTTTAGTTTATTTTTTTATTTTTTTTAAAACCTATAATCGAGTCATTTTATCTAACAACTCGTTCATTACTCGATTATAATTTCGTCTTGCTCTTCCTTCGACACGCTTTAAACTATTTATTTTTAATCTGTTACCGCATTTCGTACATATATTTAGTTTAGTTTTTGTACCATTTTTACATCTTTGACATGGAGCTGGTATACTTTTCCCTTGTCGAATACGCCATTGATGTTGCGCGCAATACACATCCCCACCAACGCTAGGTACATGTATGAAGCACTTTTCTCTTTTACCAACTAAAAGCCATTTGCACGGAATAATCACTTTCGATAAATATTTTGTAGTCATCTCGTCTTTTACTATTCATAAACATAATCTGAATTCGTTTTTTCAATTTTTAAACGACTAAAAATCAATATCTTTTTTTTTTAACCTACCGACCTGATCAATAATGTTGATCACCTCATCAACATTATTTACAAATATAAATCTGATTTAATCTAACAAAAATATCAATTTCAACAAATACATGTATCGCCGTATTGGCAACTCCACCTCTACTCATATACATGGTGATTAAGCAGTCAGTGTGGCATATATACCTGTACATGGTGATTAAGCAGTCAGTGTGGCATGTACATGTACATGGTGATTAAGCAGTCAGTGTGGCATATACATGTACTTGTACATGGTGATTAAGCAGTCAATGTGGCATACATTGTATACATGTACATCGTGATTAAGCAGTCAGTGTGGCATATATACAGTATGTACATGTACATGGTGATTAAGCAGTCAGTGTACATGTACATGGTAATTAAGCAGTCAGTGTGGCATACGTGTACATGGTGATTAAGCAGTCAGTGTGGCATATATACGTGTACATGGTGATTAAGCAGTCAGTGTGGCATATATACATGTACATGGTGATTAAGCAGTCAGTGTGGCATATACATGTGTACATGGTGATTAAGCAGTCAGTGTGGCATATATACCTGTACATGGTGATTAAGCAGTCAGTGTGGCATATACATACATGTACGTGTACATGGTGATTAAGCAGTCAATGTGGCATACATTGTATACATGTACATGGTGATTAAGCATCTGTGAACAATTTCCCCTGTATCGCATTGCAAAATGCGATGTAATTTGGACAATCTGCGATGGAATTTCAAACAATACATCGCAAATTTTGCAATACAAATTGCGACAGATTTTTTCGCTACTGTGGTTTAATAATTTTTGAAACATTTTTGAAATCATATTCGTACGTGGTCAACGATGACTTCACGATGCGACGGTGTTGATGCAACAGCAAACACATGCACTAGTTTTACCTACATGTATGTGCATCCGTACATTATTATGCAAGTTTATTTCCTAGCAATCCGTAATTCCTTAAATTCTATGTGCATGCAATATTTTTCTGCTGATGAATTAGCTACGGGCGAAATTCCCGAAATGGAAAACATGCAACAAACCGCCCATTTTTATTATTTTTTTGGCTTCGCACGTGTTTATTTTTTCTTCCCCTGAGTTTGGGGGTTTGGAACATTGAGCGATTGAGCCACCCCTATACAATTGAGTACTGTGTTCAGTTCACACGTGCGCTTTCATACGATCACTACGGCCGTATCCAAAGGAACACTAGAAACATTACTAACTTCGTTTTATGTGTAAGGACACAATACTGACCAACTTTCATGATGAAATGATCTTGATTTTCTTAAATAATTTGACTATTTTGAACTGTTGTTTATTTTAGATAATATTTGTATATATGTTTAAGAGACAAATAAAGATAAAATAAAGTGTGAATACGTATTGTGTCACTTTTAATTCACGTTTACAAACCGATTTTATTTCCAAAATGGCGTCTAAAAAGGGACATTAATTGAACAAAAGTTCATCAAATTAAACACTTTACGTATCCCTTACTTATTTTCCTCACAATGTGCATATAACTTGAGTAACTTAATGAAGAAATAAACTGGCTCCTAAAAAAAAAAAAAAAAGATTTCACGAACCTCGTTAGTTACACATCGTGTCCGCCAAATCAAACGATGTTAAAACGGCCAGATATTTTTTTTTACAAAACTCTTCCTTACCAAACTAAGCCATTTTTTATTGGAATAAGCTACATAATCATGGTGTAAACATTTTGTATATCCCCGATCAACACGAGGATGAAAAAATACACTCTAGATTATTTTCGTGTCTACTTTGTAACTAACGTTAAATAGTGTCGTATTTTAACTGGTAATCAACAGAAGTCACGAGTTGGCCTTACACATGAACTGGTACCCTGTATGGATGACCTGAAGGTCACTTGTTTTAGGCTTGTCCGCTTATTTGCTATTGTGCGATTGTTTTATAAAGTTGTGTCCGCACACGTAAAGTTTCGCGCCAAATTGTAACTTACGTGAAATTAGGTTAGACTCCAAATAAAGATAGATAATCCTTGGAATAATGTGGCAGCTGTTTTTCTTAAGTACCTTGAAGGCTCTATTAGAGCAAGTATTACTAAACTTGTCACACACAAACGTGGTTTGCCTTGATTTGAAATTTATGGTGTCCGCATCACTTTTGTAACTAACATTAACCTACATGACTAGATCTTTAAAAGTAATGGTATTTAATGACTGGTTGCCAATGATAACATTCACCCTGAGGTACATGTACTTACCAACTTCACAACCAGTAGTTGTCCTTGAATATTTGTACAGCAAAGTATTTAAAACGGTTGTGTAAGAAATGGTATTCTAGTCGACGTTAGTTACGGTGTCCACTTTGTTAATACATGTATGTGATAAAATAACAATAATTAACTACATTTTTTTTTAGTTGTGACTTTAACATTGGAGAAAAACCTTAACTGCAATAAAATTACTCAAGATTTTTTGCTTTGACTTTTATTGTTGGGTACTAGACTGTAAAGTGGACACCAGTAACTTACTTTAACTTTCACACGCCAATCGAGAAAATACAACAGGGAGGAAAATCTACTTGGCACATTACTTGTCACATTATCTCTCCAATGCTATTTTCAAGTACATGTACAAGGGTGTCCATTCTCATGACTTCCAAGCAAATTACAACTTTCCACCAATATTTTTTTTCACCCCGTGTCCCATTTTTATCAGCCAGTATTGTGTCCTTACACTTACAGTAAAAGTTTTTGAAAATTAACAAAATGAGCATACATTTATATGTAGTGGTAAGATTTAGAATAATTTCGGCACACAATATGATTGCACTTTCAACCACGGTGAGCCACTCATTTTCCTAACGAATTTTTAATAATCAAAAACACTAGCTTGATCATACCACAAAGTAACGTTACACTTGGCAAAATTCACTTTGAAAAGCACCCGAACATGTCGCAGTCAGTAATTTGTTTTCGTGAAATTGCCTCTATTTTAGCGATCGATACAACAATGTAAACAAAAAAGAAAATGGACAGAGGACTAACTTTCATGAATGACTACAATTTGGTGAAAAAAATTCAGAAATTGGCCTAGAAGAAAGAAACACATTAATTTTTTTTACCACCTGTGGCTCAATTTCCGGACACTAAAGATTATTATTTCTGGTAAAATTTGGACATTCATATTTTGAACCAAACAACAGTAAAGCCTTGAAAAACAACACCTTTACCTATATGTAATGGGATGAAATTGCAGGCCCCCATTTTTTTCCCTAGTTTACCTATGTCCACCTAGGACTAGGGCGAGTCTAGGGATGGGTGCTGGACTGGAGAGTGTTAAGTGGGTGATTGGTAGCAGGCTTTGCAACCAATCATAGGGCATTGAGGAAGAGCTGGCCAGAGGTCAGTGACCAAAGCAAGTTTTCTGGCACTTGGCCACTGGACACCGACAGAGGAGAGTGTATTTTCTTCACCGTTTTCATTTTACCTCTGTCGGACAACTTCATTTGGATTGCGCCCGACCTACATCATCACTACTTACATATATATTTATCCCTGTCCTGCTCTAGGTGAGTTTGATTTTACTTTATTTCATACTTGTATTCCTAGGCTTAAGATTCTATTCTTTATCTAAAGTTTAGACCGGATGTCGTTTTTCAGTGACTTTAAGCAACTGCTGTACATTTTCTGTGGTGTGATGCTAGTTTTTAGGATTTAATATTAATTAAGTTCAACAACAATAGTTTTTATTTAAAGCTCTGTTTGATATAATAATTGTGACTTAAGTTTTCCATGCTCTTTTTACTTTTGATTGCCTGCAAAATGCAGATTGCATTTTTTCTTATTATCTTCTACACTGGAACTGGATTTTTCTTGAATAGATTTAATTTAATGTCTATATTACCCAATACCATGAGAATAGGTACATTCATCTTTTACATTATGTTCTGAAACCCTTTCACATGTTTTCAGTGTACATGTACAGTATATTTTATTATTCTATCACCATGCCTTTACTGTGTTTCTCTGGTCACATAATCCCTTTGGAGTCAAAGCATTGAACAATAAGCTTGTACATCAGTTTTTGGGTTATTGCATACACAGCCACTTGTCCTTGCTTTGTCCAGAACCATATGTTATTTAAGTACAGTTAAATATCCCCTTGGGCAATTTGGTCCATCTTCCACCCTCAACTGGCCTTGCTAGGTTGAGTGATTTATTTGTTTCAATGTTCCAAGATTTAGAAATAGCTTTATTCCAAATCTGACTTTTTGATTCCTTTTGAGCATTATAAAAGGCAAGGACTGGTTCTTGCATTATAAGTTTCTTTGATTTAATTGATTTAATTGATTTCTGCATTTATTCAAGCTGATATTTAGTTTGTGCTATGATTGACATTTCTTTGAGTTTACTTTATTGTTTTTTTTGTATAATCTTTTGATATTCACTTTGATTCTTTAATTCACTGGCAAGTTAAACTAATGGCTTAAAAGTAAAAGCCATTTTCATGTTTTAATAGTTTCATGACTTGTTTTTGGTGTAGTGCTTTGCAACACTAATTTGATTATAACTCATGACTGGTCATTTTGCCTTGGGCACTGGTCTTGCTGAAATGTCCTTGTAACCACTTTACTGACTAGTGTGGAGTGGCTATAGGACCACACACATTTCGCAAGCAAGGTTACTTTTTTATTGACTTGTTTGTTTCAAGATTAGGCCTAAGCTGTAGTATATTTTTTATTGTATAATTTCAAGTTCTTATTTTATTAAGTTAATATTTTATATGACTTGGCCACTGGACACCGACAGAGGAGAGTGTATTTTCTTCACCGTTTTCATTTTACCTCTGTCGGACAACTTCATTTGGATTGCGCCCGACCTACATCATCACTACTTACATATATATTTATCCCTGTCCTGCTCTAGGCCGAGCAAATCTACAAAGAGCCTGCAGAACAGATCATCGTTCATCAATTGATAATTTACGAAAAAAGTCTCCTATCCCCTGATCAAGGATAAGGAGCTGTTTTCGCTTCAAGTGTCTCCATCTTCAACCCTCATCTGCAACTAAAGTCCTACAAGCCCCTCCTTCCCCACAAGAACTGTTTCTCGTCATCCAACTTTCGTCTTCCAGCTACCATCGCCAATTCCCGTTCCGCCGTATGAGTTTCGACACCAGATAGACCATTTCATTTATTTTATTTTTATATGTTCATTGTTGTATTTTCATTGTTGTATTTTCATTGTTGTATTTTCATTGTTGTATTTTCATTGTTGTATTTTCATTGTTGTATTTTCATTGTTATATTTTCATTGTATTTAATTTTTTATTGTACTATTATTTTATTTGGGGTAGTTTACCAAAAACACCTATCCCACTTATATTATATACAGCGTTAATCGTATCCCTTCAATAGTAGCGGGAAAAGAATAAACAAATTATCCATTTTAATACAAGTCAAAGCGTCACCTTGTATAAAATTAATTATGTCCTGGTGTTGAGTTAGCTAACCGCGCTCGTACCTGTTACATACATGTATATATATTGTAATTTTAAGTATTTTAAATTTGCTACACAAAATTCACAGATTGCTATACAAAAAATTATTTTGCTATGCAAATTCACTTTTTGCATGGCAGTTTTGCTATGCAAAATTTTTGAACGAAATTGTTCCCTGAATGTACACCATTTCAAAACTTGTTTTAGATTACTTCTAACACTTAGAAAACCCTATTTGTACAAATAAGAACCCACACTGTTAACCTTGGAGGCCACTTCGATCCACTAAATTTCCAAAATGTTCAACCTTTAAAGCATACAAGCCACTGCTGTCCTTTCCAAGTAATCTTACAAAATCAACCCAGTGCCAACCAAAGCCACTGTAATTAAGACCATCTCCAATTACATACCGTAATTTCCGGAATATAAGCCGCGGCTTATACGTTGATTTTGACACGGTAAAAGTTGCCTGTGGCTTATACGCGGTGCGGCTTATACGCCGAGGTATGAAACACAATGCACAATTAAGCAAAAATCGTTGGTAAACAGACAGAAACAGAAACCTAAAAACCTTTATTGTTCGTAGCGAAAATGGTCTGGTCATTGTCAGTTTTAGTGTGCGGACCTCGATACACACAGATTTATTCAAAACTTCTGAAAAAACCATTGCAACATTTAGCGCCAGCGACATCAGAATCCACGACGTACATCGTAGTCTATATGCCATGCGCCGGGTCAAACCCAGCTGTGGACAACTCCGCTGTTCAGCCAAGCGTATAGACCGAACAATAAGCGGGCAAGCTAAACCAGGCATACCCTATTCATCGTACGTGAAGTACCCACATACATGTAGCGTAACTGAAAGGCCGGTGTTCAGAAAGCTCACGAAAAGGCTGTATTCAGAATGCTCTCTAAAGCCCAATCTATTATATAACACTCCATTTCAAGAACAATATGGTCCACCAAACTATCAGCCTTCTTGAAGATTTCTAATCAAGGCGAATTCTCAGCAAATGCAGCTGGAAAATCAATGAATTCACCGGGTGCGGCTATAGCCATCAACCGTATGCAAGGGGTTAAAGTAGTACGATCTTATAAAACCTAGTACCATATACATTTACCTTGTTGGTTTGCAGTACGTAGCTCTATCTCTTTTAACATGAGGTAGTGGGGTAAAGTAAGTCGTGCTCTTGTTGGGATAACTTTATCTCTAACCTTTAATAAGGGTCCGTGCACTGGACAATCCCCCATATGGCTTTGTCCACAGTCCTCACACCCTGTGTCATAATAATATAAATTAAGTTAAAAGATGTTGCATAAAAAATCCATGACTATAGAATAGGTTAAGGCATTTTTGGGGGTAAAAACGAGGAGGGACAGTATTTTTTCTTTTTAACCGATACTGAACAGAAGTATTTTTCTTAAATAAAATCATCCGTTTTGAGCCCAAAGTGGGCCAGTTTTCCAGACAGTCAAGGCTTACTGCATAGTCAATGGTCATGTTTCCACTGGTACCCGCAATGGAAGTATACAGCCCTGACAGCCTATGATCAGGCGCTCAACAACTAATCAAACAATTACCATCTCTGCCCTCACTGGTCCCCAGTGACTACAGATTTCTCTAAAGCATGTGATAGAGTGAGCCACCAAATTGTTGTTGAAAAGTTTATTAACCCTAACCACCCTGAATCCATCAAAATCCATCCCCCTGTTTTGGAGGATTTCGGCGGATTCAGGATATCTCCACATTGAGCATATGGCGGACTTTGATGGATTCAGGATTTCAATAGTTTTTAACTGCTTAGTCATGTTGGTTGATGTATTTTGATGGATTATAGTTACATGTACTGTACATGTACAGCCAACACTTGTATGTGTTAGATTTTGATGGATTCTATGCAGCAATACTATAGAAATTTTCATGTGAGCATGGTATCCTGAATCCGCCAAAATCCGCCAGAAATTTAGTGGTGGATTTTGGCGGATTCAGGATATGTCCAATATCTACACTGGCGGATTCTGATGGATTCAGGACACCAGCATTTTGTGTGTGACAAAAATGGTGGATTTTGGTGAATTCAGGATACTTTCTAGTAAAAATACCCAAAGGGTTAGGGTTAATCTAGGCGTTAGATCTGCCATCATACCATGGATTTGTGATTTTCTATCAAATCGTTCACAATGTGTTCGTTTAGCTGGTACTCTATCAGATTGGCAAACTACAAATGCTGGTGTTCCGCAAGGCACTAAGATTGGTCCAATAGCCTTTCTAGCTATGATTAATGATTCCAAACCAATCTGTGCTGAAATTTCTCAGTACAAATACGTCGGTGACATGACTTTATTTTTGCCTTTTGAAACGATAGATCAAACAAATGTCATGCAAAATGAACTTGACAATCTCAAACAGTGGTCAGACAATAACCTGATGCGGTTAAACCCAACAAAGTGCAAGTTTATGACTTTTTGTTTTCAGCGGGCTCCTGTTAAACCACACTTCCAAATAGAGAACTTGCCAATTAACCAGAGTGCTTGCATTAAACTTCTTGGTGTTCATTGTCAGGAAAACCTCAAGTGGGATAATCATATTGATTTTATGTGTAAATCTTTTAACCGAAAACTGTATTTTTTAAGACAGCTGAAGCATTGTAATATACCAGTTTGTGATCTCAGAATTGTGTATATCCAGTACATTAGACCTGTTATTGAGTACGCCTCTCCCGTCTGGTTTTCTGGACTAACTAAGAAACAACTCGATTGTCTGGAGAAACTGCAAAAGAAGGCTTTTCGTATAATACACATGTACATTGTACTTACTTATGATTATTGTATGAATCATTCATATGAGCTCATCTGTCGTGAAATTAACATTCTCCCAATATCCCAGAGACTTGACCCTTAATTTCGGCAGGTCACTCCTCAGTTCAACAAAGTTCCGAAACTGGCTCCCACAAACTAGGAACAATAACTTCAGAAATTCGCATCATTTGACGACTGTTAGATGTAGAACCAACAGGTATAAGAACAGTTGTATCCCAAGTCTAACCAACTTATTGAATAAGCAGTATTGACCATCTTTAGCTAACCATTTTTTTTTTTTTTTTTGTGTTACTGCTGTCAATTGACTTGACTTGTTTTTATTCTGATCTCTGAAAATGTATATTTGTTCCTATCTGTTTTTTTTTTAAATTCCTGTCCTTAAGTAATTTGTGATGACATCATACAAAAGTCGGTTCAAAATCATTATCTTCTATTTTATTGTTTAAATTTTTAAATGTTTCATTTCATTTTTTATGTATGAATATATAGTGCAACTCAACCTATTGGTTGCCATACTGTACATTTCAATAACTAATTTGTTTATTGAAATATCCCAATAATTATAATAATAATAATAATAGAAATAATAATAATAATAATAATTATAATAATAATAAACACAATGCAATTCAGCCTCGCGGCTGCAAAATGTGTTTTTAATAAACCAATAATAATAATAATAATTTATACTCCTGGGTGAAGAGAAACAATTCATGGTTAAGTGTCTTGCTCAGGGACACAAGTGCCGCAACTGGCATGGCTAGAATTCGAACCCACATTCTGACGACTCAGCCACCAGAACATGAGTTCGGTTTGCTAGACCACTCAGCCACGACACTCCCCAATTATAATAATGAGTATGATATGAATACTTCCGATATATGAATACTTCCGATATACATGTACACATGTATGAATACTTCTGATATATATGAATACTTCCGATATATGAATACTTTCGATATATGAATACTTCCGATGGATGAATAGTTATTTAAAATCCTATTTGTTTGCGGCTGTTTGGCCTGCAACATAAGGGGCCGTTCACAATTGTCAACATTTTCACGAGCGTACAAACCGTACGCTGGGGGGGGGGGGTTAATGCCCCCCGTACGCTTTTTTTTTTTTTTTAAATGTCGATATGTTTTCTCGCCCGTTAATGCCCGCATAACGCTTGTTTTTTTTTTTTTTAATGTCGATATGTTTTCTCGCCCGTTAATGCCCGCCTAACGCTTGTTTTTTTTTTAAATGTCGATCTGTTTTCTCGCCGTCACCACAGCCGACAGCCGCAACCGATGCCGGCGAGCACTGGCGAGCGGTCGCGGCCGGGGCCGTCCGCATCGCATCCCATGAAGCGTGTAATGTGTACAGCATGTGCGGCATTGTCCTACACGTACATGAAAATGTACTGTATTTTACATGTACATGTATACATGTCGTTCGTATCCACTGCGTGTTTTTAACGGCCGCCCCGTCCATGCACACACAATCAGACACACGTCCACACGCACAAACAAGACTGCCTGGACAAGTTCATTTTATGTATAGGGTAAATATTATCAAAATATTATAAATAAACTAATCGGTTTCAAACAGAACATTTGTAAATGTTTTTTGCATTGTAAAAGGCTTCAGTAATGTAATAATTTAATACCAAATAAAAATAAAAAATTTTATATCTCTGTTTCCATTTTTAAAGAGGGATTACCGTTTAAAGCGGTAATTACCTCTTTAAAAATGCAGTGTTCAAACCGAGATTGCGCGCAAATAATTGCGCAATGTCCCTTCCGTTCCTAGCTACCTGTACTGTAGCATACACACGCATTGCATGCAAATGTCTATATATAGACTTGTGTGAAAAAATCAACATTTTTTCAGACGCTTTTAGGGGGTTCTTGAAAAAGTGTACTCTTTGTACGCTCGTGAAAATGTTGACAATTGTGAACGGCCCCTAACATACTTCAGTACTTTCAATGCATTCCATCATTTCTATTGAGTGTGAACACGCTCCCCCGTGCTCGTGAAAATTGTCCGAGGAGCGCAATTAATAGCGCTCCTTAAAATTCCAAGAGTGTTTTTTTTTTAAATGGCAAAAAACACAATCAGCACGGCGAAAATGGTGTGTAATCTATTCGCTTTGATCATGTAGCAAACTTACATGTACTTTAAGGTTAATTGCTTTGGTGATCAAGACATTAACTTGCATGGATATGATTTCCTGAATTGTGCAATAAACTTGCACCCTGACTCATGTAGTTCTAGTAGCGATTGTCCTGTTTGAAGCAGACTGGCACTCATTGTACACGCTAAATCACGATGACAGATACCATGCCTTAACTAGTGCGTATACACAATGACAGAGCAAGACAGGATTTTTCTCAAATTTTGTGAAACACTTACGATGGTTAGGCTACATAAATGTCCCACACTCCATGAATGCAACTTTTATTTCCTACATAATCACCTCAATGCCCCAAATCCAATGTGAATGCAATATTTTTTCCACACGAGTGACGAGTGCAATCCCTGAAAATACGTAACAGCTACCCAGGTTATTAGCTTTGCATTGCCAATTGAGCCACCCCTATACAGAAGTAGTACACATGTGCTTTGATACGCGACATGGACGGTACTGCACCCAACCGGTATTGAAAGTGCACTGGAACTGTAGCAACATTATAACTTTGTTTTAAAAATCGAAGTTTTAGAACCTTTAACAACATTAATATAAACTTATGGCATTAGTGTTGAGGTGTACAATAATTTTGATACCAATTATGATCGACCACAGTGAGCAACTTATGTTTTTTCATACTGCTCCTACATGTAGATTGGCAAAGATTAAATTCACTTAAAAGCACCCGAACACGTTGCAGTTGGTAAATACTGTTTCAGTGGTCTATATACATGTATTACAATACAAAGAAAACAAAAATGAACGGAGGACTAACTTTTGTTTAATAATGACAGCAATGTTGCTAAAAAAGGGAAGGTACATGTATAAACGCTTGACGTTCTTTGTCCATTTTCTTACCACTGTTGGTCCAATTTACGGGAATTAATTATTATTTCTGGTAAAATCTGGGAATTTATGATAGACCAAATGGCAATAAAGCCTTAAAAACCTGTGCACACTGTAATGTAATTTTTAGCATTTTATATTTGCTATACAAAATTCACAGCTTGCTATGCACAAATTATTGGTTTGCATCGCAGTTTTATGATGCAAAATTTTCGATGAGCAATCAAGTACCCAAAAAATTTAAATATATAATAAATGTAAAATCACAATAAACATAACTAAAATGCATGTGATAACAGATTTATCAATCATCTCTGCATGCTGCACATACAACTATCAGCTCATCACACAAATGTACATGTAATACATAAATTACATAGGCTATGTGTGTGTAAGTTGTAAGAACATGCACATATTAATTCATGCATTGGGTGATAAACACAGACACTTGGAAAGCACCGAGTATACAGTGCTTCATACATTACGTATGGGATAAACACAGACACTTGGAAAACACCGAGTATACAGTGCTTCATACACATGTACATTACGTATGGGATAAACACAGACACTTGGAAAGCACTGAGTATACAGTGCTTCATACATTACGTATGGGATAAACACAGACACTTGGAAAGCACCGAGTATGCAGTGCTTCATACATTACGTATGTGATAAACACAGACACTTGGAAAGCACTGAGTATACAGTGCTTCATACATTACGTAAATGATAAACACAGACACTTGGAAAGCACTGAGTATACAGTGCTTCATACGTTACGTACATGTATGTGATTAACACAGACACTTGTAAAGCACCGAGTATACAGTGCTTCATACGTTACGTATGTGATAAACACAGACACTTGGAAAGCACTGAGTATGCAGTGCTTCATACGTTACGTACAGTATGTGATAAACACAGACACTTGGAAAGCACTGAGTACGCAGTGCTTCATACGTTACGTACAGTATGTGATAAACACAGACACTTGGAAAGCACTGAGTATACAGTGCTTCATACATTACGTATGTGATAAACAAAGACACTTGGAAAGCGCTGAGTATACAGTGCTTCATACATTACGTATGTGATAAACAAAGACACTTGGAAAGCACTGAGTATACATGTACAGTGCTTCATACATTACGTATGTGATAAACACATACACTTGGAAAGCACTGAGTATACAGTGCTTCATACATTACGTATGGGATAAACACAGACACTTGGAAAGCACCGAGTATACAGTGCTTCATACTGTACATTACGTATGGGATAAACACAGACACTTGGAAAGCACTGAGTATACAGTGCTTCATACATTACGTATGTGATAAACAAAGACACTTGGAAAGCACTGAGTATACAGTGCTTCATACGTTACGTATGTGATAAACAAAGACACTTGGAAAGCACTGAGTATACAGTGCTTCATACGTTACGTATGTGATAAACACAGACACTTGGAAAGCACCGAGTATACAGTGCTTCATACCATGGAAACAGAAGAAGACGGCAAGATCGCGTTCCTTGATGTTGGCATTTCCAGAAACCCAGATGGCTCCCTACACCACAACGTCTACAGAAAGCCCACGCACACAGATCGGTACCTGAACCAGCGCTCCTTCCATCACCCAAGCATCAAGTCATCGGTCAACCGTACCCTCGTACAACGTGCCTACAACATTTGTGACAAGGACAGCCTTCCCAAGGAACTACAGCACATCCGAACCACCCTCAAACGCAATGGTTACAATCCCAGCAAGATCAGCACAGCGAAGCCGGTTCCAAACCCCGAAAGCAAGGTAAGTAATCTAACCTCTCTGCTTGTCTCCCTATCTAGGTTCGAGTCTCACAAACTACAGCGCATTCTCCGGCGAGCAGGCATCGATGTGTTCCACTCAGCCCCCAGCAAACTCAAGGACTTCTACACACCCACAAGGACAAACGGGACCCAAACAACAGAGCGGAGTCTACCGGATCCCCTGTGAGTGCGGTAAGGTGTACATCGGCGAAACAGGACACAACCTCCCCATCAGATTGAAAGAACACCGAGCACACGGCCGCAGAGGAGATTTCGAGAAGTCCGCCATCGTCAAGCACTCGCACATCAAGGACCACCAAATCGACTGGCAGGAAGCCCAACTCATCACACCCATCGGCACATGGCACCCCAGACGCATCAGAGAGGCCATCGAAATCGTCAAATACAACACTGTGCCACAGGACATCGGTTTCTACATCAGCGACATTTGGCGACCACTACTCCGGACTGAAGGATCTTCTATATCCAAAGTCCATAACCCACCCCAGACTGAGGGATCTCCTATATCCTAAGTCAACCACCCTCCTTCCCCTGTGCTTGTTAACAACTGATTCAGTTCAGTGAGCACACACTCCTCTCCCCCAACCCCCAGGATCCTAGTCTGAACAGTTCCCGCCTGCGCGCCTCAACGAACTAATCCTCCAGCATCCATTCATGGGATGATCCTCCAGCAGCCTACTTAAGCAGCAGCATTTTCCCAGAGTCCGGCATTCTCCTGAGGACGATCAGAGCATACTGATCGAAACGTCGAGTTGTACCTCCAGTTCTTTTCAGAACTAATTACTACTCAATTGAGATTCCACATGGTGTCACCGCAATTATTCTTACTTATCATCCTCACCATGCAAAGCTACAAGTTTTACCTAGTGCTTCATACATTACGTATGTGATAAACACAGACACTTGGAAAGCACTGAGTATGCAGTGCTTCATACATTACGTATGTGATAAACACAGACACTTGGAAAGCACCGAGTATACAGTGCTTCATACGTTACGTATGTGATGAACACAGACACTTGGAAAGCACCGAGTATACAGTGCTTCATACTGTACATTACGTATGTGATAAATACAGACACTTGGAAAGCACTGAGTATACAGTGCTTCATACTGTACATTACGTACCGTAATTTCCTGCGTATAAGACGCTCGGTGTATAAGGCGCATTACCCCAGAATCGGGGGAATGTGATTAAAGTGTCAACGTACAAGGCGCACCGCCGTATAAGGCGCACCATGACCGCTCAGTAGTGCAGTGCATGCCAGAAGCGCTATAGCACGACCATGCCGCGCCGCCGCCGCCACCACCAGCGCGTCGTACTAGGAAAGTAGTCTGGTTGCGGCCCAAGTGATCCCACGGTGTTGTGCGTAATACACTGATTAATAATCGAGGTGAAAAACAGACACGGCAAAAGTTGACAACCTTGCACACATCGCATAGAGACTTAGTCATTAGAAAGCGTTGTAGATAAAAATGAGCGATCGTGTACGATGTTGGGCATGCTATTTTTAGAAACAGGGGAATTTCTGCTTTTGGTACGTCACACGAGTGAGGTCTTTCGTGAGTATTATTTACGGTGAATGAATGCATGAAAATCTTGCGCTAACGACCTTCATTGGAAAACACGGCCGCTTTGTTAGGTTGAGGTCCACCGAAAGTTACACAAGCGGTAATCATCACTTTGATCTCAAGCGACACCAGATAAGGCGCACCGTTAGATAAGACGCAGTGACGTTTTCGTACCTTTGAAAGTCAGATAAGCCGCGTCTTATACGCAGGAAATTACGGTATGTGATAAATACAGACACTTGGAAAGCACTGAGTATACAGTGCTTCATACATTACGTATGTGATAAACACAGACACTTGGAAAGCACTGAGTATGCAGTGCTTCATACATTACGTATGTGATAAACACAGACACTTGGAAAGCACTGAGTATACAGTGTTTCATACATTACGTATGGGATAAACACAGACACTTGGAAAGCACTGAGTATGCAGTGCTTCATACATTACGTATGTGATAAACACAGACACTTGGAAAGCACTGAGTATACAGTGCTTCATACATTACGTAAATGATAAACACAGACACTTGGAAAGCACTGAGTATACAGTGCTTCATACGTTACGTATGTGATTAACACAGACACTTGTAAAGCACTGAGTATACAGTGCTTCATACGTTACGTATGTGATAAACAAAGACACTTGGAAAGCACTGAGTATGCAGTGCTTCATACGTTATGTATGTGATAAACAAAGACACTAATTGGAAAGCACTGAGTATACAGTGCTTCATACATTACGTATGTGATAAATACAGACACATGGAAAGCACTGAGTATACAGTGCTTCATACTGTACATTACGTATGTGATAAACAAAGACACTTGGAAAGCACTGATGAGTATACAGTGCTTCATACTGTACATTACGTATGTGATAAATACAGACACTTGGAAAGCACTGAGTATACAGTGCTTCATACTGTACATTACGTATGTGATAAACACAGACACTTGGAAAGCACTGAGTATACAGTGCTTCATACATTACGTATGTGATAAACACATACACTTGGAAAGCACCGAGTATACAGTGCTTCATACATTACGTATGTGATAAACAAAGACACTTGGAAAGCACTGAGTATACAGTGCTTCATACATTACGTATGTGATGAACACAGACACTTGGAAAGCACCGAGTATACAGTGCTTCATACTGTACATTACGTATGTGATAAATACAGACACTTGGAAAGCACTGAGTATACAGTGCTTCATACTGTACATTACGTATGTGATAAATACAGACACTTGGAAAGCACTGATGAGTATACAGTGCTTCATACTGTACATTACGTATGTGATAAACACAGACACTTGGAAAGCACTGATGAGTATACAGTGCTTCATACTGTACATTACGTATGTGATAAATACAGACACTTGGAAAGCACTGAGTATACAGTGCTTCATACTGTACATTACGTATGTGATAAACACAGACACTTGGAAAGCACTGATGAGTATACAGTGCTTCATACTGTACATTACGTATGTGATAAACACAGACACTTGGAAAGCACAGAGTATACAGTGCTTCATACTGTACATTACGTATGTGATAAACAAATACACTTGGAAAGCACTGAGTATACAGTGCTTCATACATTACGTATGTGATAAACACAGACACTTGGAAAGCACTGAGTATGCAGTGCTTCATACGTTACGTATGTGATCAATACAGACACTTGGAAAGCACTGAGTATGCAGTGCTTCATACGTTACGTATGTGATAAACACAGACACTTGGAAAGCACTGAGTATACAGTGCTTCATACGTTACGTACAGTATGTGATAAACACAGACACTTGGAAAGCACTGAGTATGCAGTGCTTCATACGTTACGTATGTGATAAACAAAGACACTTGGAAAGCACTGAGTATACAGTGCTTCATACATTACGTATGTGATAAATACAGACACTTGGAAAGCACGGAGTATACAGTGCTTCATACATTACGTATGTGATAAACAAAGACACTTGGAAAGCACGGAGTATACAGTGCTTCATACATTACGTATGTGATAAACACAGACACTTGGAAAGCACCGAGTATACAGTGCTTCATACATTACGTATACGATAAACACATACACTTGGAAAGCACTGAGTATACAGTGCTTCATACATTACGTATGTGATAAACACAGACACTTGGAAAGCACGGAGTATACAGTGCTTCATACGTTACGTATGTGATAAACAAAGACACTTGGAAAGCACCGAGTATACAGTACTTCATACGTTACGTATGTGATAAACACAGACACTTGGAAAGCACTGAGTATACAGTGCTTCATACATTACGTATGGGATAAACACAGACACTTGGAAAGCACTGAGTATACAGTGCTTCATACATTACGTATATGATAAACACAGACACTTGGAAAGCACTGAGTTTACAGTGCTTCATACATTACGTATGTGCAAAATCAAAACCAATTCATCACTGGTCCCACAAAGTGACACAAAGTAAAAATGCAAACCAGGTTTTTTGTACAGTTTTCGTTTCACGAACCAATTCACAACCATTATATTCTTTTCAGCGGTTAATTGCTTAGTAATTAAAAACGTCAAATAGTCCAAAACAACATATTTCCATAATTTGAAAGTTCTTTTGAGATCACAAAGTGACAACAATTCAAAAATATTAGTTTTTGATGAAGAAATGTGTGTTTTAAAATTTCAAATGCCATTTTCTTCAAATGTAAATGTTGTCTAGTGGGCAAGTTTGTGTCACTTTGTGAGACCAGTGATGAATTGTTTATCACCAAATGCAAGAATCACATATTGCGGTACCCACTACTGGTTCTAGCTGGCCAATTATCATTGGGCGAGCTTGGTGGTTGAGAGGTTAAGACATCTGCACTAGTAGGCAGGAGGACCTATTGCCTATGGATTTGACACTCAGAAAGCACTGAGAATACAGTGCTTCATACATGCAAATAATGTCCATGTAAGAGCAAAATCAAAACCAATTGTTTATCACCCGACGCAAGAATTTCATCAAAACTTCATAGCTCCCAACTTGGAAGATTCCATTCACTGGTCATATTTACATCTCCTAAAAGACTGTTTACATGCTGCTACAACAAAGCTTACTTCTACTGTACTTCCACATGCCAAGCTTCAAATCCTACAGAATATTTAATGGTGAAATAATGAGGGTTTTCATGTTCCAAATAAAAGAATAATGTATGGTTCAATGTAACCCCCTCCTGTATTATTAAAAAGAGAGCCTTAAATATGCCCTGTCCTTTTTTGTATGGTTCAACAATGGGATACATACATGTACATGTATGGTTAACAATGAAAATCTCATGCCTTCACAGGCTTTAAATGCACTCCAATACAACTGTTTTAATATAAGATGGATAATATCATGTACTCACACAAGGGCTCTCTGCCCATGGCTATTGGGCAACTCTTTTGTGGTCAAAACTACTCCCTGCAAATGTAATAAACAAATATTAATTATTCATAAATGCCCAAGACAGTTAAGATAGGCTTTTCAGGTGATTTTTAATTTCTTCTTTTTCATCTACATTTCACAGCTGAGATGATAGATCAGGTCTTCAGCAATCCAGCAATGTAAAAAAAAAAAAAATTGACCAAGCAGTTTTCAAGTTATAGCAATTTAATATCACAAAACTGGGCAACAATTTGAAGTAAAGGTCGAAGGTTATCTTATGTTTTTCGTTATATAGACAGCGGCACCACATGAATGCTAAAATGTACACATTTTCTATCATAACTCTAAAATGGTTTATTTGAATTTTTTTCATATTTGGCACAATGATAATAGACAAGTGTTTGCTTAAATTACCAAAGTCTCTACTGTTTTAATTGATTTTTAATTACTAATTTGCATATTTAATTAGTAAAATTATCAATTTATTTGTTTTTTCAGCATTTGCAGGGCTATTCATTCAAAATAAAGTTTTCCTGACAAGGGCAAATCATTTACAGAAAATGCTGATCATCAAACAAACAAAAAAATTCATGTATTAATTAGCATAATTAATTAATTAAACATTTTACAAAGTGTTTTATCATGTGGTAATAGTATTCTTAGATCTTTTAAATTTCTTACAAAGGAATAACTGCCACATGAATTATTGTCTGCTCTGTTTAAATAACAAGATCGGTAATTAGCTAATTACATAAAAATTGGATTGCATACTAATTACATGCAAATTAATTAATAATAATAATAATAACAATGTAGACTTATATAGCGCACGTATCCACCAAACTGGTGCTGAAGGCGTATTACATTATTACCCCTGCTCATCAGGCTCATAAATCATTCTTGAAACCATCTCAGCTCCCTGGGGAGTATACAGCTCAATTGCTGCCATTACAGCGCATATAGGGCTAATCAAACACAACAACCAACTCTGCCCTCACAGGTACCAATTTACCCCTGGGTGGAGAGAAGCAATTATTGTAAAGTGTCTTGCTCAAGGACACAAGCACCCCGGTCGCGGCTGGGATTCGAACCCACATTCTGACGACTCGGCCATCAGAACGCAAATCTGATGCACTAAACCACTCGACCATGGCACTCCATAATTGACAACCAATAGCATTTATACAGGCATGTGGAACACTGCGCAGTTAAAAGGATGAGGTTGGTGTTTCAATACTGTACTTCTTGTTATACTTTTTATGTCTAAGTTTTCTAAGTGCCAAACTTAAAGTAAGAAGCTGATTGTATTGTTAATATGCATATATTTAAATATTCATATCTTAATTAATGTGACAGTACATAATACCTCCATACGGGTTCGAGTCCGGCATCAGCCAATTTTTCTTTGCTCGCGAACCGTTTATAATATTTCAGGTCAGTTTCTCCATATAAATCTACTTTGTGTACAACCACATAAAAGGCTTGTGTCCCGTTAATTGTGTGATCCCCGCTACTGCCGTTACCCAGGTTGTTTGCATCTGACCGGGGCTTGATCCCTGGCTACTCGGCAGATATGGTTTGGCCTCTGACCTGGCCCCATAGAGCAACAGATAATTGGCATAAGTGGACCGCCCACCAACATAGGGGCTGGTTAGCTCAGTTGGTAGAGCGCTCATACGGTAATCGAGAGGTCGCGGGTTCGAGTCCGGCATCAGCCAATTTTTCTTTGCTCGCTACCCATTTATAATATTTCAGGTCAGTTTCTCCATACAAATCTACTTTGTATACAACCACATAAAAGGCTTGTGTCCCGTTAATTGTGTGATCCCCGCTACTGCCGTTACCCGGGTTGTTTGCATCTGACCGGGGCTTGATCCCTGGCTACTCGGTAGATATGGTTTGGCCTCTGACCTGGCCCCATAGAGCAATAGATAATTGGCATAAGTGGACTGCCCACCAACATAGGGGCTGGTTAGCTCAGTTGGTAGAGCGCTCGTACGGTAATCGAGAGGTCGCGGGTTCGAGTCCGGCATCAGCCAATTTTTCTTTGTTCGCTACCCGTTATATATATACTTAAATGTAGCGGTCTATCTTGAAGTAGAATGCTCAATGCCACATAGACAGAGCGTAATATACTTGTAGTAAAACTAGTGGAACGCTGGTAGTTGTAACTCCGAGTTTCACGCGTTATGCGATCATCAGACAACTGATAGTCACCAAGTGATTACTCCTATATATATATATATATATATATATATATATATAGGCCTACATGCGCACGTACAGGTTACTCGCTCAATGATGCGTGGTAATTACCTATTGTTTGCGGGACTTGTGTGTAAGCTTGTTTGTTGGCAGTTTGTGGTTTGTTGACGCTGTACTGTTCCTCGTCACGTGTCATCGCTTTTGAAGTTGCAGAGGTAGAACTTGTTTTCATGGCGGCATTTTGATATGAGTTCGGGTCGTTTGTTCAGGAGTATCCTCTTGTCGGCGTTTATGATGGAGAGCTTCTCTGTGAGGCAAAGGTTGCACCGTTTCGATTCACTGTTGTATGCTTGAGATCTACGGTGCAACCTTTGCCTCACAGAGAAGCTCTCCATCATAAACGCCGACAAGAGGATACTCCTGAACAAACGACCCGAACTCATATCAAAATGCCGCCATGAAAACAAGTTCTACCTCTGCAACTTTAAAAGCGATGACACGTGACGAGGAACAGTACCGCGTCAACAAACCACAAACTGCCAACAAACAAGCTTACACACAAGTCCCGCAAACAATAGGTACATGTAATTACCACGCATCATTGAGCGAGTACCCTGTACGTGCGCGTGTAGGCCTATATATATATATATATAGGAGTAATCACTTGGTGACTATCAGTTGTCTGATGATCGCATAACGCGTGAAACTCGGAGTTACAACTACCAGCGTTCCACTAGTTTTACTACAAGTATATATATATATATATATATATATATATATATATATATATATATATATATATATATATATATATATACACACACACACACACACACACACGTGTGTAAACGCCTGCAATCGGGGACTTCCTTTGTCCAATTTCTTTGTCCTGGAAAGCGGGGACATGATTGTTCTCCATTGTGATAGCAACCGGGGACTATTGTCCCTTTTCTTATATGTCCCCGGTTTGAATGCGCTCACACATGCACACATACACAACCACAGAAAACAAATTGTATGTACCGGTAGTACTTGTTCAATCAATTAGATTTTCATTTAGGCCTATGTCTGATTAAACATCCATATTCATTGATTTACATATCAATTAGGACAATATTGTCACCATCAAAAAGTCATGAAGTCATTTCCGAAATCCAAACAAGCAATAATTTTACTTCTGATAAAATTGAGGAAATTTGTAGCATCATAAGGTTAACAACCAAGTAAGTTTTATGGTAAAATTTTGAATCAGAGTGCTAGTTTTAGATTAACTCGGTGACTGAAAATAATACCTCACATAATAAGGTCATAGTACCATTGCAGCTGTATAAATGAGCCAGTAATTTGCAGTCATTGTGTTCATCTCAAACAAGGACACTAATTCCATGCCCTATTGAAAGTCTGCTCTTATGATGACAGTGTCCCTATAAAGTCATTCCACTTCATACTAACTGTATGGTATCATCTTTAATTTAAGATGTTATGATTAATTTTGATATATTTTTGGCAATGCATATTTATTTCTGAAGTTATGAAATTGATCATTAAATTGTTCCAAAAAATTAATGAACTCGATTATGGACCACTCCATCTACTTCAGCTAAAGTAAAACTCACTAGTAAAGACGTACATGTATGCAAACAAAAACTAAAAAAGAAGTGTTTTCAAAGAGTCAGGCTTGTGTGAACCGATGCCGGTTACTTTTCCTCTGATCCACATCTTGTGAAGCTGGCGGTTTGTGAACTGCATGTTGAATCATGGCTGGGTGGTTGCACTGGTACATGTAGCTCAGAGTCATCTGTTGTTTCCATATTTTCATGTGAGGAATCTATATGAGTAACAACTAACAGTTAATTATCAAGTTACATGTATTTTTTATATATTTTTTTAAGAGTCAAGTTTTCATCAGTTCATTCAAAACTTTACCCCAAAAAATCGAAAATCGAAAAAAACGAAAATTGTTATTCATATTTTGTACATTTTTTTTTCCTTGATAATTTGATGGCTTTAATTTGAACAGTCTGTTTATAAAAAAAAATAATACAAGGTTTTGTCACAAAACAATTTTTCATGAAATACACATGTAGAACTAGAAGCACCAATAGTATCCTCTTTTGCAAGCAAAAAAGAGGGTCAAACGATAGTTTTCTGAAGAAAAAAAAACACCGTTTATTACTTGACTCTTCATTTATGTGTAAATGTGTTTAAAAACGTAAATAAATTTAGGGAGTAAAATTGTGGTTAATGATTACGACTACAACAACAACATAAATTTACATGTTCCTTAACTCAGTCGGGTACCCAACCTTGCTCCGGCCCATGTACAGAAAAAGGTCGTAAAGTAACCAGTCTACTTATGACAAACTCGGAAGTCGGTGTGAAAAACTGAAAAAGGGGGTCCAACAAAAGTGCGAATATGGAAGCCGTTTCTTGACCAAAATTTTCACAATGTATGTCATACCTGCTCAAATTGTTTCTAAGAGAAAGAAGGTGAACTTGCAGGAGAAATATCTATGTCAAAAATGTTTTCTCGTATCATTGGCAATCGGCTGGACCGATTTCTTAGAGACACTGCGTGCAAGTAAAGGGACTCTTCCGTTATCGAAAAATACCAATCATGCCTTGTTAGCATGCCACATGAGCTCCATATGAGCAACGAAAACCCGAAAGATAATCCGAAAGATAATCCGACAAAAGCCGAGCTCATGCCGAAAGGCACATACCACGCATGGTTTTTCCCCGACACTGCTGTCAAAATATGTTTCCGTTTGAGCTACTTTTTCGGCAGTAGTCACTCAAGATATTGTGTATTAGGATTGTGAAATTTCATGAACATTGTATTTATGAAACCTGAGATATTATTTAATAAGTTTTGACTTCATATTTTTGGGGCATCACTTTGCGTGTGTGCAACTTATCAACTGGTTTTGTGACGTCACTGAGATGCCTAGCTAAGACAATCTGATTGGATGAAATGTGATCACGCAAGAATTTCATCAAAATATAAATATGGGGGAACCCACTGTTAGGCTTGGGTGGTTCCATCAGGTACCCGGTTCTACCCGATTCCAAATTGAGGATCGGGTAACCGAGTCCTTCAAATACCCTGTTCCCTGAGCCGCAGCTCTAGTAAAATACCTGAGCCGAGTCCCAGAGCCGGCTGGGAGCCAGCTCCAGCGAAATACCTGACTCTGAGGACCAACTCGGCTCCAACTGAAATACCCGGTTGTTTGAGCTCCAACTCTAGAGCTGAGAGCCACTGGCTCCAGTCAAAATACCCGATTCTCTTTCATGAGCGACCGACAAAATGTAACTCTAGACTGCAGCAAACTTGTGAAGGCGCCACACACACAACTGATGCAAACCGCAATGTCTGTGCATTAGTTGTATGCATTGTGTGTCACTGAGTTGTTTATAAATTGGCCCCATAACATGGATACTTTGGTTATGGAGATGTTGTTAAAAATGTTGACAGCATGTGTCTTGAGAAGTGGAGTGATCAAGATGACCCTGTAATATGGATAATCTTGTGACGAAGTTAGTCATGTTGCTAGTGTTCTTAATGTACTTTCAATACAGCATGGACGGTAGTATGGTAACTTGTGTATAGGGGTGGTACAATTGCTTAATTGCTCCAACCCCTGAAGCATGTGCAAAGCCACGGCATGTACAGCACGGCTTGTAAAGTTACTTAATTGCTAACGGTTGGATAATGGAAACAAATCTCTAAGTCTACTAGCTTAACATTTCCATAAAGTTTCCTTAAAGTTTCTGAAACAAATTTTAAATTAAACAGCATTACCATCACTGCATTTGCAGTTGAAAATTTGAACAGACCGAATGTTTTATTATTTTCTTTAATCCTTATGTTTTTCTTTAAATCTCTTGGAACCGGTTCCGACTCGGAACCAAGTTTGTTTTTTTAACAGAACCGGCTCCAGAAATTGTGGAACCGCCCAAGCCTACCCACTGTTATATAGGATTCTAGCTGGCCAATCGTCATCAGGCAAGCTTGGTGGTCGAGAGGTTAAGACGTCTGCACTAGTAAGCAGGTCATGGGTTCGAGTCTCATCTGAGTCACCTGTGAAGTTTTTTAATACACGTCGATTTAGGTAAAAAAATCAAGATGATCACGTGGGGTTGTATTAACAGATGATAAAGACATGGCTTATCAAAATCAGAGCTGCAAGCACAGTGCGTCACGTGCAAGCTGTTCCATTTATGTACATGTACGTGTATCCTCAATTTACCCTAAATGACGCACCTAAGGTTATATAATCAACTGGACAGTAACTTACAAATGAAATTAGCAGTTTGGTGTTTCTGTTTGTTTCAGTGAAGGATTCTCTTGTAAAATGCTGAATTTCAATGCATGATCATATGCGTGGACGTCTTGAGTGCCGTTTTTTGAGACGCACAGAATTGTGGTCGTCAAAAAATTGATGTTGGTATAATGACTCACCCCCAAACTGTTAAAGTTGATGGGGGCACAGAAAGTGTACCCAAGAAGAAAAACAGTTGAATCATGTTTCTTCTTATTCCAGATGGTTGTAAAATTGTTTTTAATCTTGAAAATAAAAATATTGTTCTAGATTTTAAAAATAAAATGGTATAATTTGGAGAAGCTCTCAAAACTTTTAATCAATATTCTTGAAAGACCAATAAAATGGAAGGTGGTTAAAATTTTTGCAAAAAGTACCTTAAAACTTTGAAATATGTAAAAATTATGTTAACATTTTGTCAAATAAAAGATTTCTTTGATATTAACCAGTTCGCGTCGGGAATAAAACAGTTTTTCTGGGCCCCTGTGCGGGTTTCTTTTCCCCACATAAACACGTTAATTAATGGAAGCTACATGTACCACAGCGCGTGGTCACGTCTACCGAGCATGTCACTGTACACTCGGCTCGTTGCCACGTCAACCGAGCATGCATACAAATATTCCGGAGTTTCCTCTGGCGTGTATAGACGCTCTCCGATCCGTGGTGCAAAAAAAAATTGCGTGTATACACCTCTGACGCGAACTGGTTAATGTTTCATTTTCTCAATAATTTTCCACTGCCGACGAAATAAACACCCAACGAATTACATGTAAGTAGTCTTCGTTCACTTCTGCTATAAGGAATGTGTCCATTTTGAGGATCAGTATTTCTTAAAAAAATCATTGCAAATGCAAAGCATTCATATCTTTTGGTTTCCACAGACAATAGCTCGTTGACGGCATAGAACAATAAAATCACAGATGTTCGTGAAAAAAAAATTGAGGTCATGCAAATCCCTTACTATTTGTATCTAGTAAAATCAGTGGTTAACCCTAACCCCTTGGCTATTTTTACTAGAAAGTATCCTGAATCCACCAAAATCCACCATTTTTGTCACACACAAAATGCTGGTGTCCTGAATCCATCAGAATCCACCAGTGTAGATATTGGACATATCCTGAATCCACCAAAATCCACCACTACATTTCTGGCGGATTTTGGCGGATTCAGGATACCATGCTCACATGAAAATTTGTATAGTATGTTGCTGCATAGAATCCATCAAAATCTAACACATACAAGTGTTGGCTGTACATGTAACTATAATCCATCAAAATACATCAACCAACATGACCAAGCAGTTAAAAACTATTGAAATCCTGAATCCATCAAAGTCCGCCATATGCTCAATGTGGAGATATCCTGAATCCGCCGAAATCCTCCAAAACAGGGGGATGGATTTTGATGGATTCAGGGTGGTTAGGGTTAATAAACTTTTTCCACTTTCACAAGCACTAACTTTCCAGTAAATCATACAATTTCACTGTGATTTTTATTTTTGTTACAAGTACATGTATGACTTAGATAAGTTTATGCAACCATTAATAGTAATACGCCAAAGTTTTGTAAGTTTTCCGAGAAATGCTAAGCGCGTCAAAAGGTAAGTGCGTCATTTCACGAGTGCGGCGAATTACGTACATGGACGATAGCTGACAAAGTTTTGTTACGTGTGGTCCCAAAATGTGAATTTGCCAATTTCTATTTTTTTTTCAAGAAAGCTCTTAATTTTGAAAACCAAATCGTCCATGGCAATGCCCAAAACATTATACATGGGCCTTTTTGGCATTTTTTGTACACGTGGGGCTAACTGTTAGGGCCAAGCAAGGATACAGAGGGATGGCTGATTATTAGGAAAGTTTTAGCTAAGTAGTAATAATAGGGGGCCTAAATAAATGTAATAACGTTAGGCACAGCAAATTATTAAACTGTCAATTTAATTGCCTTGCTAGAAAACAGGTCAACTCGTACCTTCGCCAACTTGTACCTTCGCCAACTCGTACCTTCTGTTAAGTCAACTCGTACCTTCGCCAACCCGTACCTTCTGTTAAGTCAACTCGTACCTTGTATGTACCGGTGACAGAAGGTAGGCTTACAAGTTTTACGTTCGTGAAAGGGACCGGGAGCTACTTCCAAGATGAGGTCACATGACTTCCACTTGACGGATGGTCATTATCAAAATGTTATTATTTAATAGTGGCGAACTTGCCATTAAAGTCCATAAAAAAGTTTTTCTCAACATTAGTCAATTAGTGTTTTAATGGTTTATCATATTGGATTGGACGTCAGGCAGAAGAACGCCTGGGTCTGGAACAAGATGTTTTGGGGAATGAAACAAATAAAGTCAAACAAAGCAAAAACACCAACATTAGTCATTTAGTGTTTTATTGTCATTAAAGAATTATTGTTAATGGCGTTTTTGTGATGTTGCCGATGTCAATCATGACCACACTGGACGCCCCATTATCAATGGCATCATAATTAGCCATCCATCCTTTGTGATGTCCCGAAGTTACTCTTGACAGCACTGGAAATTCATGCATCACTTGTGCCAAAGCGTCGGAGGCTTCGTGAAATTGTGATTGGATAACAAAAACTGACGGACCACTGCACACAGCTGTCCAGAAAACTATATAAACAGGCAAAGACATTCAAGATTTACGATCAAGTATCAAGAATCAAGATGGCACCGAAGTTCCCTTGCGAAACCATTAATTTTTTTGAAACCGCATCTAAAACATGAAAAATTTTGGAATAAAAAAAATTTTGCAACAAAAAATTCAAAGGAAGATTTGTACGAAATAAAAAACATAAAAACATTCTTTTATTGTGCAACACATATAAAAATTACCAATACAGCGCAATTGAAAAGAAACCCTTCATTTTGAAATTGCGATACTGCGCAATTATTAAAACATTCGTAAAAGGGAAGCCTATTTTGATGACACCATGTACGAGATGATTTAACTGTTGCATTGACTATACGAGTTGAATATAGAGAAGGTACGAGTGAAGGTACGAGTTGACTATAGTGCAGGTACGAGTTGCCGAAGGTACGAGCGTCAAGGTCAAGTTGCACGAAGGTCGAAGGTACGAGTTGCGACGAAGCGTCAAGGTACGAGTTGCAAGGCACGAAGCGTCAAGGTACGAGTTGCAAGGTGCGTCAAGGTACGAAAGGTCAAGGTACGAAGGCCGGTTGCACGAAGCGTACGAGCGTCAAGGTAGTTGCCGAAGGTGAAGCGTCAAGGTAATGAAGCGGTGCCGAAGGTACGAAAGCGTCAAGGTACGAAAGGTCAAGGTGCGAAAGCGTCAAGGTACGAAAGCGAGGTTCGAAGGTCAAGGTACGAGTTGGTGAAGCTGAAGGTACGAGTTGACCTGAAAGCCCTTGCTATACTTTATGTCAAAATTGTCATGCTGGAACGATTTATTTAAGGTAAAGGCCTAAAATAACTAATAAAATTAGTAGTTAACATTAGGCCTTACTACGCTATCTAACAATATTATTACAAATTGCAAATCGATTAACGTTAACGTTAGGCCCTACCTTTACTCGGACTTGAAAGACAAGTCCTAACAAGGGAGTTGACAATAACGCTAGAATATGGAGAAAATCTATTTCTTTCATCTGGTTTTATTGTTGTAGACTATGACAATGCCAGCCTTTTTTCGTCTAAGTGTTAGCTTTAAAAATGTTGATTGTGTCTTTGACATGTTTGAGCCATAGCACTTTTGCAGCAACCCTCATCATCGAATTCATTCACACTCACTGCATTGCATGTATTGACGTCCGTCGTAAGCTTAGTACATACAGTGCACACAGCTGCTAGCTAGGGATAGACGAGACAGCAAGAAAGCTGGATAATGTTGTGCCGCATGTACATTGTCGAGTCATGTACAATACATGATCAGATAAACCTATGTGTATGTTGCAAATCGTGTAGTGTATATACATGTACATGTACGATACGTGGATGTACTGTACATGTACGTGTATTATGCTCCGACCGCCAGCGTATTTTTTTTTTACACCGCAGCGACGGGTTTTGTACGCATTTCGCCCTTGTGTCAAGACTATGAACCCATTCAGCACGCATGCGCGCGAAGGGAATTTCGACACGCAAAAAAAACCTACCATCAACGGAGAGGGAATGGCTCCATGAGTTCCACTGCAGAGCGCCATGGTCGACTGCAGCTAGGGTTTCGTAGTCTCTCTCTCAAGATCGGAATTGGCACTTTTACTGCACAAAACCCGTCGCTGCGCTGTAAAAAAAAATACGCCGACCGCCACCACTGCACCCGACCGAATGGAAATTAATACGATGTTCAGTTACTAAAAGGACTTGTAAGCAAGTTTACGTTTATGCATTTACAATAACAACATGGCGGCTAGGTGAGTACAACTCAGTACAACTAGTAGTACAGTACAAGCATGGAGGAAGGTCCGTGTTTTCTTCCTCCTTGGTACAAGTAACATTATCGACATAGGCCTAAGCCTATTTTCTTTCCAGAAATTTATATTTGTGGCTTCCCACTAGGCTTGGGCGGTTTTAAATTTCTAGCTGGTATAATAGTACCGCCAGAAAAACCGCGGTTTCGGTTTTAGTTGTGAGTCACTGAGTGTGAACAAAAAACAATAAAATTAAAAACAGTCCTTATCATAAGTACTTATTTCTGTAATTCTGATGTTTGTTTAGGCCTACCTTTATAGTTAGACTTATTTATTGACCTGACCTACCACCCATGACTGACATCCTCCCTCGTCATCTAAGCTTGGGTGATAGGACCTAACTCACAACTGTTAACACGATAATATCGAATATCGCGATACCGTTTTCATTGGTTTTTGTTCGATTACTACTAGTACTAGTACTACTAGGCTATATCGAGAACCTTTTCAAGTTATCGAGATATCGGCAAATCACGATTTAAAAAATACATGTGTATATCGCGATTATAAAAATATAGCCTAGGCCTATCGTGATTTTAAAAAAAAATTGCAATTGTGAGTCGATTCAGAAATTCCATGGAAACAAAAATTAGGCCAGTCTTTTCAAGCTTTCAGAAAATGAGAAACAAAAGTGAACTATTTCAGTGGTTAGGTTTTTTAGCCAACTGTCACATCACAAAGCCAAAGGAGCCGCCATACAGGGTGCAGACCCAGAACTCGTTTTTTCTCTTAATCCACTGCCACTCCAAAAGAAATCTATTCAGACAGATTAAGTGTTGTGAATATGAACGCATAGGGCCTACCTGTGTTGTCAGCTCTAAAGCAATCGTGTACAAATGAATAACCTAACTGCGATACTATCGAAAATCGTGATATGTTTGACGATATATCGTGGATGGAAAAAATCAAGATTGCCCAAGCTTACCGTCATCCCCCAATTTTCCCCTTTTTTTACACAAACAAATTTCCCGGATATTTCAATTTGTATTGACCTCTTTTGAAAACCATTCGCAGGTACAACTATAGAATGCAGGGCCACACCGAAGGTTACTTCTTATAAATTGACTTAAAAATACACAACTGCGGTTCCTAGGTCAAATTCAGAAAAAGGAAAAAATTTGGCCCTGCATTCTATACACTGTTCGCATTATGGGGTGTAATAAAATCATTGACCCAAAAAGCTAAATGGGGTGTCAAAATTAATTACAATTAGGCTAGCCCCATTCTAGGGCAGTAGTATGTTAGATGGGGGTTCTGGCTCACCTGTACTATTAAAATGATATTTTAGGGGAATTTCCCCTTAAGGTCGTGACGTCATGAAAGTATTGATGACGTCACAAAAATAGGTTTAGATGTTTTTAAGGATGCTGTAGGTATAGGGGTAGTAATATAAAGTTTATAAGAAAAAGTAACTTTAAAAATTGAAAAAAGTAAAACATATTATCTAGTTTAATATTAAATATGACAACGAAAAGAATGAAGCTGACAAAAACAGAATATAATTTTAAAAGCAAAGCAGAGCTACTGTAAAAGAGATTGTAATAAATGAAAATATTAAAATTGAGGCAGGTAGTGGTAAATATGGAAAACTGACTAAACTTGATTATTTAACGGCGGTATTAAAATATAAAGATGTATTATTTCCTAAAGCAATTATTCCTTGTGAATGGCTTTTAGTTGGTAAAACGGACAAGTGTTGTATCGATAGTGTGTGTGGGGGAAGATATTGTGGATTACATCGGAGTCGTACAAGGAGTGACAAGCGTATCCCCGTTGCTTGTTTAAAATGTAAAAAAGGCACAAAGACTTTAACTAGCTTTTGGACGAGATGTGCGAATAAAGTATTAGTAAATCGTTATAATCGTTTAAAAGTTGAAAAAGGAAAAGCTAGACGTTCGTTTAATAGCGTGATGAAAGAATTATTAGAAAGAAATTTCTTTATGGATTATAAATTATAATTATACGGGGGAGGTCTATCGAACGTCTCCGCTACTCGCGAAGGATTATAATAATTTTTATTTACGCTCACTTTAAACTCAAAAGTCTTTCTATAAGAATTTTTTTTTCTGCTGTTGCATCGACGGGTTTGTTAGTTTCAGCCGGTAAAGTCGTTGGTTTACTGAGTACATTACGGATTTTTTCTTTCATTTTATAATATTTATCTCGCTCTTCGCATACGAGCACAAATTCTTCTTGAGAAATAACGTTGTCTTCTATAGCTTTACTAACGTGGTTTTCAATCGTGTTGAGTTTACTCAATGCTAAAACTCGTATTTCATCGTGTTTTTTAGCTTTTTTATATAATTTATTTTTAGCGTATTTGACGGCGAACGTTACGCCGCCCAACCCTAAAGCTAATCCTTCTAAAGCGTATCCAATCTGTGACGCTACAACGGTTGCGATACTGGCGATTCCGATGGCTCCCGCTCCCATACAGCCCATTTCTGCGAGAGTTTCTACTATATTACAAGCGTTGATAATTTTATTATATTTTTTATATACGGCTTCGCGTTCGTTTATTTCGATTCGTAATTCTTTTTGAATGTCGTTGATTTTTTGTAAACGAAATGTTTTAACATCGTCTGTCAAAGGTGGTAAATTCGGATAAAGTACGTTCGTTGATGATGTTGAATTCGAATAAAGTACATTAGTTGATTCGCTCATTGTTTCTATTAATAGAAAATATAAAAAAATTTAATCTAATGGAATATTTCTAACGGTTAACTCGTAACAGATTCCATCATCTAAATAGCCGAATAAATTTATAGTTATATATCGTTTAATTTCACGACCATCTAAATTTGAACTAGAACATGTATTATGTTCTAAATATTGTGTTACAATTCCAAATCTAAAATCAACATATTGTACCGTAACTGTTCCTTCATCATAATAGTAAGTGTTTCCCGCTGAAGAATAAGAATTATTTTCACCATGACTCTTTCTAGTATAGAACGAAATAGACAACGGGTTTTTTAATATAGTTAAATTTATTGTATTTGTAAGCCAATACAATTCAACTTCTGAATCACGATAAAAAACGTGCTTACGATCGATTTCACTAGGTTTGATGTACCCAGATTTAACATATCTTTTTGATTCGTTATTGTTAACTCGCTCACTCGTACGACTAGGTCCGTAAATACTCGCCATATTTTAATATTAAAACAGATTTTTGAATTTAACGAGCCGAAAAAACTAGCTTCAACAAAAACTTTTCTAACGTTTCGCATTTTAAAACACATTTCGTATTTTAAATGTTGAATTTCATGATCGAGAAAATGAAATTTTACATCTCGTTGTGGAGAAGGAATATAATAAATGTTGGGAGCGTAATCACGCGTCGCTGAATGCGTAGCAAAACTATTAGTTTTTATAAACTGCGTAAAAATGCTACAATACGTAGGCACGACCGTAAACAAGAAAAAGGGTTGTTTAAACGTATCGTGCCATCCGAGTACGACGTCAAATTTTTCAATTAAAACTACTCTTTGTAAAATTTCATCTCTGTTTAAAATAATGGGGAAACCGTGATTATGTATATCTCTACTTTTGCTATCTCTAACTCGAAAACTCAACTCGTTAAAAGTGCCGACTCGTAATTTTTTCATCAACGGATTTGTATATTGAATGTACATGCTTTCACCGAACGATGCGTCTTGCAAAGGAAAAGCGTTTAAAATAGTGCAAGGTTTACCGTTGAAATAATTATCGGTCGTAGAAATTTGATCGCAATGAATGTATAAAATTTTAAAAAGTTGTACGTCAATTTTGTTTCTGTATTCTCCCACAGTTAGAAATTCGTTGTGAAACCCGAGCAAATTAGCCAAACCGCTAGTAAATTTAATAGACTTGTTCGCTTCATTTATTTTAAACAAAAAGACGCCGGTTGTTTTATCGATAGTAGAAGTGATAAAAGGCGCGCTTTTAAATATAACATCGATAATTTCGTTAATGTTGTAAAGCCCGGGTTCGATAAAATTTACAACATCGTCTTCATTAGTTGTGCGAACGATTATTCTTTCTTTTTTACGCACGTTGTAATATCCCACCCAAATGTTTACGCTGTGTAATATAATCGAGAGATTGTCTCGTCGATTATCGATAACGTTCAATTTAATCGATCCGCCTTCTTTACCGATTTCGATTTCGAACGTACATGTACATGTATGATACATTTTATTATAATTTAATATAATAAAATGACGTTTCCATTAGCTTTCGAGAGTAATTTTACGTACCCATACGAGCAGTCTGGAAATTTTAAGGCGCCTCCTTTTTTTAACCCTAGCGATTTAACGAGTTTTCAAATTTACGTCGGCGAAGATGAATCATTTAGCGTAACGTTCGTTAACGTATATTTCAAAAATATAAGTTACCTCACGTCGTCAGCAACGACGTCGTAAATGATTGGCGCAGTAACCCGCTTAAATTTTATCAAAATCAAATAAATTTTGTAACGTATTGCGCTACGACGAGATGCGGTGTGGGTTATGATCATTTAAATCATTCAAATATGATGATTCGTAGTTTTTTTAGATTTCACGTATATTATCAAATTAGACGAATGCTCAAAGAAATGAGTTGCCCCACATCTTTTACAAATTTTTTTGACGCGTTTGCAAACAATATAGACGTAAGCGCTTACAATAAATTATGTAGCGAATTTCATTTATCAATTAAAGACGATTGGAAACAACGAGTAGATTTAAATTCAAACGGATTGGGAACGGCTTATTATCAAAATATTTACGGTTATATTCCGGTGCCGGGCAACAACTACAACAATTCAAATTTACAACATCGGCGCGAGAAAAGGATGGATTTCAATAAAGAAAACGTCGATTTAAATTTAGTAAATAGCGTCAACGATATCGGCGGTTCGTACGTCGTCGAATACATTTCTCAAGATGCACGCGTTGAAACGGCGTGGACAAAGTTTATATTATCTTTAGGGTTAGCTAAAGGTTTTACGGATGTGGGCACCGAACGAATTAACGATTCTATAAGAACTTATGTATACGCGTTATTGGGAGCTCAAGCTCGAGTTAAAAGCTCATTTTTTACGAGCGGTACCGGTTTAGACGCTCAACGCGAATTTATAGACATAACTGAAACCGAGATTGATTCTCCCGTAGATTTACAATCTAGTATTCAACGATATCAAGATGTTTTACTATACGCTCGCAGTCAATTAAACTTTTGTCTCGGAGAAAATTTATACATGATGCCTAGCGATATGAATTTACGAATAGGCACGTACGCAAACTACAACAATAATATTTTGATAGCGACGAGCGATTTAGAGTTGGGTTCAAATTTAGATACAAATTCAAAGGTCGTAGTTTCTCCTGTTTTACAACTACTAAATGAAAGCAACGTAAAGAGCGAAACGCAAACGCACACGCAAGATGATGAAACATCAGACGTTACAATAGCGCATCCGCAAGACGCGTTAGAAGACAGCTTTGTGAAAGAACCTGCACACACGTTAGAAGATACGATAAAAGAACCTGTCTCTTTAAAAGATAACCACCGAGAAGAAAAAAGCGCTTTAATACTCGGTTTTGCGATTTTAACCGGACTGGGTGTTATGGTTTACGAATTGTTATTTTAGCGCGTAAGTTATAATTAAAACGCCGACCACACTTAGTGTTAACCATAAATGTTGCTCCGAGTACGCGACCACGCCGCTAACCGTTTTAAATAACCAGTTTATAATCGATCCTATAATGTTTGGTAAAGCGGCTAAAGCTTTCGCTCCTAGTTTAGCTAATACGTTTGCAAAGTTTTTTAATGTTTTTTGTATCCACCCACCACTATCTGGAGTTGGTGCGGGCGTTGGTTCTGGTGCGGGTGTTGGTTCTGGGTATACAGGTTTGGGTGTGGGTGTAGGTTCTGGGAGAATAGGAGTTGGTTTTGGGTATACAGGTTTGGGTGTGGGTGCAGGTGGTGTGGGTTTAGGTATAGGTATTGGTAAAACTGAATTCGCGACTTCACCTATCGATTTAGCGATAAAAGCGATGGCCATACCGACGGCCGTTAATACACTAGCGATCGTTATACCGTGTTTTTTAAACAAGCCTATAATTTTTTCACCCAACGTGCGCTTTCTTCTATTTATCGCTACTAACGATTCTTCATTTTTAAATAAAAGGTTAGATATGTCTCTTTTTAAATCTTCCATAACTTCTTCGATAACCGCTGTTTCATCTTTTAGGTTTGCTAGTTCTTTACGTAGTGGATCCATCGCATCTTCATCTCCTATCTCATTTTCGTTGATTCTTTGTTCAAAATCAGCTATTTTCTCTATATCTAAGCAACAATTCTAATACCGCGCCTCATTTCGTTTCCATAAGTTTACTAATGCTCTGCAAGGTTCTTTTATCGTAACTATCTTTAAAATCCGAGTTTTCTGAAAGAACGCTTATTGTATTTTCGTTAGCTTTTATAGTTTCGCTAAGCATTCGAGTTAACTCGTTAGGTTCTGACGCTCCTTCTTCGCGATAAACCGTTTCATCAACAACAGCGGTAGGCCCTGACGATATAGGTTGCCTTTGCGCTTCTTCTACCACATCGAAATTATCGTTTATCGCTTTTTGTTCGTGCGGTGGTAATGGTTTTCGTTTATAATCGGTTATACCTAAATCTAATCTTACAAAACCGATACCATATCTATTAATGAGAGTAGATAACTTTTTAAATTTGCTTTTTTCTTTTAAATTACTTAAAACTAATTCTTTCATACCTTTTTGAAAAACTAATAATTTTTTTTAATTTTTTTTAAATTTAGAGTAGTCTTTCACAACCGGTTCGTACCCTACGCTCACGTAAAAATCTTCAACGTATTTTTTAGTTAGCTCTTTTCTTTGCTTTGCAGTACCGCTATCTTGTATTTCTTTATCTCTTTCTTTTTCTATTTCTCGTCGCGTTGCTCTTTCTTCTTCTCTTTTGCGGTTTCTTTCTTCCGCTTCTTCTTCATTATCGAACCAAGTTGTTGTAGGGCTTGTTGCTCCATCGTCATCACAACCTCCAATATCTTCCGTCGGTATATAATCTCCTTCCGCCATTTTACAATTACTTTTTATCTTTTTTAGAGTTTTCGTCTCACATAAGTTAAAATTAAAACACCAACCCCCACTAAGGTCAGCCACAAATGTTCCGCCGCGTACGCGACCACACCGCTAACCGTTTTAAATAACCAACTTACTATACTTCCGATAATAGCGGGTAAAGCGGCTAAAGCTTTCACTCCTAGTTTAGCTAATACGTTCGCTATATTTTTTAACGTTTTTTGTATCCACCCACCACTATCTGGAGTTGGTGCGGGTGTTGGTTCTGGTTTTGGAGTTGGTGGTATACATGTAGGTTTAGGAGTTGGAGGTATAACTGAACTTACAACACCAGTAATCGATTTGACTATTAAAGCGATAGTCATACCGACAGCCGTTAATACACTAACGATCGTTACACCTTGTTCTCTAAATAAAGTTTTAATTCTATCTCCTAACGTAACGTCTCTTTCTAACATTTTTTGAAACGTTTCTTTAATTCTATTGATTTGACTACGAAGAATGTTTTCATTCACACTCACAGCTTCTAATCTCGCTCGTCTTTCATCTTTTTTTTCTAGCAGTAGTTTACGTAGTTTTTCCGTTTCATTTACATCTTCATCGTCTCGATCTCGAGCGCTTACGTATTCTTTTTCAAGATTAGATATTTCTTCGTTGAGTTGGCTCAATTTAGCTAAATTTAGTTCAAGGTGACCTCAAGTCGTTTGTAAAGCTCTATCGAGTCCCAAGATTTCTCGACGCGGAAGCACAAGATTCGTTTGTGTTTCTTTAACATCTGCAGTCATCACCACCATTTCGATAGCTTCTTGTACTTTTTTAGATTTTTCTACCAGTTGCATCGGTACAGCCGGTAACCTTCTACCACTACCTGTTTGCTCAACTACTGGTTTTTCTACTTCTTTTATAACATTTTGTATACCTTGCTCAATTTCTCTATATGGTAATAAATCATCTCTAGTTAAACCATGGGCCTTGAGTGAACTTAACGAATAAAATCCAACTCCTTTTTTTTTAGTTAAACGTATTTCTCTTTCACCTTTTTTAAAATAGAGCACGCTTTCTCCTTTATAACCTGATTTTTTTTCAAAATCAGGATAATCTTTTATGCCTGTTTTTATACCTACACTTACATAAAAATCATCGACTGTTGATCTAAGTTGCATATCTCTTAAAGATAATGGTTGCGAGTATCTTTCTGCTATTGTTGAATGTACCTTTTTTCACTTTCTTTTCTTTCAAGTTCTAATCTTTCTAAACTTTCATTCTCATCTCCCTCTTCATCATCAAGATCTTGTAATAAAGGATCCGCTTCCATAAGATCTCGCCCTCCTTCTGCCATTTTATAATTACTTTTTATCTTTATTTAACAATCTATAACTCGCGTAGCCCACTATACTCATGCCTAATATTATAAATACAATCTCTCGCGTTTTTTGATCTTCGCTCGCAACGTAAAAATCTTCTAGTTGCGGTTCGTAGCGTAAATCTTGCGGTAAATTTATTCGTTCGTTCGTAACTCGCGAATATTCATTCATCGCATCGTCGATGTTATTGAACGTTCTTTCAGCGCTCGATTCTTTTTGTATTTCTTCGCTTAAATAATCTAGATATTTTAAACGCTCTTTCGAGTATTCATCTCTAGCTTTCGTGAGTCGTTCTATCGCTAAATCGTGTCGTTTTTGTTCTTCGTGGCCACCTTGACTAAATAAAAAATTTGATCCGGTAAACGCCAACGCGTTGACTACCATTTTATAATAATTTTTTATAAAAAATTATTATATTTGTTACTATAAAATATGGCTAATAATACGTACGGAGATGTGTTGGATCCATACAGGAGAATGAGAGAACCTCGAGGTATAAAAGGTATGCGTCAAAAAGTCGTCATTACAAACAATCCGAGTACCATTACCGAAAATCAATTGTTGACGGTTCGTTTTCCAAATTTAGGAGTAAACGACTTCATCGTTCCGAATACGACTAGATTAGCTTTTAACATAGAACTCGTTAGCTCGGACGATGAAAATACAACGTTGGTACAAAATATAGGTAGAGCCATCGTAAAACATATAATTATTAAAATGGAAGGAAATGAAATATTTAGTTTGGACGACGCGGATGTGTTACAAGGACGAATTGTTACAAGGACGAATGGTTAACGAAAGATCAACGAGAAAATTTAGTGTATCAGGGAATCGAACCAACAAACATGACTAAATTAAGAATAGACGCTGGCGATAAAGATGTCGCCGCTAACGACGGAAAAGATAAAGCTGTCACGGATGCGTATAAAAATAGATATTACATTCCGCTGGATTTTGAATTGTTGACCGATCATCAACCTTATTATCAGTCAGGCATCGGAGATCGATTGACTTATGAACTCGTGTTGACTAAATTCAGTAACGCGATTAAAAGCACCGACGATAACGCGAAATATATCATAAGCGGGATTTCTTTAGAATTTGAGGTCGTTCATATGCCGGAACTCGCTCGCACAATTAAAAATCAATATACCTCTCGGTTGAGTATATTGTTTGATCGCGTACTAAGACAGAGCGTAACGACGGTAAACAAAAAAGATACGACGTGGAATATAAATTTAAATACTCCGGCAAAAAGTATGAAAGGAATATTGTTTTTATTCAGAGAACCCACCGCGAAAGAAAGCAACAAATTTTATAATCCGAAAATAGACAAAGTTTCAATCACGATCGAAAGCGTACCGAATCAACTCTACGCGCACGGAATGAAAAGATACCAACAATGGGAAGAGATTTCAAAATATTTCGGCGATTCGAAAAAACAACACGCTATTCAAGTTGTACAAGCTCTAGATTTATCTCACGTTAAAATGGCAAATTGTTATTTAAATCGATACGGTTTATTTTTAGATTTAAGAACTACCACCGACAATAAATTACACGGAAGCGGAAGACGAGTACAAAACTTGAGCGAAGGAATTACCATACAAATCGAGAAAGAAGCGGACGGTGTGGGCGAAATAAACATGTATACTTTTATCATCATGGACGCGCAACTAAACATAAGAAACAGGCGTTTTGAATCTGTAGATTATTAAACACCACGCTAAAGTTAAACGATAGCGTGATATTTTAAAAAACGCCTAATATTAAAAGAAAATGTTACCTAAATATCCACACGCCGCGTTAATTTGCGGACAAACGGGATGCGGAAAAACTGAATTTGTTTTAAATTTATTAGAAAAAGAATATTTAAAATATTTTAAAAATATCGTTATACTATGCCCCACTATCTTCAACAACGATACGTACAAAAATAGAAAATGGGTTATAAACGACGATAATGTACACGTTAACGATTTAAACGACATCTCGCTGAATAGGGCTATACAAATTTATAGCGATGCTTTCAAAACGGAAGAAACGTTGTTTATCATCGACGATTGCAGCGCTAATAAACAGTTGCATTATAAAAAATATGACGAGAACAATAAATGTATGATTACACAATTGGCGTTTAGCGGTAGACACGTACGACACAGCTGTTGGATTCTTTCGCAAAAATATAATAGCGTATTGAAAGATTTTAGAGAACAACTCAAATGGGTGTGTTTATTTTATTGTAAAGATAGAGACTCATACGAGAATTGTCTTAGAGAAAACGATGTTATTCCGACGGCCGAGTTACGAGAGCGAGCGCGCGAGCAACTAAAACGAGTTTTACATCGCAAGTTGATTTTAAAAACGGATCAGCCTACAGATTATGAAATACGTGACTAAGGGTCGTTAGTAATTACCCATAAATCTTTAGTAATTACTCATAGGTTAAGAGCAATTACTCATAGGTTACTTAGTAATTACCCATAGGTTAAGAGTAATTACTCATAGGTTAAGAGCAATTACTCATAGGTTACTTAGTAATTACCCATAGGTTAAGAGTAATTACTCATAGGTTAAGAGCAATTACTCATAGGTTAAGAGCAATTACCCATAGGTTAAGAGCAATTACCCATAGGTTACTCATAGGTTAAGAGTAATTACTCATAGGTTACTCATAGGTTGTTTAGTAATTACCCATAGGAATCATAAGTCTTTAGTAATTACCCATAGGGTTGTTTCGTATTTTAATAAATATTATGAAATCTATTTATAAATATGAATGCTGAACGAGTGCAAGTTATGTTTACGAATATATCTGCTGAACGAGTAAATGATTTTATATATAATCTTAACCAACTTCTCAATACTGAAAAAGAAAGAAAAAACCTAGTACAAGTTTTAAACGAGAATACTGAAAAAGTAAAAGGTTTATTTACGAGTATAGATAATGAACTAGTAAAAGATCTAATGTTTAATCTTAACGAACTTTTAAACACCGGTGGGTTATCTAAAATTAATTATTGGTTTCTATATTTTTTTATAAATTTAGCTGATTATTCTATAAGTAGGCCTACGTATAATAAATGGAAGAAGTACATAAACTATTAAACGAAAATCCACAGATGTCACTCGCGGACGACGCAAGCGATACTAACAATGATACGTCGTTGAAACAAAAAATACGTCTTTTATCGGTTGTAGTGGGAGGAGATTCAAAAGTTTTTCGAAAAGAACTAAGTGTTAGCGATATTGAAGCTTTGTCTACCGAAGAGCGAGACGCGCTGCACACGCAATACGAAACTAAATTAGGTCGCGATATTACTCAGTCTTTAGGTAGCGCCATTATAACGCTATACGCTAAACTATTAGGATTTAGTTTAAATCGTATAGATTTGTACGGTCATAAATTTCAAATTGACGACGAAGGTAAATTAATTTCAGATTTAGAAAAAGATCCGTTCATTTCTACCATGCTTTCTACCGTGGCGTGTGAAATATACTACAAGTACGGCATGTTGATAGCTCCGCTCAGCGCTTCGCTGATTACGGCAAAACATTTAAAAAGAAAAGAAGAAGAATCTTGTGTAGATAATAAAAGCTATGGAAGTGAATGCACAACCGGAACGGACGCAAGTTGTACCAAACGAGACGGAGAATGCGCAACCGCAAGCTGCAACACCAAAGACCGTAACGAAAACAGCGACTAAACCAAAAAACCCAAAACAGAGTCGCGGCTGGGAAAAGACTAGCCGAAATTAACAAAAAGAAAAAACTACAACTCGCTAAACCCGCTAAAAGCATTAAAACGTCTCGCGATAGCGAAGAAGCGTCTAGTTATAAAGAAAACAACTCGACGAGTTACTACTAATATATAGCTATTGGTTTAGCTATCGGAGGTATCGCTTATTTCTTGTTTAGTAAACCAACTACGATTAGAGAACCAACTACGATTAGAGAACCAACATTAAAAAACGAACCCGCTAGCATTTCACCACCCACCTCGCAGATAACGAGAGAACAACGAGTTGTTTTTGAAATGGAATAAAAGTTTTTTAAAAAAATATTATATTAAACGACTATAAAACATGTCTTCAATGCCTATAGATACGAAAACAATCGCAGATTCGGTTTATCACAGCCTCGTTTTTGGAGGTTTTATAGTTTTATACAGCATGATCGGTAAAAAAGCATTAAGCGTAGAACCAGCCAACTTGGGAAAGTTTAGTGTAAAAGATGGGTTAAAACTCACTGTGACAGTCGCATTAGCTGGTGGAACTCAAATGGCGTTAGTTAAACAAGGAATTTTACCAGATTCGCTCATGCCTAAAAATCCTAATGAATAAAAAATATGTTGTGCAATATTAAAATGAATGAGAGAAAACTTTCTAACGCTTATTATAGTCCGAAAGGATACTACAAAGGTCTCGATGCGATTAATAAATTAGCTAAATCTACAAAAGTAAATGTAAAATTAGTTCGACAGTGGATAAAAAAGCAAGCGCTGTGGCAAATTTATTTACCCTATCCTAAATACATTCCAAGACCAACCAGTAGTAATAGTACGTTAGAAAAACCGAATGAGTTTCATCAAGCAGATTTATTGTTTCTTCCGCACGATATTATAAATAAAAAGACATACAAGTACGCGTTAACCGTCGTAGATGAAGCCAGTAGGTATAAAGAAGCAGAACTGTTAACCGATAAAACCGCCGTTCAAGTAAGTAACGCATTTATAAAAATTTATAAACGTTCGCCGTTAACTTGGCCAAAAATTATAAAAGTTGATCCTGGAAAAGAATTTATGAGCAGCGTAAACGTAACAATGAGCAAACAACATGTTATAATACAAAGAAGCGAGGTTGGTAATCATAGAGCTCAGTAATCATAGAGCTCAGGGTATAGTGGAGCGATTTAATAGAACTTTGAGCGAAAGATTATTTTTGCATCAATACGCGCAAGAAATAGCGACTGATACGAGAAATAGAGAATGGGTTAAAAGATTGCCGCTAGTTGTAAAAGCGTTAAACAACGAGACGACGAGGCTCATTAATTTAAAACCTAAAGACGCGATTAAATTACGTAGCGTTGAGCAAAATCCAGCCTCGCCAGTTGTTGTAAAGAACGAAAAAAGAATCCCGAGCAACAGTTTAATTAGGTATCTATACGCGCCCGGTGAAGCTGAAAAAGATACGAGACGCCGCGCGACCGATCCTATATGGAGTATAGCGGCATATAGAATAGATAAAACGATAAAAGCCGCTAATCAACCCATTTTGTATTATTTAGACGCGGGTCCCGCTCGTAGTTTTGTAAGAGAAGAATTACAAATTATCCCTCGAGATACAGAAAATCCCCCTATTGTTAAACGATCATAATTGTAATTGTTAAATGCTAGCGTTGTTAAGACTGTAGTGACCGTAAGCGTGAGTTTCTATTCCGTTTTCTAAAATGTGCCTCTTTGTGTCTAAAGGTGATAGCGATATTTTGTTTATTCGCGTTGTATATAATCTATGTTTTTCGTGTCTGATGAAATTCATAGGGTGATGTAGAGTATTTTTCAACGATAAAACTTGTTTATAGTTTTCGTGTTTAATATCTTGTATTAAAACTTGTCTTTTAACGCCTTTAGCTTTTTTTATTTCAGCTTCATCCGATAAAAGTATCGAATACATTTTTGGTCTTAAACATACAATTTCGGAGATTAGAGTTCCCGCTGTCTCGTCTTTCATTTTACCGATCACTTTTTTATTTTCTTCAGAAAATAGAAAATGACGCTTATCATAATTACTAAAATCGTATAAATGCTTGTCTTTTTTCATATCTTTAAAAACATCACGAGTTTTAATTTCCAACAACAAGCTATCTGTATCCGTGTATACCAACTCACACCTCTCGCTGTATTTCTTCTTTAATTGATTGTAATAAAAATCATACATTAAATGTTTAGATAAATCCAGTATGCTCATTCCTATGTAGACTGGGCGGCTGAGAACGAGTTTTGTTTTGTGCATGTGAATCGCTACTACACACAATGTAGATCGTTATCAAAAATCCTCGCCTCTGCAAAATTTGGTTTAGTGATGAGTCTTTTAATTTGATTTTCCGCTTTTTCGTCGTTTAACCGCTTCAAATTTACGTTAACGCGTTTTCGTACATTTTCCATCGTCTTTCCAAAAACTGAATTGTTCATGAGTTTGTATAAATCTTTTTCAAAATCACTCGTCGCGAGTTTTCTGAGTTGAGTGTTTTTATCGATGTACGATTTCATCCAACACGATTCGTCAAATTCTAATACACGATGAATTTTAGTTAGTTTCATACCGAGTTGTAAATACAATCGCAAATTACGATAATGGAGCACGTAGTTTTTTTTATCGTATAAATTTGGAACTAATTTCACGACGTTTGGAGCCGGTTTGTCGTTTAATAACCCTTTTTGATACGGTGACATCCATTCTTTCGGCACTATCAACGACTCTGGCGCGAGTGGAAACGCGTTGTGAGAATCGTGTAAAATAGTTGGATATTGTAAATCGACTTCTAAAATACATCCTTTATTGTTTTTAGGTCCTTTGCTCTCGAGTTTGTCTATTTGAGTAGTTGTCATCCATTTAAAATTACCCGTCGGCAAAGGTTGACTCATCGCGTAGCCGTATAAATTATTCGCGTCCAAGTACGTGATGTAACTCGATGGTTTCGATTCGTCGTAATCGTCTAAATGAACATTATTTGCTTTAGCGTATCGTTTACTCGCCATACACGTTCCTCCTCGCGTACCTTTCTCAATAAACAAATGCATGTCAATATCTAAAGTTTGTTTAGAATGTTTCAATAAAGCGTCCCAACTCAGACCCGGACTAGTATAATAATTAGCTGGATCTAAACCATATTGTTTAATGCAAGTAGCGCGAAAATTTTCAAATACGTCCGCCAATAAACAAGTATCGGTACGCACGTACAAATCGTGATAATCTCCTAAATTTTTACAATCAAACTTGTTGTAAACGTTTTTCGCGTGCTCGTATTGTTCTTTAGTAATGTGTTGGCCGTTTAAACTACTATAAAAAGATTCTTGTAAAGGAAGACGCGTCTCTTTAAATTTTTCAAAACTATCCATGTACTCGTAAGGATAAATACCCTTGCTTTTTAACAGATTAAATTTGTCTAAATCTGGTTCTAGTTTGGTCGTAATCGGAAAAGAATTGTTTGATTTTACGAGTTTATCCAACGAAGCTAGTAAAAATTGAGCGCTGTCTATAAATCGTAGTTGCCCGATTGAAAAAGAAATATACTTTTCGATATTGTTTGGAATGCACGTTAGATTTCCAGTCGTTTGACTAGCAGCTTGCATAATGAGATGAGAGTCGTAGCCCCGCAAATTATGAAATATGACCGGAATAAAAGTTTTATTCGGTTTTAAACTCAGTTTTAAATTACAATAATTATGCGCCGCCCCTCGATATTTACCGGTAATGTGACAATGATCTCTTACCTTCTCATCACACTTCTTTTCGCATACCCAACACTCGCTAGCAGAGTTGTAGTCTTCTACATCTTCTTTAGTCATGCGTAAATTTTTAGGGTTTTTAAATATCTCGTTGATGGTTTTTGATTCTTTTTCTAATTCGTTTAAAAAATGTTCAGCCGCATCTTCTCCCCTATACGTAATGGGAGAACTACTTTCACCGTCGCAACGAACTCTAATATACGAATAACCGCAAACGACGTGTTCTTGTAATCTCGTAGTATTAGTTACATTCACGTCTACAACATTTTTAATAATACTTTCAAAGTCGGCGTATATTACGAAAGGAACTCGCATCTTTTTATGAAAATTTATAAATTTAACCGTATCGTTTTTACCCTTTTCTGGCATCACGACCGCCGTCGGTCTGTCGTTTATTCCCTTGCACATTTTTATGTGATTTTCGAGATACGCTTTTGTCGAAAAACCCTGTAAACATCTCAAACAAAAATGTTTACGTTCTTTGTGACTCGTTTGATCGTAAAGTAATTTATCCACATCTTTTATCCAAACGTAGTGAGATCTGGTTCCTTTTTCTTCTTCTTTATGAATTAATAATAAATTAATGCGATCTATATTTTTAGGTTGATCGCTGAGTTTGTAAACTAGTATCGATTTTGATTCGTAACCGAAAACGTTTATCGCCATATTGTTTTGTTTTTCTACTTTTTTTATTTGATTAATCGGAGTAGGAGCCTCGATATCGTTAAAATTTAAACCGTCCTCTATCGGGTACTTGGACATTCTATCAACATTTTTTTTTGCGGGGAAAAGAGCGCTACGTAGTGACCATCGCAAACAATCGTCGTTGTTTTTTACGTTGATGCACGCTTTTTTATTTTTAATGTAGTCGCATAGTTCGATATAACTACCGCCTCTCAAAGGTTGATATTTTGCGATTGTGATATTCATTTCTACGATACGATCTACTTCCCACCCGCTGCCCTTTTGAGTCCATTTTTCTAAAGCCTCTTGAATTTGCGAAGAAACAGTATCGAGTATATTTTCGATATCATCTAAATTCAATAAAACAATTTGCTTATTATTATGAAAATTTGGCTCGGCAAAATCGATCGTGCCGCTTAAGTTTTCTTTACGTAATTTAACATGTATAAATGTCATAAACTTGAATGCGGTAAATTCTTGCAAGTCTATAGTTAACTTGGCAATAATCTTTGGTTTTACCACTCGCCAAAATATATTTAAATCTTTTTCTTTGCTATGATTCAGCGGAACCGTCATTGTTCGTTCGCGTAAATATCTGCCACCGTCTTTTGATGAGTTAAATCTCAACTCTTCTTCTCGGTTGTGAAACCTTTTAATAGCGGCAATATAGTCTTTTTTTATCAACTGCGCTCTTGCTCCCGCGCCGAGTTGTGGTAGCTCAATATTTTCAACCGCTATGCGCTCTCTCAATTCAGCTAAATTTAATTTATATAATGGTTTTTGTTTTTGTCGTTTTAAATATTTTTTAACCGCGTTGTAATAACTACGTTTATCTATTTTATTCTTGTTGTTTTGCACAAGAATTATTCGACCAATTTGTTCTCGCGCAAACTCTTTCAATTCTGGCAATGTCCATTTTGATAAATATTTTGTTGTCATCTTTATTGTTAAACTAGAAAATATTTTTTGTTTTTTTTAAATTTTTATTTGTCATTTTTTAAACTAGCTTTTTTCTTATAAACTATATATTACTACCCCTATACCTACAGCATCCTTAAAAACATCTAAACCTATTTTTGTGACGTCATCAATACTTTCATGACGTCACGACCTTAAGGGGAAATTCCCCTAAAATATCATTTTAATAGTAGGTGAGCCAGAACCCCCATCTAACATACTACTAGGGCCAATACTCCCTCCGTATCCTTGGCCCTAGCACCACATGTACAAAAAAGGAGCGATTTTTCTTTATTTTCAACTTTTGATCTGCTAATTATTACAACCTATAACTTAGTAATTAGGTAACCTTCCCCAACCAGACAATTTTGGCATAAAATCTGTTATTCTGGGTTTTTCTAATTTTCATGAAATTTTCATGAAACATTTTTGAAATTAAAAAAAAAATAATAATATCGTCCATGTACGTAATTCGCCGCACTCGTGAAATGACGCACTTACCTTTGGCTAAGCATTTCTAGGAAAACTTACAAAACTATTAGTAGGGTCAATATAGCACCTGACCCCAAAAAAATTGCAAGCAAACGTTTTATGGTGTTTTCCTGTAGTATTGGGTCTTGTGAAGAACATATCAAAAGTTTAGGAAAATTTATGTCACAGAAAGGGTCAAAATGTGACGTCATAAACAAGATGGCCGCCAAATCATAATATTGGCTATATCTCGCTTCATATTTGACATAGGGTGACAATATTGGTGTCTAGCTATAGGTTTTAGGGGTCAAGGAATCCATTAAGTCTATTCATGAGGTTGTGGGGGAATTGCATCATGGGAAATCCAAGATGACAGCCATGATGTGCCACAAGTTAGGCATATTAAACGACAATAACATTCATGGTGTCTATCCAAAGGTTTTATTTATATGTCACTATAGAAATAACCTGTCAGTTTGGCTTTCACGCATACTATCTCATTGCTCTTCGTCATCGTCTTCATCTAGTATTGGCTCCAGTGTCATGTTGTCACAGTTCCCTTCTTGACAAGGTCCGCATGCACTTGTACAATCAAGCCCATGCTTTTTACAGGTACATCTTAGCGTGTTACAACCAGCGGAACAGTTGCAGTGGATCATTTTGAGGAGAACCTCAGGAGCAGGGTCCTTATCCATCATGATCGGAATGAGTCTGTCCCCTTGAACTTTAAATCCCCAGTCGTTAGGGACCATGTCCTCACTTATGCCCATCCAGACCATACATGTAACTTGGTAATGCGTCCTCAGCGAGTGAAATTTAGTGGCAGAAGCAGTTGGCGGAAGTCGGTCAGGTGTGACGAATGTCTTGGCTCTTGAAACTTTCTTACAGAGCAAATTATACCTAAGGGTTGCGAGAGATTCGTTTTGATTCCCATTAAACAATGAAACCATTGCCTTACAGCCAGCACTTTCAACGGTATCTTGATCTTTGTCGGGTGAACAAAAAATCTTTGAACATGTACGAAACACGGATTCCCCCTTGAGAATTTTTTGGAAAACGGATTTTTTGCCAAACCCAAAGATTCTAGAAGTCGTATCGCAACCTGTGAACGCGTGAACAAACAGCAGATCAGTACATATGTCTTCACCTAATATCTGTTTCAGAACATTGATGTTGTACACATATTGTTTTGTTTTATCCCCGGTTTTATCTGAACGGAAGTAGAGCTCATGGCTGTCCTTAAGAGTCGCATGATACAGAAGGAGAATCAACAAGTCAGTATCTTCACCAATGAGCGTTGTAGACTTGTACCTAGACATCGAAACTGCGGCTTTTACTATGTCCACGTCTGCATCTCCCCTCAGCTTGGATGACATGGCAGCCTTTCTGCTGCAAGCATTTTGCGATCAGATCAATCATAGCCTGTTTGTTTTCCACATTCGAGAGAAAATCCTCCTTTTCCCCGACGAACTTAGTAGCATCCGATATATTGACCTTGTTAGCAGTCTTATTAGCACCTCGTCGTTGATGTGTATTGTCCTTAATGCCTGGCCCTCCACTGTACCCATCAAATACTACTGTGGAATGTCCGTATAAACCCAAAGTGAACTTTGCATATGCGTCAGCGATTGAGCTGTATGTAGATCCTTCGGTCCATTTCAGTCTATGCAAAAGTGAACCCCCGTCTAAAACGTAGTGATCAGTAACTGGGATCGTCTCGAGCACAGCATCATCAGATGTGGGAGTGACATGGTTTCTTATAGCTTCCACCAGTTGTGCCTTGTCTGGTTTGCGCAAACGGTCCTTTGCTTCAAATAACGATGGAGGATAAGGACTGAGTTCATAGTCCATCACCTCACTTAAATTAAGATCTCCAGACTGTGATACCACCAAGAACCTCTGAAACAACAGAGCTGGGTCTATGGTTCTGTCCTCAGTAATTTTGATGACTCGGGCAGTAGCTAATGTCTTCACTCTAGTATTTCTCTTGTGCGAATACGAAAAGATAGACTGTCCTTCCATTGTTTTCACTGTGCTGTTGCCAACCGTGAAAAGATCATCCACATTCACATCCACATTAGCATTTATTCCAGTTATGATGTTGCGCAAGGCAGCATCTCCTGTAAACGGAGAAAAGTCTGCAAGTTTTTCTATAAGCTTTTCTCTGTCTGCTTTATCTCTATTCATCCTTGCAGACGTAGCCTCTTTGTGCTGTTCACTTGTTGTGTATACCATCTTGCTGAACTCTTGCATGGCATAGTTGTAGGCTGAGGTTACAGGGCGAGACATGGTCCAAAGTGTTCTTTGGTGTTCATTAAAGCCACTTCCTCTTGTTAGCCCGCCTGTGCTTTTAAGGGAACGCATGAGCGTCTGCTCGATGACAAGATCAGAGCTTAGGCCAGCCCAGTATTGGTTGCTGCGGCGTATGACATGGAAACCATTCATGAATTTCTGATAAACAGAAGGGTTTTCACTTTCTAAGCTGTTCAATTGCAATCAATGACATTTATTGTAGCAAATGGGATGTTAACCAAAGGCAATTATAAAACAGCTTTTATATCTCTTTGATAAACTGTAGAATACAAATGAAGCGTTTGCAGTGATGGTACGTACACATTCATTGCGAAAAAAAATGCAACTTGCTTCCGCGCGCTCCAGCATATCCTGTCACGTGATATATGCAGGTCAATTTGCCACGGATTGAGTAAAATGTCCTACTATTGGATGTTTTTTTACAAACAAAAGTACTTTTTCATTTTTTATCCAATCACATCGAAGGTTACATTTTCTGAAAGCTAAATTCATGCTATATCTAATTCCGTTCGCCCCAAGCCTGGTCGACCTTTACTATTTACGTTGCCGTGGCCCTTGTTATCCTATGTTAAATATGAACCGAGTTATGGCCAATAACATAATTTGGGGCCGTCGTGGCGGCCATCTTGGATTTCCCATGATGCAATTCCCCCACAACCTCATGAATAGACTTAATGGATTCCTTGACCCCTAAAACCTATAGCTAGACACCAATATTGTCACCCTATGTCAAATATGAAGCGAGATATAGCCAATATTATGATTTGGCGGCCATCTTGTTTATGACGTCACATTTTGACCCTTTCTGTGACCTAAATTTTCCTAAACTTTTGATATGTTGTTCACAAGACCCAATACTATAGGAAAACACCATAAAACGTTTGCTTGCAATTTATTTGGAGTTAGGCCATATTTTTCATAAATTGACTCTACTATATGGCGTATTACTGGTTGCATTTCAAGCTTATCTAAGTCATGCTTGTTACAAAAATGATTTACTGGAAACTTAGTGCTTGTGAAAGTGGAAAAAGTTGTTTAACCACTGATTTTACTAGATACAAATACAAATGTAGTAAGGGATTTATTGACCTCAATTTGTTTTTCACGAACATCTGTGATTTTATTGTTCTATGCCGTCAACAAACTGTTGTCTGTGGAAACCAAAAGATATGAATGCTTTGCATTTGCAATGATTTTTTTAAAGAAATGCTGATCCTCAAAATGGACACATTCCTTATAGAAGAAGCGAATGAAGACTACTTAATTCGTTGGTGTTTATTTCGTCGGTTGTGGACAATTATTGAGAAAATGAATCATTAATATCATGGTTATGAAAAGAAATCTTGGGTAGAATGTCTCCGACTGCCACTTTTTCTCATTCATAACCAATAAAATAATCTTACCTACCTAGTAAGGTGGAGAACATGCATGATGATGGATATATACTTCAAATTATTCCAGGATATTTATTTCATGAAAAATCAGGCATTTTTGGTATGCGATGACTTCCTCAATCATGTCAGTTTGATCTTGTCAACTCCCCGTTAGTGACCAACACGGTCATTGTACAAGTGCAGTAGCAACTATTATAGGATCTTTCTATTTTCTGAAGGGGATAATTTTTTTAAGAAGGGAAATAAAGTCTGAAAACCAATAAAAGGGGACTTTAAATATAGTTTTCACTTTCTGTACCCCAAAAATCGATAGAATAATTTTTTAACTGGTTAGTAGTTGCAAAAAAATTCCCCAAAAATCCTTAAAAAGTGGCGGTCGGATACGACATTCTTTCCGAAATCTTTTATTTGACAAAATGTTAATAGCATTTTTACACATTTCAAAGTTTTAAAGTACTTTTTGCAAATTTTTTTTAACCACCTTCCATTTTATTGGTCTCTCAAGAATATTGATTAAAAGTTTTGAGAGCTTCTCCAAATTATACTATTTTATTTTAAAAATCTAAAACAATATTTTTATTTTCAAGATTAACAATTTTACAACCATCTGAAAATAAGAAGAAACATGATTCAACTGTTTTTCTTCTTGGTACATTTCTGTGCCCCTATCAACTTTAACAGTTTGGGGGTGAGTCATTATACCAACATCAATTTTTGGATGACCACAATTCTGTGCGTCTCAAAAAACGGTGCTCAAGACGTCCACGTGTGTGATCACGCATTGAAATTCAGCATTTTACAAGAGAAACCTTTACTGAAACAAACTGAAACACCAAACTGCTACATTCATTTGTAAGTTACTGTCCAGTTGATGATATATCCTTAGGTGCGTCATTTAGAGTAAATTGAGGATAACATTTACTGATCTCACAATAGCAAACCTGATGCCAAAAGTGTCTGCTTGGGCAAGCTTACCTAATCACAAAATTTTAGATTGTAACAATTAGCAGATCAAAAGTTGAAAAATCGCTCCATTTTTGTACATGTGGCGTTAGGGATATGGAGGGAGTCCACTGTATTAGCCCTAGAATGGGGCTACAATTAGTCCTATGTAATGTGCGCTCAGTTTGTTAGGAGGTGATCATTATGGGGGGTCATTGCTAACCCGTCACAAATATTGGGGGACATGCTGTACTCCCTTACCACGGATCGCTGCCCATGCTTATTAGGGTCGCCAATCATAATACAAAAAATATCATTCTTTCTCAGAACAGAAGGGAAATGTAGCTACAATTAGGGATGGGGAAACGTCTCCCTCGAGGGAATGCTGTCAAGTACAGTAAAGCTAACAAACACATTGCTTTACGTAAATGTTCATTGGGAGAACATTTTAGATTATGGATACTCTCTTACGTAGCAGCAAATTTTGCAAAATTAACATGCACAAGACAAACATATTTGGGGTGGGGTGGGGACATTGCCATTAGCGTCCCCTCTACTAAAATATTGGGGGTACATGTCCAGTCCCCCGGTCTCGCCGCCAAGTTCAAATCCCACCGAAGACAAGAATGTTTTTTTACCCAATTGATATCATTTAATACTATAACACATTTAAATTGCAGTCATAAACTACCAACGTACTGGTAGCTCGATCCCCTCAGACCACCGGGGTCTGGGTTCGATTACCGTCTGCACCTAATTTAGGAACTTGGCTTTTCGCCGGAACTGGCTTGGGAGCTGCCTTGTTTGGGAGCTGCCTTGTTTCTCGCCTAAAGGTGCAGGGCCTTCTTGGCTAGAAATCGGGGCAGGGAAGGATATATATCGGTGAGCCGGAACGCCAGACCTGAAGGGCCCTAATGGAAGCCGGTGAAGGGACACTATACGACTTTAAAGCCTATAGCCTTTAGAGCGCCGGTAGGGATCAATCCCGATAAATCGCGGTTCCTGAATGCCTGGTATTCGCCGAGTAACTTTTTAATTTTTTATTTAACAAATTTTTAAAAAGATATATATAGGTTGTAATAATTAGATCAAAAGAGTCCGGTATATTGGCCCTAGAATGGGGCTAACTAAGTTGAGGAGAGGAAAGTGTAACTAATGTAATGTCAGAAAGTTAGGATTGAAAACGACATTTAAAAAAATAAAAATTTGGAGCAATGAATGTATGCACATCTAATGAGATGTTGGCCATTTTGTCATCACCTAAAAACACATGCTTGACATTGTGCACAACAGGCGGTTGGGATCGACATTCTTTCCACGTCGTTGAGGATTGATGTGGGTTTATTCAGTTTTGGTACGGGGTGCGGGCAAATCCAATTGCATTAACCCTCCTACTGTGCACTTTAGTGGCAAGTAGCTATAGAGGTCAAAATCAACTGTCTGTTTTGACCCAAATGTGCACATAGGGGCATTTTTTACTGGTTTTGACTGTCATTTTGACCACCCTGAGCAATACAACACAATGCTTTTACCAGTCAAAAAATGGTTCGACTCATTTTGACCCGTAAATGTACTTGCTACACGTAAGGTTTGACAGTGTTCGACTTTTAAGTGCACTAGATATACCTTGGCAAGTATATCAACATTTTGACTGATTTTGACCCTTGTACTGTAGTCACAAAAGGGTTAATGGCCAAGCCATAATGTTACATGTACATACAATGTATGTACGTTATGGAATAACGTTAGTATTAGCTAATTTACTAATGTTAACATTATTAACGTTACGTATTTTATAAAATATAAACAGAAGTTTAACAAGTAACATTATGATCATAAGACATCTTGACCCCTTGTGACAACTCAACATCGACAACTCGACATCTTAAAGATCTTGAATTAATGTATGTCACATTTCGTTCACAGACATGACCCCAATTTGACCTTTCTTTCCGGTCGAAACCAGACGTTTAAGTGAAAAAATATTCTGAAGCACTTTCCCCTAATGTATTATGTACAGCACAGTTACTTTGCAATCTAGATGCGCACTAGGGGTGACGATATTGAATTTTGTTGTAGTCGGTTATCGACCAACATGATATCAAAGATATACATGTACGATATTATCATCTCAATACGCAGATTTTTTAAATACATAAAAAATGTATGTATCGTACATTAACGAATGCTTATAAATAATGCAAAGATGACATAAAAATTTCATAAGGATTACAGATTTGACCCTGCAAGTGAACCTCCTGAAGAAATCATGGAGAAATCATAATTTTTGCAAGAGAAATAGCGCCACCATGCATGTTTACAGGCAACACACTTTACCCAAGTGTTATAAAGTCCACAAATTAATGATTTGTCTGGTGCGGCTTATAGACCCGCAATGTCTTCCCAACCTTCTGTTTTTGTGATGTCATAATGAAGTTGTGATGTCATAATGACATCATCAGATATCGAATTACATCAAATAGAGGTTTAATATGTCATATGTCAAGTAAGACTAATTGCGGTGACACCATGTGGAATCTCAATTGAGTAGTAATTAGTTCTGAAAAGAACTGGGGGTACAACTCGACGTTTCGATCAGTATGTTCTGATCGTCATGGGATGATCCTCCAGCAGTCTACTTAAGCAGCAGCATTTTCCAGAGTCCGGCATTCTCCTGAGGACGATCAGAACATACTGATCGAAACGTCGAGTTGTACCCCCAGTTCTTTTCAGAACTAATTACTACTCAATTGAGATTCCACATGGTGTCACCGCAATTAGTCTTACTTATCATCCTCACCATGCAAAGCTACAAGTTTTACCATGTCATATGTCATTAACCACAAAAGATATATATTCACAATTTTTGCATCATCTTATAGACCTCAAATTATGTGACATGTCATACACAGACATGACCCCAATATGACTCAATGAGAATAACGTGAATATAGTAACAACTTATCGTTTTCAAAAATATGTTTGATGACATCATCACAGATCAGAGCGCCACCTTGCCGAAGTTTAAAAAGGGCAACAATCCCATCTCAGAAATTCCATTTCACATAATTAAGTTCGATGATAAAAGACATCCATATTTGAAAAATATGATTGTGTTATCATCGATGATATTTTGATTGAACCAGAAGTTCTCGTGAACACCTTGTGTTTGTCTCAACAAAAAATTGAGCTCTAGTTTTATTTGATTTTGGTGGATTCAGTACTGTACATGTACATGTATAACCCAGCAATTTGAGTGTGATACTAAGTGTACCAAATCCATCATACTCCACCAGCTGCTTCAGGACTGTGTTTAGCCAAGACATGGATGCTTTACATTTACTATTGTACCAATTCCATCAAAGTGCAATAACTGAGTGACTTTTTAGTAATGTCGATTGATTTTGTGGATTCAGGAGGGTTTTTAGTGAAAATGTCTAGGCGGGTAAATACTGATAAAAGGAAGTAACATTAAATAATATTTGTTTGTGAATACACAGAAGTAATGAAGATGGTAGAGGCTACTGGTTGGGAGGATGGATTCAAGCAGCCAAGGAAAAGGTAAATATTCTGTTAACATGTAGTATGTTAAGCAAAATATTTCATGTAAGCGGTCATACTAAAAGGCGTCAAGAGGCATCCAGGATGGACTCGGCATCAAGACCCACATCTGCAGGCGTCAAGAGTTTTACTATGATGGCAACGAGTAGAAATAGCTGACAACAACAGCCCATGATGTTAATTGTGGGAAGGCTCAAGCTTGGTCAGCTCGCCACTCCCAGAGGAAAATTTGGTGATCTTTGATCCGTAAAGGGTCATTCCACGTCAAATCACACACTTTTCGACATCAATCTCACAGATTTTTTTTTTACTTTCTAGGTTTGTTTGGTTGTATGAGAAAACTCCAAAACTGAAATTTGAGTGTTTTTGGTCATGTGGTTTCTGAGTTACAGGTCTTTGAACTTTTTACCTTTTGTTTGACCTCTGCAACTTTGGAAATCTGTAACTCCGGTTATAATATATAAGAAAGTGATTTTTATTTTAAGTGAAATTATCAACTTTGCAATTTGGAAATTAAAAAAAAAAAAAATAAGCGGTCAAGCAAAGTGTACTTTGACCTTTGACCCTGCGCGGGCCTCAAATTAAAATTCATGAAATTCTGTCAAACAAAGGCCCAAAGTATACTCATTGTGTATACCAAATATAAAAATGGGCTCTCAAGTAATTAAGGTAGGATGGGCAGGGCACTCCAGTGCTGATGTACAGTGTACATTATGTATGCATTATGTATACCGTAATTTCCGGAATATAAGCCGCGGTTTATACATTGATTTTGACCCGGTAAAAGTTGCCTGCGGCTTATACGCAGTGCGGCTTATATGCCGAGGTATGAATCTTGAAGAACAAAACACAATGCACAATTAAGCAAAATCGTTGGTAAACAGACAGAAACAGAAACCTAAAAACCTTAATTGTTCGTAGCGAAAACGGTCTGGTCATTGTCAAAGTTTTAGTGGTCCACAGAAAACCCATGAGCCATATATGCGGCTCAGGCGGGCTATACTATACTCAGTTATCGCGTATCGCCGCCATATTTATACAACGATTCACTTAGGAAACTGATTCCCTTTCCCAGACCCATCAGAAAGGCATTACTTTTCCAAAGATGGGCACCGGTGAAACCACGGTGAAACCACAGTGAAACATCGACCCCAAAAAACATGAATATGTAACATAATGAACATATTCATGACACTTGATCAAACAGCCAATGAAACGAATATAAAAATGTTACTACGCAAATTTATCCAATTACTACGTGCGGAAATGGCACGTACGTCGTACTGGGTCCTGAATAACAATGAACTACAGTGTACGTGCACATTGCATGCATTGCACACACAGTCTACAGCTGACCGCACGGACCATGAACAGGCAGCGGCACTCGTGTCAGCTCAAACATGCATTACCACTATTGACGGAACAGGTATACAATTACAAAGGACTGGTACACAGGCAAATGAACGTCCCCTATTGGTTGAATGATCCGATTTCTACAACGCTCATGGTTATTCAACCAATAGATGGCTTTCATTGTTGCGTTATTGTTATCAATGCCTCATAAACCACAAAACTTGTTGGACCTAGGAAAGTTATTTGATACATTGGATGACTGGATTCTTTGTAGTTTGCCGCAACATACAGCTTCGCCAAACAAATTTTTCTCTATGGTTTTCTTTTAAAATCTATCATTAAATAAATGAATTTCGTTGAAAATGCTGAAGTAATAAAGTGTTCGTTTGTGATCTATAATTATTATAATTAACTCACACAGCACGCATAATAGGAAGAGAAAGAATTGTGTAATGAGGTAGTTTGGGATTATAGGGACAATGTTGTCACTTTATTATCATAATTGGGGTACGGGATAGGGGGAGTTCTGACTTCTGCATTAATAATGATCTCTTTTTGGAAGAAATGGTAGCTCTGAAAAGAGCTGTTGGTTTTGATTGGACGTTGCAGCTGTCTACAACTGGAATCCTTTAAAGTCGCTGGCTTCGCTGTCGCTGCGGAACAGCGCGGCCAAATCCTCATCCAGCTCAGGTGTGTCTTCAACGTCAGACATCGCTTCCTCCACTTCCTCTCCGCTGATGATCTTGGCCTTGATAAACCCGTTAACTATAGTTGATGGCTTCACGGCCTCCCATGCACCGAGGACCCAGTTGCAGACCTCGGCATGGGTGGCTCGCCGCACCTCCCTGTCGCTGTATATGTGTAAAGGCCCTCTGACATCCGCTCTTCCCAAACCTTACGAATGTACAGCTTGAAGACCCAATTTACAGTGATGTCTAGCGGCTGCAGTTTCTTCGTAAGCCTGCCAGGAATGACCCCGAGGATGGTGTCATGCTCTGTCTTGAATACATGTACCTTCCTGACGTGCTCGTCCTTGTGGGCCGTCATAGAGTCGAGCACCAGCATCGCAGTTTTATTGAAAAATGCGTTAGGGCGCCTGCGATAGCATTTCTCGGCCCACTCCTCCATCACATCTTTGTTCATCCAACCTGCATTAAAGATAAAGTAACAAATGGAAAACAAAATGAAAATTTGTATACAAAAACAAATTGAGATAAAAGATAGAAAAGTAAGATAACGAGGTACACAAAAAGTGGAGAGAACTGAAATAGAGGAGTGGATAGAAGGAAGTTGGCGGAGGGGCTTATTGTAAAAACGTACCTTTCTTGTTACACACGACCACGACACCAGAAGGCAGCTTCTCCTTGGGAAGAGTCATCCTCTTGAAAATGACCATTGGCTTCAGCTTCTTCCCACTTGCCGTGCATGCTAGAACCACCGTGACCGTTGAAATCCCCTTCTCGGTGACAGTACGTGTCATTGGAGCATCGAAGGTCATGGGCACTTTGTCCATGTTTATGATTTTGTCACCTGTCAGCGCCAGCCTTATGATGTTGCGCTCCGTGAAATCAATGAAACTGGCCATCAAGTCCTCCCAGTTGTTGGGTAGCCACTGACCCATGGTAGTTCTCACCCGCACGGACAACCCATTCCTCTGCATGAAACAATGGCACCAAGTGGGACCACCAATAAAATCAGTGATGCCACGATCTATTGCAATCTGCTTCGCTCTCGCCCTGATGACGATGGTACATGTACTCAAACCCCGACCAGCCTTACCCAGCACAAACTCTTTCATGTCCTTCTCAAGCTCCGGCCAGTGTGGTTTGCCACCTCGCATGACCTTCATCTTGTTCGGGAGCTTCGCCATCAATGCCTTCTCTTTCCTCCACCGCCGAACCATCGATTCGTCGACATTAAACTCCCGTCCTGCTGCTCGATTGCCGTGAGCTTCTGAATACTCAACAGCTTTCCATTTCAGCTCGATGGTGTAGCTATGTCTTTTCTTTGATGCCATTTTAATTATGAAATATCGGTAACGATGAGGATTAGCCAACGACGTGAGTTGTTTTGTACTGCCCAGTCAGGCAAATGAAAAACCTATGAGATGTCGGGATTGGTTCATTAACCTTGGCGGGAAACATTAGATCATGATTGGTCACTGTAGGACAATATATAATCCCTACTCGGATACCTTGCTGATATATAAGGCAAGTAAACAGAAAGTTGTGCTAATTAAAGATGAAGGTCTTCATTGATGGTGTCTTAGCTGTTGGTATGCGCCACTATGGCAATGATGACCTCACTGTTGGTGCAAGATACACTCTTCGGTGGGATTGCAGCAATAGATGGGACTTCAACGCGGTAGCAGTAATTGATAGCGAAGGGAAGAAGAAAGCCAGCCTAAAGCGAGATGCAGCAAGATTGTTGTCCAAGTTAATGGACAGCAAAGACTTTTCAGTCAACACGGACATTGGTTTTCTCATCAAACCCAAGAGAAGAGCCTTTTTTCATTCCCCCGGTTTGGTATGGCGCAACATTGCAACATAGGCTTCTTCTGTAGGAGCAGTGATGAAGAAGCATTGACAAGAATTCTAAGCAAGGATTGCGTCGCTTTTCGTTTTGTTTAAAACTTAAATAAGACAAACAAACCAAACAGTCCTTTTCAGGGCTACCACAAGCCAAAGAGAGATTATCATTCATCACAGTCCCTGTTTACAATGAAGAATTAAATATTATTTAATTATGATCGGTCAAATTAAATGCACTTGTACACCATAAACGGCTCTCGTTATTTAACTATTTAAATGGGGATAATTTGAGCGGGAATGGCCCCGTCTGATGGTCTAGGAACTGGCCCTCGAGTTTCCATACGGACCATCGGTAAATATCCACTTAAACCCTTTCAAAAGGAATAATTAGCTTTGGAGTATATTCACTCACGATCTCAATAAAAAGGTATTGACTTCTATTGTGTCTCTTTCAATACATTTTGACTCGAACGCAACACAATGACCCCCTTTGTGCCGATGTACCGACAGTGAGTGGCGTCCGGCGGGCCTCTGTGTGTGCGGCTTATACGCGGTGCGGCTTATACATGTATGTTGACGCATGAATCTTGTTTTGGTGATTTTGGGGTAGTGCGGCTTACATGTATACAACACGCGGCTTATATTCCGGAAATTACGGTATACACTATGAATAACTTTACCCTGAAAATGCCCTGAAAATCCATTTTGCCATGAAATAATAGTTTACCATGATTTCATGGCAATTTCACGGTGTCTCTTCCTCTCAGATATTGGCAATAATGTTCACAGTGATTTCAGGGCAAATTCACGGCGATCTTGAGAATTAATGAGTTGTCACAAGAAGTTCATGTCATTTTCACAGCGTTTTCACTGCGAAGAAATTCCAATAGTATTTCATGGCGTTTTCACGGTGTTGTGTCATCATGAAATTGCTGTGAACTATTTATTTCACAGTAAAACAGATTTTCAGGGCATTTTCAGGGTAAAGTTCTTCATAGTGATAGTACATGTACATGTGTATGTATACTGTACATGATGTACATTGTATGCATCATTTCATGTACAGCTACACTCAGCAGTGTGACTGGGGTTGGTTCAGCAGTGTGAGTAGGGGAACGATGATTTACTTGGGGGAATGGGAGCACAGACCCTGGTCGGGGTGGGGGGTCCATGCAGTGTGTACACTTCCATGATCACTTCAATAATTACTTTACTTCTATTGTACTGAGTGATTCTGGGATATTCTGTGATCAAGTACGCTACCATCATTTTCCAAATATTTTTTTTCTCAATATAACTGGGTATGTTTAATGGTAAACACAAAACACCTTAAAACACAGAATTCTACCATAAAAGTATATGCAGACCATGCAAGGACATGTCACAAACGTATTCGGTACATTACATGCAGTTCACTCATGGTTCACTGTAAGCCTTTTCTGTTCTGAAGTAAATTTTTGGGGAAGAGTGTAGGTCCTCCCTGTTGCTGATTTCTGAGTTCCAGCAGAGTGGCACTTCTTTGCAACTTTTCATGGGAAAACAACATGTGATGGTGTTTCAGGTACCCTAAACATCTTGTCTCAAGAGCAAAGCCTTCAAAGCCAGCCTTATGACAATCAAATAATCACACCTCAACAACTGTACGAGTTCGCATGCAAAGAAATTAAAGGAATGCATGTTTACTTCACAACAACTGAGTAGCACAACAAAGAAGGAAATCTCTTGAAATATCGCACACACACTATCCCAGGAACTCATAAAATACATGCCGACAAACTAGTGTCAAAAGAATGTGTTGAGGTCCGTGAATTCTCTAGTAGACACTAGCCATATCATCCAACAAGAATATGTAACCACAGGTGTTACATTACTGGAAAAATTTCCTATGCAAAAAGACATTAGTGGCTATAACACAGCAGAGTATGATGGCTGTTGGTGGTTAGGTTGTGTTCTTGGAACCAAGCTAGAAAGCTGACTTGTTAAGGTAAACTTCTTGCACACACATGGCCCTGATCCATCATTCTATTATCCAGTTAATCAAGACATCTTTGAAATTGATGCTTTTGATGTGTTGACAAGATCAGCCACTCCATTGACGGCAATCGGGAAGACCTATTGTACATGTACATGTACATGTGCATCCTTCCAAAAAAGATTCACTTGCAGCTAATTATGCATTGGAGTGAGTAGTTCAGAATAGAAAAGGTTTACAATTAACGACATGTAAAATGTATACATTTGAAACATGTCCTTGCATGGTCTGTATTTCCACATTTATGGTAGAATTCTGTGTTTTATGGTGTTTTGTGTTTACCATATTATTCCTCAGGGTACATGTACATGTACACATGTACCGAGTTATATTTGGAAAACGTACAATAGAAGTAAAATAATTATTTAAGTTATTATGGAAGTGTACACACTGCATGACCCCCCCCCCCGACCCGACCAAGGCCTGTGCTCCCATTCCCCCAAGTAAATCATTGTTTCCCCTACTCACGCTGCTGAACCAACCCCAGTCACACTGCTGAGTGTAGCTACATGTATACATGAAATGATGCATACAATGTACATGTACATCATGTACAGTATACGTACTATACATACATGTAATCAGCATTGGAGTGCCCTGCCCATCTTTAAAAGTAAACCCTACCTTAATTACTTGAGAGCCCATTTTTATATTTGGTATACACAATGAGTATACTTTGGGCCTTTGTTTGACAGAATTTCATGAATTTTAATTTTGCGGTCAGCGTGGGGGCAAAGGTCAAAGTACACTTCGCTTGACCACTTGTTTATTTTTATTTTTTTTAAATGTCCAAATTGCAAAGTGGATAATTTGTGATGATAAGAGCTTTCATTTAACATAAAAATCTTTCTTACGATATTCTTAACCGGAGTTACAGATTTCCAAAGTTGTAGAGGTCAAAAGAAAGGTAAAAAGTTCAACGACCTGTAACTCAGAAACCACATCACCAAAAACGCTCAAATTTCAGTTTTGGAGTTTCCTCATACAACTAAACAAACCTAGAAAGTAAAAAAAAAAATCTGTGAGATTGACCTCGAAAAGTGTGTGATTTGACGTGGAATGACCCTAAAAGCTCCAAAATTAAGATCTTTAAAGCATCTGTGGAGTCCATCCTCCTCTATGGGTGTGAGTCTATCGATGGAAGCTACACGCAGATGTTGCCCACAGTCCAGAATGTTTGCTGGCAGGATCACTTACCCAATTCTATCTTGTAGGGCACCTTATACAGGTTGTACATGTATGTACCTCCCATCTCTAGAATCATCAGACTAGACAGCATTGCCTTCGGCTAGCAGGCCATGTTCTTTGTCACAACGAGCCAGCTAATCGTGTCCTCCTCTGGAAGCCGAATACCCTTCATCGAAGAGGTCGTCCTAACATCACCCTCAAACTGTCCATCGAGTTGAAGACAGGAATGTGTGGATTGTCACTTGTCACAGTGCTTGACAGGGAAAGTCATCAAAGAATGAATGGATGATGAAGGTGAAATTGAAGCCCTATATAGGGGAGAAAGTCTCTTCTACAGGCATGATAGAAGTTAATGCCATGTACAACAAGCAACAACATGCCTGAAAGATCTGCTTCATTAACCCTAACCCTGCCAGACGCAGCACAGTGCATCAGGTGGAAAAGTCTGGTGCACTTTGATGCATTCAGCTGTCAACACCAGTGCATAAGCAGCCAAGTCTGTTTCTATTGAGAGCTGGTCCCATTGAACAATGCCAGAGTTGTATCCTGCTGCGTTTGGTGACCACAGACTCTGAGGCAGTTCGGCCTTGAGATTTGTGACCAGATGGATCTTGCTGCACTGGGCAGCCAAGTCACTTTGACAAACGATGCAATCTGATGCGTCTGGCAGGGTTTCTAGCCAAAATACCCTGGAGGGTTAGGGTTAAAGGGGTTGCCCCCACTACTTGCACACATCAAGCTGAACTGGCCAAACATACTTAAAAAAAAAAAATCAACCATATCGGCTAAAATTACTGCTGAATGAATGCCCTGACCTTAGCAGCATTCAACAGCCACAAGAATTAAATAACTACACAACAGTTGCTTGATGTGAGGAAGATGAGTTATAGTACCCAGCAAATTGCAAACCAAAGTACTCAGTGAGCTCCATGAAGGTCATTTGGGTGTCATCAAGAAGAAGATTTTTGCACAATGTTTATGCCTGGTGGTAATCTCATTTTTTTGTCAACCAGTTAAATACGTGATACATGTGTACACAGTTAATTCCCACAGTATGGTGGCTAATGGAAGCCTCACAAATCGGGCAAGCACTCATACCCCTACATTGTATATGAAAAAGTTGTTAAAACACGGAACGGCAGAATTTTGGTTGCAATTGGACAATATTTCATAGCAAAAAAAAAAAGAAAATTAAAAATGCCAACGCGTGGCTCTGAGATAATGCATGTGGAGGCCAGAAACCAGAGACTTTTGATGCCCTCAGAAATATTTTCTTTTTTATTTAAGCAAACAAAAATGCATGTTTTTAGACTGGCTTATATATTGGAGAAATGTTGCTAACAAAGGAATTATTATCTCCAGTTTATTTGTTGTGTGAAAAGTGAAAATTTTAACAAATCAGATTTTAAACAAAACAATAATAAATAACGAGAAGTACGTTTGTTGGGTTACAAACGTAAGGTGTTTGGGTTTGGTTTTGGTACAAAGTCGGAAAGTAAAACATTTTAAAGTCGTTGATGTAAACATTTTCAGGCATCTTTGTGAAACTGATTTCATTGACCACGGATGATATCCATGAATGGATAAAGAAGAAAATAAAACAAAGTAACCAAATTAGTGCAGTCATGTTCATGCCGTATCTCAAACTCAGAACCTTCGGATTAGTAGTGAGAGGAATTCACCACTAGACCAGGGAGCTTCCATAATGTGTCGTACATGTAGTAAAAATCCAGTCGATAATTATGCAATATTACAAGAAGAGCAACAAAATTGCTACGGTCATGTTCATGGCGGATCTCGAACGAAGGACATTATGATTAACTGTCTGAAGATTTCACCACTAGAGCACCGCTGTTCAAAATGCTCTGCAGGCGACATGCGGTTTGGGCGCATGCGCGAGAATTTTGAAGGGTCATACAAAAATGCATATTCATGACGTGACCTTTACTTTTTTTTTTCGTCGCGGAGTTCATTGATAAAAATGCCTGTTACATACTGAAAATTAATTTCAAAGAGAATTTTTAACCAATAGGATTAGAAAGAATATGTCGTCTGCAAATATTGAACTAACATTATCAGCAATATGGGCAAACGCGCGAATTTCATTGAAGTTTTTTGTGCACAACTCTGGCCCTTGACAAGAGCGCGCATGCTGAAAAAGGTAATATTTCAAAGCGGATTTTCTTCCTGAAGAAAAATTTTCCTTGAGACGTAAAAAGTATGATCTATAGGTGAAAGAACTCTTATTTTAACTAATTATTACTTTGTTATTTGAGCAAACCCAGTAGCTAACTTTTAAACGGTGGGATTCCCCTGCGGCTTTAGCGTTGTTAAACAAGATTTCTGGGGAACCCGTTATGATTTTTGGGATGACATCATTGTGTATGCGTGTGCATACACACACGGATTAGATTGTGGGCGTTTTCATTGTAAGGGGGGTTAAATAATTTTTTAATAACGTTAGAATATAAAAAAAACGGGGAATGATTTGAGTTTATAAGCCAATATGAACCAATATTTAATACATATATTCTGTTCACTCTTCCATTTTAAATTAATTTAAGGATTTTTTTCCTTTCTATGCACTCCAAATCCATTATTTAAACAGCGAAGATGTAATCAATAGCAATATTTCACCTTTTTTGAATTGCTGCCCAGAGGCCATTACTTGGGTTTGCTCAGGTATAATCACCATGAAACTGTTCTTCATGAGTTTAACTACCCTCCTATGCTTGATTTTTCAAGAAAAAAATTCATGAAAGACGTACAATAACGTCAAAAATGGACCAATAATTAGCTTCTCTCGATCTGTAAAATTTAACGGAATATGCTCAATATTTGATGCACATTAAAGACGCTTTTTACACTTCGGGTTTCGATGAATTCACCCAGAAACATGTCATCTTGTAAAGCCATGACTGTAGATTGATGTGTGATCTTTGTTCATTGAGGTCATTTGGCATTTGCACTCACTTGGATCGTACACCTCCAGTCGACTTGCCAAATTTCAAAAGACGCGACCTTGTTTACAGTTGGTGAAACAACACCAATAAAGGGCGCTATACAGAGCAGAAAAAAGGCGCATGCGTGCAACCCGCTTGTTGCTCTGCGTGCAGCGGTGAGAGCACTGAGATTCCATAACGTATAATAGTAAATTCAGTTGATTATTGTGCCATGTCTGTAAGTCAGTAAATGTAATCAAAATAGCTTTTCGAAACATATTACTTGCCACGGATGAGAGCCGTGAACGGATAAAAAAGAAAATAAAGAAAAGCAATAAAATTAGTGTGGTCATGTTCACGACGGATCTCGAACTCATCACATTTTAATTAGCAGTCAGACAAATTAACCACTGGACCACCAATGTTCCTTAATAGATACTCATACATGTACATCCAGTCGATTCTTGTGCCAAGTTACAACTCTGAATGTCAGTGAGTTATAGTACTTAAATTATATTTCCATTGTTTTAGCCCGTTAGAAAGGAACGGATGGACTTTTTATGAATTTTAGGTGCATCTGCCTATCATAATAAATTTTTGTACCAAGTTACAAGTCTGAATCTCATTTCGTAAGGGATTAATAGGGAAATTAATAATAATAATAATAATAATAATAATAATAATAATAATAATAATAATAATAATAATAATAATAATAATAATAATAATAATAATAATAATAATAATAATAATAATAATAATAATAATAATAATAATAATAATAATAATAATAATAATAATAATAATAATAATAATAATAATAATAATAATAATAATAATAATAATAATAATAATAATAATAATAATAATAATAATAATAATAATAATAATAATAATAATAATAATAATAATAATAATAATAATAATAATAATAATAATAATAATAATAATAATAATAATAATAATAATAATAATAATAATAATAATAATAATAATAATAATAATAATAATAATAATAATAATAATAATAATAATAATAATAATAATAATAATAATAATAATAATAATAATAATAATAATAATAATAATAGAAGTCAGATGTCTCTTCTATGTGCAGAATGTGCAATGCGGCGGAGGAGACTGTATTTCACATTGTCAGCGAATGCAGAGTGCATGCTCAGACAGAGTACAAAGGCAGATACGACAAGTTGGCCAAGGTGATCCATTGGGATCTGTGTAAGAAGTACGGTGTCAAGGTGCAATCGAAGTGGTACGACCATGTGCTGGAAAAAGTTGAAGAAACGGACCATGTCAAGATTCTCTGGGACTTCAACATCCAGACAGATCATGTTATAGAACATAGACGGCCGGATGTTGTTGTCTTGGATAAGCATGAGAAGATGTGTCATCTTATTGATATAGCTGTGCCGGGTGATAGTAGAGTAGCTGCGAAGGAGAAGGAGAAGGTACAAAAATATCAGGATTTAGCGAGAGAACTCCGCAAGCTGTGGCAAGTCAAGGTGAAGGTTATTCCTGTGGTAGTGGGAGCACTGGGTACAATCCCGAAGGCGTTGGAGAAACATCTCAAGGAGATAGGAACATCTGTTAGAGTAGAATTACTACAGAAGGCGGCACTCTTAGGGACAGCAAGGATTCTGCGAAAGACACTCGAGATCTAAGGCTACGGGACGTAGCTTGACTCGAGGTGTAACCGGCAGAAAGGAAAACAAGATCTTTCTTTTCATGCTGTGCTAACGCGAAATAACAACAACAACATTAACAACAACATTAACAACAACATTAACAATAACATTAACAATATTAACAATATTAACAATATTAACAATATTAACAATATTAATAATATTAACAATATTAACAATATTAACAATATTAACAATATTAATAATATTAACAATATTAACAATATTAACAATATTAATAATATTAACAATATTAACAATATTAACAATATTAATAATATTAACAATATTAACAATATTAACAATATTAACAATATTAATAATATTAACAATATTAACAATATTAATAATATTAACAATATTAACAATATTAACAATATTAACAATATTAACAATATTAATAATATTAATAACATTAATAACATTAATAATATTAATAATATTAATATAAATAATAATAATATAAACAACAATAAAAACAAAAACAAGAGGTGTTTGGGTTGTACCCAAACACCTAAAGAGAAATATCAAGTAGACTTTAACCCTCCTATGTACAGTGCAGTTGCCATAGAATTGTCAGACCTTTCAAAACCTTTCAAGTTTGCTGGACTGAAGGGTTTTGAAAGGTGAGAAAACTGTCTGACAAAAGGGACCTATGATCGGTTTCGAAAGGTGAAACAACTCTCTGAACAAACTGGTGTTGAAATGTTTCAATACCTTTCAAAGGGTATTGAAAGGTGTGGTAGTTCAGTAGCAACAAATTCTGGAGTGTTTTAAAGGGTTCATAATTATTGATAGCCATTTTGCCAGTAAGCAGATTTTGAAAGGTTTTGCAAGGTCAAACCATAGGAGAGTTAAAAAGTTTACTTTTTTTCTTAGTTGCTTGTTTTTTTTACACATTTACAATGAATTGAGTCCAAATGATTACATATTACGTTTAATATTGACTGTATAAACGATTGTTTGAATTTTGATGGTTGTTGCAGTCTGCTATTGCTGTGGAACAGATGAAGAGGGATTTAAGTGAGTTTGGAAGTACTATACAGAGAGATACTTCATCTGCTGTAGCTACATCGGCAGCAGTTATCAGAGACAATCTCAAGGTAAATATCATATCTGCACCATCCTTGCATCATTCCTCCATCATCCTCATATCATATCTGCTTCATCCTTGCATCATCCCTGCAATCCCTGGAAATGTAAAGCACATTGGAAGTACGATCATGTGAGAGTGCATAAACATCTAGTAAAGACATGGCTTATCAAGAACAGAGCAGCAGTAATGTGCGTTGAAAGCCAGCTGTTACATGTACATTTACAATGTAGCTAGTGCACAACTGGCAACACAAATTTGAATCAGTCAGTATGACAGAGTCTGCTTCTTGTCACACTGATTCATCCATTTCGTATGTGTTTCATGTATTCCCAAAATATTAATTACCCTTTAGATTTCTATTTGGCTTTTGTCAAGAATTGTATTTGCCTGTGGACATGCCCAATATTGGTCATTATCCTGTGGTAATGACAGCGTGACAAATGACAAACTTTTATTCTCTAATTATTATATTAATATTATAATAATACATCCCCTACATGTACATGATCTGCTCTGGACAATCAGAATGTCTTAATAATATCTGGGACGTTTTACAGTGAACAAAAGCAAAAACACACTTTATTTAAAACTTTGCAGTGTTTTGGGTGTTACTTTTACATGTGGATGAATTATTATGGATATTTAAATTGTTTCATTTTATTGTTAAGGGCAAAACAAATTCCGGTTTCTGGTCATCGGTCAGCTTCAAAATCGGTGCGGTAATGCCCCTTTTTTTTTTGCCAACAGGGAAATATGTGACACATTGTATACACAGGGACCAAATATACCATCCATACAGAGTATGGTGGCTAAGAGATGCCTCACAAATTGGGCAAACGTTTATACATTGTACCCCTATGTGAAAAAGTCATTTAAAGCATAGTACGGAAGAATTCCAATTGATCCAGCAATTTTGGTCATCATATCATAGCAAAAAAAAGAAAAGAAACCAGAGACTTTTTTGGGGGCCTAATATGATTTTCTTTTACTTTTAAACTTGATAAGACTGACCCAAATGAATCTTCCACAACCAACCGTGTCAAGCAAGGATTCTCCAATATGCTAGGTGGATTGTCAGAGACATTTGCACCCAAAGATCCGAGGAGAGAGACTGACCCTAACATTTTATCACCCAGGAGCTCTCAGCACATCTTTGACAAAGCAAAGGTACATGTACATGACATGAATTTCAGAAAAATATATTGTTTAACCCTTGAGGGTTATCATTATCGCTTGCATCATCCAGACATCTAGATGTTGGTGTCTAGATGATAACTTGTCTTCTGAATAATATTTTTTTGATGAATCTTGGTATATGGCTGTTTTATTAATATAAATTCACCTTCAGTACTGATAAGTGTATCAGGGAGCTATTTTCATAGAAGACCCTTTTCATTTAATTTCATTATGATTTATTGCTAAAAAGAAAAATGCTGAATTGCGGATATATTTTACATTGAAATAGTATTTAAAAAATAGACAGTTATCAAATTAATAATATAAAAAATTATACAGTAAATTATGTAAATAAAATAAAACATATATAATATACAGATCAGTAACGACTAAAATATGACTAAGAAATAACAATAGATATGGAGAAGTAGACACTTGATAGAGACAAAAGGATACATACAACACAGTACAAGATTGGAGGAACAATGCAACAAACCATACAAGAAAGGACGCCAGGGTTAAGGGGTTCAGGAGGGAAGTGGGCATTGGTTATAAAGGGGAGGGGTAAGGTGAAAGGTCAAAGGGTGCTCGGGGTTGAGGGAGGGGGAGAGGGGACAATGGAAACATTAATAAATTAAATGCAAAATCAGTTAATAGCACATAAAGGGAGACCATGGCGGCAGGGAGGGTTGAGGGGAAGGGGAAGTGGAGAGAGGTGAGGGAGAGATGAGGGAAGGGAGAGAGGGCAAAGGGACATTAAAAATTTTGATAAGAATTATGAATAAGAATAAAATCCCAGCAGACATACATGTATATACATACATGTATGTGTAACTCCTAGAATTAATCAAATGTGTTTATTTGTGTGAAGTGTTAAGCAAATCAATAAAATAAGGAACAGCACTGTTTCGGAATCTCTGGGTTTTACAGAAAAACTGTTGGTATTTCACTGTTTGTCTTAAGGACTTATCTACAGTTATTTTCATTGGCAGCCAATATTGGCAGTGGGGATGTCATGCTAGGGCTGTCAAAAAATTGATACAAATTTTGTGTCGTCTCTGTTCCAGGGTTTGCAATTTTCTACAAGAGCAAGATTATAAGTTACAATGTACATAATTAAAACCTAAAATAGTTCTATGGGCTCTCCTTTGGATACTTTCTAAGTAAGGGCCTCACAATACTCTAGTACAGGTCTAACTCTAGTACAGGTCTAACCTGTCTAGTACAGGTCTAACTGATGTAACTGATGTAAATTGTGATGAGATCAGCACGTGGTAAATATTGTAGCGTTTTAAACATCTCAACATATACAATTTCCTGTTGCATTTCTTGATCATTTGTGATAGTTGAGAGTCCCATTGAAGATTTACTTGGATTAAGATACCCAATAGTTTGGATACCTGGACATTATGTATTATTTCAGGTTGTGGAGGTTGTTTTATGAATGATACAATCATTGTTAGACACTTTGATGGGTTGAGTTTCATGTTGCTACTTGTGGGTCCACTCCTGTAACTTGGCAAACTTGTGTTGTAACTGTAATGGTTGGAATGGTTTATGGCATTGTACAAGTATTAACATATTTCCAAGAGGGAAGAACAGAATCAGTGCAGGCATCGTTGGCCATGTTAATAAACACACTGCTTGCGAGATTTCAAGAAGCTTACAATCCATGTAATCAGACTGGTAGAGTGCTTTAGAAAAATCTGTGAGGATCAGTGTTGACATAGACTTAGGCTTTTCAGCATTTTCATAGAGCGTGTGAAGCAGAGTGATGAGATAGTGAGTTGTTGATAGTCCAGGGCAATTGCCAAATTGTTTGACATCGATGTATTCAGCAATATCTTCCATTAGCCATTTGATGATGAAGGTCTCAGCGATTTTTGAGCAAAGTGTGTAGTTAGTGATATTGGTCGTAGGTTGTCTACTGCGGCTGGTTGTGATTTAGGTATGGGTGATACCATTGCCAGTTTCCACTTATCGTGGACCTGAGCTTGTTGGAATTATTCATTCAAGATACCTGACAGTGGGAAGCTTAGTTCGTACACAAACTCACAAATAGTGTGTGCAGGTATATCGTTGGGACCACCTGCTTTGTCGGCATTGATTTTTCGTAGTTGGTTGTAAACTTCACGTGGTTCAACAACTGGGCAACTGGAAGGTGATGGTAAGTATGCTGGTAGTTTACTTTCATCCAAAGGTGGGAGATCATCAGCTGTTGTGAGGAAGTGCTGGTTTATGGCATTTGCAACTTCTCTGTAGTTATTGGGGTCAGCTGAGTCAATGCCAGGGATTGCGATTAGTGGAGATTCATAAATACCCTGTGTAAGAACTTTGATTTGTCTACATGTATATCACACAGCAGGATTTTTGCACTTAACATTTTATACTCTTGAGTTGTAGTATTTTGTTTTGGCACTGGAGATAGATCAATAAGGTAGTCTGCCTTATTGGTAGGCCAGTTGTCGTTTCTGTATGGTGGCTTTGATTTGAGCTGTTATCCAAGGTTTGTCTGTAATATGGTATTTAATAGTTTTTGTTGGCATATAGTAGTCAACACTTGCCATACAGATTTATATAACGCATCTTACATCAAGGTAGGACTGGTATAAGCTGTGTTATCCATCTGCCTAATTCACTTGTTGCTTGATGGGGTGTACAACTTTTCTCCTTAGTGAGTCGGTGGTCACTCATTCCTATTGGTGTTGCGTACTAGGAGGTCGGTACAGTTGTGACATATTGGTAACAATTTCACATGTTGGTAACTCAACTGTTTGATTAACCCTAACTCCCTAAGCATTTTTACTAGAAACCTTCCTCAACCTATCAAATCCCAACACCATGATTGACTGTTGCTGGTTTACAGTACTCAACCCATCAAACTCCAACAGTCCACTTGCCATAACAGTACTCAACCCATCAAACTCCAACAAGCCCTTAGCTGTTGGATTTTGATTGAGTGGGGACACATGGCCCAAAGTAAAGTTTGAACACTGGAGTCACACAGTACTCAACCCATCATAATCCAACAATTGTTTTCATGCTAAAAAAACTTAACTATACAAAAACTAAAACACCCTATGGAATAAATGGTAGGTTCTAGTTGTATGATGTTAGATACAATGCCAAGCATGTATCATGTATCTAAGTACAATATTTGCCTTTATCAGTTGTTTATAACAGCAGGTTGCATACACACACTCTCTCCACTCAAAGTCTAACAATGTTGCATGCTAGTAGAACCACCGTCCTCACTCAATCAAAATCCAACACTGTTACTGCACACATGCAGTACTCATCCAGCCATATTCCAACACTTTACATATGCCATATCAGAAGTACACAGTACTCAACCCATCAAACTCCAACAATCCCTGGTGTTGGAGTTTGGCTGGATGGGGATCGTTAGGGTTAAAGCCCAGTAGAAAGCAAGTCAAGATCATTGAAATCGCCAACAATTACAAGACCTGCTTCGTGGTATCTAGTAAGAAACATGTCAATAGTAGTGACCAGATGTTTGATGTACTGTGGTGCTGCTGGGCTTCTAGGAGGGTAGTACACAATGCTGAAAATGATACAGGATACATTCTGTGGTAATCAGGGTGGGTGCATGTGTACCCTGATGATCTTAACGTTGTTTGGAGTATCAACAGTTAGAATGTGAGGTTGGAGGTTGTGTCTTGCATATACATGTACATGTACAGCTACATGTACATCCTCTGGTTTCAATACGTGAATGTGAAAAAACTGGGATAGTAAACTATGTATCAGCATTAAACCAGGTTTGTGAGATTGCAACAATATCAACTTCATTGTTCTGTGATGTCAATTCCAATTCATCGAATTTGTTAATAGAGTGGGGGTTGCACAAAAATACTGTTGGTACTGTATGATCATTCTTGACCTCCAGCGATATATTGATGAGGTTGGCAAGTTCAACATGTCAGTTGTACTTGTTTGTTAAAGTTCTGGCGTATATAGTTATTCTAATATTAATGTGGGATGCATGATTTTTGCCAGCACGACATCCTCGTTTGGTAACTTTGGCAAGTTTTAGGGCTTTTAATGTGCTCCATGATTGTGTCATTGGATAAGGTAGTTTTCACATACCGTAGAGCTTGTCCAATAATGTGAGAAAGGAAGCTACTTGAATAATACAGGTGAGACATAATTGATTCATTGAAGTTTCACTGAGAGTTAAAACTGAGAAAACTCATCCAAAGATTATCAGGTAGTACATGTAGTTTGTATTTTATGTCCGTATACTGCATTCATGTATCGTTATGTGGAATGGCTTACAATTCCGACACCTCAGAAAGAAGGATCAAATTCTCCTCAAAATGCAACAGAGACAACATTAAAAGACAGCAATGTTCATAAAAAAGTTAAAAGAAACTTCAAACGAGAAATGCCACAACTCACAAATCTGGTAAACTGGAAAAACTCGCACTGAAAATTACACAAAGTAAAAACAGACGTGGCTGCCGTTGGGCGCTCTCTATCATTAAAGAATGGTACAAAAGTGCATGTGTTGTTTTAAACATTGACAACCTACAGTGTAATATGTAACCTGTTTAAATTAAACTAGATGGAAGTGTTTGTGATATTACAAACACATAGGTGTTCGAGTTTTGTCAGGGCAGTGATGATGACGTCAGAATGTTTTTTAAAGAAACTTTGCATTATTATTTTTTTTTCATACTAAAGAATACCCTGTAAAATATGATGTGGTTACCAACGATGATTTGTTTGAAGTCCATTTCAATGAATTGAATTTAATCACATTATTTATTCTTGAAAAAACAGTTCAAATGTGAAAAACAACTGTTCTGCTACATAAGGGTCAATTTTGGTACCGAAATTCTTTGAGAGAAGGCATTTATTTCTTTGGCGAGATTTTACAACCTGTTTTCGTGTAGTTCCAGATACGAATTGTGATTTTGACGAAACCGTCGTCCTCGCTAATAATGTACGATTTTGAAAATATTTTTCTTAATATTAAACTTTGACTTTCGGTTTGGACAGGAAGTAAAGGTCAAATTGGGATCACCTTTGTGTAAATATTTATTGACAATTAACAATCTAAACAATGGTGGAAAGATTGCGAATTTACCCCTTGTGGTTGTTGAGATATGATTTTTTTCAATATTAAACTTTGACTTCCGGTTGAGACAGGAAGTAAGGTCAAATTGGGGTCACCTTTGTGTGAATATTTTTCGACAATTATTAACAATCTATACAATGGTGGAAAGATTGTGAATTTACCCCTTGTGGTTGTTGAGATATGATATTTTTAATATTAAACTTTGACTTCCGGTTTGGACAGGAAGTAAAGGTCAAATTGGGGTCATGTTTTTGTAAATATTTTTGACAATTAACAATCTGTACAAAGGTGCAAAAACTGAATTTACCTCTTGCGGTTGTTGAGATATTATGATTTTTTTAAATATTAAATTTTGACTTCCGGTTTGGACAGGAAGTAAAGGTCAAATTGGGGTCATGTTTTTGTAAATATTTTTGACAATTAACAATCTTTACAATGGTGCAAAAACTGAATTTACCTCTTGTGGTTCTTGAGATATGATTTTTTTAAAATAATAAACTTTGACTTCCGGTTTGGACAGGAAGTAAGGTCAAATTGGGGTCACCTTTGTATAATTTTTTTTCGACAATTAACAATCTATACAATGGTGCAAAAAATGTCAAGTTACCTCTTGTGGTTGTTGAGATATGATTTTTTTAAATATTAAACTTTGACTTCCGGTTGGGACAGGAAGTAAGGTCAAATTGGGGTCACCTTTGTGTAAATATTTTTCGACAATTATTAACAATCTATACAATGGTGGAAAGATTGTGAATTTACCCCTTGTGGTTGTTGAGATATGATATTTTTAATATTAAACTTTGACTTCCGGTTTGGACAGGAAGTAAAGGTCAAATTGGGGTCATGTTTTTGTAAATATTTTTGACAATTAACAATCTTTACAATGGTGCAAAAACTGAATTTACCTCTTGTGGTTCTTGAGATATGATTTTTTTAAATAATAAACTTTGACTTCCGGTTTGGACAGGAAGTAAGGTAAAATAGGGGTCACCTTTGTGTAATTTTTTTTCGACAATTAACAATCTATACAATGGTGCAAAAAAATGTCAATTTACCTCTTGTAGTTGTTGAGATATGATTTTTTTTAAATATTAAACTTTGACTTCCGGTTTGGACAGGAAGTAAGGTCAGATTGGGGTCACGTCTGTGTACGAAAAATCACATAATTCAAGATCTACATGTATAACATGGTGTAAATATTGTGAAAATATCTTATGTGGTTCATGAGATATAATTTTTTGAAATATTAAACTTTGATTGAGTGTAATTCGATATCTGATGACCTCACTATGACGTCACAACTTAAGATACAACTACATGTTAAGGTCTAACTATGTGTGAAGTTTTAAGGTTCTGTGAACTCTGCAACTATGATTGTTGCTCTGGATATTCACCGAAAAGAAGAAGAAGAAGAAGAAGGAGAAGTAAAAAAAAACAAAAAAAAACCGAACAATATCAAGAGGTGTTCGCGCTGTGGCTCGAACACCTAATAAAGAGGAGATACATGTATGACTCCAATGTTGCACAAAACCCAAGCTATTTCTTCTTTGATTATAAAGTAGTTCTGAATGTGAATAAGCAAATTGTTCGTGTGCAAGTGCAATACTCGGAAAGTAAGAGGCTGATATCTTTAAGATTGAGTGATGCAAAACTTCTGAATGCTCACATTATTGTGACCATTCACAAATCACAATCTCTTTCATTCATTTGTTACTTTTGTTAAATCTGCATAATTTTTGGGGCAACAAAACCATATAATTGTTTGCCTCCTCAGTTGGCATCGATGACTATAAGAGCCTTTTTATCAATAATGAGAAAAAGTATATTTAAACAAATTCATTAAAGTTACTATAACATTTCATAATGGACTATTAATCAATTGACAACAATTAAAACAAAAAAGGTATGTTTATTGATGGTGAATCACATGGTTCCAAGATGACAGCTTTGACTACAACAAGAATTGACTGTACAACAGGACTTATTTGATTTTTCCTAACACAGTGATAAGTTTGTGTTTTCTTGATACAGGCTCGTCTACATGCTATTCAAGTTGCTCCAGGTACATATTGTAATGATCCTGATGGACCACCTGATATATATGAAGAGTGGCTGCAATCATTTGATACAGAGAAGTACAAAGGAGAGATCTCAGACTTGTTGGTAGCTAATACAGATGTCAGGGCAATCTATACCAAGTTGGTAAGACACTTATAGTAATTAGAAGAAAAAAATTGAAAAAAAGTAGCCCACAGAAATTTGTATTTTAAATAAATTGTTTGTATTATTGAAGGGAAAAAGCAAGGAAAAAGAACAGAAAAGATACCATCTCCTTGGCTATGCACCTGTATTTAACTGATTCTCAATGTTTTCCCTGTAACAATAATGGTATGACCTACCATACGTGCAAAGTATCATATCATATGAGGCACATGTGAAGCTAATAAACTGGGCGGAGGGGTGTTGCATGTTTTAAGGATTACAACTGATTCGGAAAAAAGGGTGTTTTTTTTGGAATCGGCTGCAGAAATTGTGGAACCGCCCAAGCCTATTCTAATGTATATTAAACATGGTTGACTGAACCAGTCTTTAATTGTTTGCAGACAAGAGAGCTCACAAGGGAATAAATTGATACAAACACATGCCATGCCACTGCTATACATGTACATATAGCACGTATGCTGACAAGACTAGATTATTACAACTCACTCCTCAATGGTTTAAAGCAGTCCGATATTGATCACTTATGCTGACAAGCCTAGATTATTACAACTCACTCCTCAATGGTTTAAAGCAGTCCGATATTGATCACTTATGCTGACAAGCGTAGATTATTACAACTCACTCCTCAATGGTTTAAAGCAGTCCGATATTGATCACTTATGCTGACAAGACTAGATTATTACAACTCACTCCTCAATGGTTTAAAGCAGTCCGATATTGATCACTTATGCTGACAAGACTAGATTATTACAACTCACTCCTCAATGGTTTAAAGCAGTCCGATATTGATCACTTATGCTGACAAGACTAGATTATTACAACTCACTCCTCAATGGTTTAAAGCAGTCCGATATTGATCACTTCACAAAAGCTTTAAAACAATGCTTGAATAATTTTCTCCCAACCCAAATATACGTACCCCTCATCATCACTTTTTCATTCATTTCATACATGAGGTTACCCATCAAAGGATGCTTACTATCATAACAGACTTGCTTGACCTCAACACCCCTGGTGGCTGAAGGGTTCTTCTAATCTAAAAATCCCCACATATTCAAAAAGTCAGGGTACCGGGCCTTCTCAGTTGCTGGTCCTAGATCCTAGAATTTCTTTAGTCACAAAACATTTTTAACATCAATTCTCCCAACCAATTGAAGAGTTTCCAAACTAAAACAAAAATTGTTTGTTCATCTTGAACATCTTAATTTGGTTTTACAAAATTCATATTGATTGAAAGGCCAAAAAAAGAAAATACACAAATTGATGAAACGGTTCAAAAGTTACAGATTTTTAAATAATTAATATTCGGGGTCCTTCCTGAAAAATTGCAATGGAACTTTACTGTATAAGCGTTGGCACCGTGAGTGAAAACGTCCAAACTGATTCTTGTGTACTTTGTGTCTATTTTAATGTTATATCTCCAAATCCATTCATATTAATACAACACTAATTTAAAGGCTGAACATCTTTCACAAATGTGTTTGTGTTTTGTCCTGTAATAATACAAAATGTACATAAAATATTGTTCTTCGGTGATTTGTTTTATATATACATAACAGCAAAAGAAATGTCACCCCCTAAATTTTGTTAAGTAATTATATTATTAAACATAATAAATATACAATGTTGTGGGATGGTTGGCTGCCAGGTCAACCAAATTTGCCACATTGTGTTCGTGTTACACTCCATACTCATAATATTCTTCATTAAACAAATTATATTATATTATAAAATGAAAATAATAAATATTTTTAGGGGTGACATTTCTTTTGCTGTTATGTATATATTCTTATTTCACAAGCCCGTCACAGTTGGAGTAAGTTCAATAGGCGGAACAGCCAAAAGGGCCAAGAACGGTGACCCTTCCAATCAATGAGTGCGTTATGGATCACGTGATGCATTTCTTGCTATTCCGTGTTAAACTTACTCCCTGTACACAGTTTTTAAATCACAAAACATTCCTATTTAAACACATTATTTCTCACTTTATTATTCAATAAATTCCCCCCCACAGAAGTGTGGGCTGAGTCTACGAGCGAATACTTACCTGGAGGGCCATCTACCGATGCATATTTCCCTAATATAGCAGAACAATACGCTAAGACTTTTCACACACAATAGCGCCCTCTACTACCCATGCTGCCCTGCGGCATCACGCCATGTTTATCTTCCTCTTTTCTCGAGCGTTCATAGAACACCCCAGAGAGGTCGATCGAGCATAGTGAGGAAGGAGGGGGGGAGCGCCCTCCAGGTAAGTATTCACTCGTAGACTCAGCCCACACTTCTGTGGGGGGGAGTCTACATCACTCTACTTAATACCTGGAGGGCCATCTACCGATGCATAGAGTACCACCGAAGATAGGCGGTGGGGAATGCGAGATGCTATTGCATGACCATGAGGCAAAGGCCACCGTCGATGGCCCCCATCCAAACCCACTCCACCGGAAGCGGTGGTAAGTAGGATGAGATGCCCCCAGCGATAACGATATGCGCCAGAACAAGGGAGCAATCAAAACCACTGAGCAAAGGACGGGCTAATGACAAGAAGCCCATAAATACACCAATAAAGGAGCGTCTGAATAGACGAGCCCATTAGCACAAAACAAAATAAATATTCGGCTAACGCAATATCCCAATATGATACCGAAAGCGGCCCGAAAGACTTGCGAATGCAAGACACCCGGGAAGCGGTAAGAACCCCTAACTGAGGCAAAATCCCAGGAATAAATGGAGGGACGTACCGGACGTCGGAACGTCACCAAAATTATCAAATCAATGCATGATGTTTACATGGATTACAAAGCAAACAAAAACAATTGAAAAGGGGTACTCACCATTTCATAGTGACGGCTGCACAGGAGGCTTGTGACGTCGGGACGAAGCCGCTGCCGCACCCAGTACTGTCCTGCCCTGCCAGCCCTACCCTCGGTCTGGACGACATCCTTGAGGTAACACTCCGAAAAGGTGTTGGCCGACTTCCAGCAAGCCTCCTGGACGATATCTGCCATAGGGACGCCCTTAAAGTAGGCCCATGACGTCGACGCTGAGCGGATGTCATGGGCTCGGAAGGGCGTGTCATCCGCCTCCGGCCACTCACTCAGGGCCGAGCGGATAGCTGTAATCAGCCAGCGTGTAATAGTGTCCCGAGACGCTGGCCGGAAAGGGGACGGTAATAAACAATTGTTTATGTTCGGCCCGAACCTGTTTGGTGCAGTGGACGTACCACTTGAGCGCCCTGACTGGGCACCAAAGCTTATCTGCGTCCACCGCTGAAAAGGACTTCTTAAGTCGGCAACAAAAACGTCTGGCGGCGAGAAGTCACTCGACTGATTTTTCGTCAAGAAACCCGCTCGCGGTATGAGACGGACCCCACCCGGTTCCCACCGGATGTGGCCGTCCTCCACTGTCAAGGAATGTAGTTCACTACGGCTACGAGCCGTAGCGACCGCCATAAGGAAAACCACCTTGATGGATAGATGGAACAAAGAGGCGCTACCCATCGGCTCGAAGGGTGCCCTCGAAAGTGTATCTAACGTTTGAAACAAGTCCCAAGACGGTACGAGTTTACGTACGGGGGGACGTTCCACAAACATACCTCGAATAAGATGGTGGAGGGTGTTATTGTCAGACACTGACGAACCATCCGGAAACCCATTATGGATTGCGGCAATCGCCGAATGATAATTTTTAACTCGTTACAGCGAGGCCGCTATCAAACAGATAGAATAAAAATTCACCCACCGCCCCTACAGAAGAATCGGCGGGACGATGAGAGTGGAGTTTACACCATCGAAAGAAATGACGTAGTCTGCTGTTGTAGACCTTCCTGGTGGAAGATCTATGGCCGCCTGCCGCCTGCCGCCAACTCCGCAGCCTGGACTGAAAGGCCCGCTGCGCGGAAGGATCGGGAGACAATACCCAGCAGGTCAGGTGAAGATTCCCCGGAGCTGGGTGCAGGTAGTTCGACCCGGGCTGGAAAAGAATGTCCGGCCTGCGGGGGAGAACCACCGGCCTGTGGACCAGGAGTCGGAGAAGCCTGGGAAACCACGCCTGGCGGGGCCAAAACGGAGTCACGAGGAAAACTTTGCAATCGTCCCGCGCTATCTTGGCCAACACCCTCGCGATCAGGGAGAACGGGGGAAAGGCGTAGGCCAGAAGGCCCTCCCACGAGATCGCTAGAGCGTCTGTCCGCCAGGCATTGGGGTCGTAAACCCTCGTACAATAAACCGGGAGCTGGTTGTTGTGCGAGGTCGCAAACAAGTCCACGTGAGGACGGTCGATCATGTTGAAGATCAATTGTACCACCGAGGGGAGAAGGGTCCACCCTGTGGGAACAACCCGCCCCCAAGACAGGGCGTCGGCCAACGAATTGTCCACGCCCGGGATGTGAATCGCTGACAAGGTGATGTTGTAGCGAATGCACCAGTGGAGAAGGTCCCACGTCAAGGCGCACAGTTCCCCCCTGGCGGTTGATATAAGCCACGACAGTGGTGTTGTCGCACCGTATGCGGACCGCCTTGCCGGTAACCTGACGCTGGAAACGCCGGAGGGCCAGCGACACCGCTAACATCTCCAACACATTGATATGGAGAGACCGCTGATCGGTTGACCATACCCCAGCCGCCTGCAGTGGGGGCAGACTGGCCCCCCATCCGGACAGCGACGCATCCGTCGTGATGGTCACCGACGGTTGCGGGCGCCGAAAAGACCGGCCCTTCGTGAGGTTGTCGGAGGACATCCACTTGTCGTACTGGAAACGGAGGAACTCCCGGTGTTCCGGACGAATCGGGACATGGAGATAGGCATCCCGCAAGTCCAAACTCGCCGCCCAGGCCGGGGGGCAGATGGACTCGAGAATTACCTTTAAAGTCTGCATCCGGAAACGGCACGGCCGGACGTATCGGTTGAGGGGCCGTAGATTCAGTATGGGCCGCCACGCGCGTCCACCCCCTTGTCGGGAACCAGAAAAAGGTGGACATAAATCCGCCCGCCCGCCCGACTGGGACCGGGCGCCGCAGGCGTGTTTGAGGAGGAGAGACCTTAGCTCCCCTCGAGTGTGGCGTTCGATACGTCCGGCGGGATGGGAGTCGGACGAGCGAACATGTCCGACTGGGGGTGCTCGTAAATTCAGCGGCGTAACGCGGCTGGCGGTTTCGAGCACCCACCGATCGGACGTGAATCGAGCCCAGGACCCGCTGAAGTGGCGGGCGGCCCCAGGGTCCGTCGATGGGAGCCGCCACAAGCGGCGCGTCACTTGTGCCAGCCCGGAATAGCGGGGCCGGTGCGCGTGAGCCGCGGTCGGGCTGGGGCTGTTGACCCTGGTGTAAGATTGGCCACGCCGCCACGTGCCCCTCTATCACCGGGCGACCCGAAATTACCACGAGCTGCCTTGAGCGGCTTACGGCGTGTAATCTTGAAGGTCGCCTTGTCGGCCTTACCAGCGCCCGATTCAGGCGCGGGCTGAGAGGGTTTGTTTAAATTAATCTTCTCAGTGGCCTCGAGGCGCCCGCCTCTGCCTCTATCGACTCCTGAAATTTACCTGCGAAGAGGTCAGGGCCGAGGAGGGAGTGCCTCTAGGCAGCTTGCGCACCCTCCGACGGGAGGAATAGCGCGTCCAACACGTTGGCCCTGCGGGCAGTAACTGCCAAGGTAGAGATACGTGAGAACTGGTCCAGGGAAGTGCGCAATCCATGGTCAAGGCAATGGAGGGCCGCCGTGAAGAGGTCCGCCGGAACGGGCGAATCCCCCTTGCAACCCAAGGCCAAGTATTCCGTGAGGAGCAGGAGGAATGACGACGCACGCAGCCCCATACGTGAGGCTGTGTCCACCTTCTTGAGGGTATCCTCAAGCTTCCCCCTCGAGCGGTCAGAGAAAAGATTCTTCGCTGAGGAAGAACCCCCATCAGCCGCCAACTTGTCCTTCGCAGAGTCCGGTACTACCGGCGCTGTGAAAAACTGAGTAAAATCAGCCGTCGGGAAGCGGTAGTAACTCAACTCCCGCCTCTTATATGGAGACCACTTCGCCGTCTCGGCAATGGAATTCATGCGCTCAACACACACCAAGTCGAGCGGCAGTACCGGAAAAACTGGTGTACTACTGGCCGTCGAACTGGTCATGTGCTTGAACGACTGGCGGCTGGAGCAAGCTGTCACCTCCAGGGAGGGAAGCTGCAAAACTCGCACCATGTCGCACTGTACCAAACGCAGTTCCGTCTCCATGACCGAGACGCTGCATGTGGACAGACTCGTCCTCGTCCTCAGAGCCCGACTGGGAGGGACGAGTTGACAGGGGCGACTGGGCCGAGTCCCCCGGCAGGACCACCGGAGCCGCTGGGGGCGAAGACCTGGGTGGAACCGGGCCGCCACGGCCGGGGACCCACCACCTCCACCGAGAACTCCGAGGATGGATGGAGACTCAACGCAGGGGGAGAGGCGGGCGCACGGCAGACCGTGTGAGGTGGGCCCACATAAGACTGAGTCGCCCAGCCCGGGTCAGGATAGAGACCCGGAAGTGGGGGACGAGCGGGGCCAAGTTGGCCCGGCAAACCGCCTGGGTGATAAGCAGACATGGCTGACACCGAGGCCGTAATGGACCACACGGCGTGAAGAAAATCGGCCCGAGACACGGAGCCATGGCTCCGGCATTTCTTACCGGTGTGAGACCGGGCAGACGAGCCCGAACTGGACGAGGATCGATGGCTAGAACGTCCACGCTTCTTCCCTCTCTCACGAGAGCGGCTCCGGGTCGATTCTGAGGATAATTCAGTCGACCCCGGAGGCATCGGCACGCCCGACGGTCCGAAAGAAATTGGACCCGGTGGACGGCTGAGGCAAGGAGGCCAGGCCGGGCGGTGACTGCCCAGCGTGCGACGCTATCAGCCCGGGAGAATGGGCCAGCGAAGCACCTGTCGCTGGACCGAGCAGACCACCCCCCAGCACCCGTGGCGACTGCCACTGGACCGGGAGCACTCGGTTCGTCAGCGGGCACGGAATGGGCAGTGGGGCCCGGAGTCGGGACCTTACCCTGCCGTGGGCCTTTTTTCTTGTAGGTCACCCTGGCAGAGGAGGATGTTTTGGATGAAACCTTGCCAGGGGAGCTACCAGTACGTTTGTCAGTACCGCTTGAAATGGCGATGCACGGGGACAAGATCTCGTCCCCCGTCCTACCAGCGGAACAGCCAGCACTACGTGCCTCCATCGGCACGAGGTGCTGGGCAGACGACTGCGGCGGTGGCGGGATAGAGCCACCGGAGCAATCACCCGAGGACACGGCCCGTCCCGGGGAGAGGAAATTCTCCCCGGTGCTGACGGACTCGGCCCTCACCAAACGTTTAGCCATCTTGAAAAAGACGAAACTTGATGAAACTCTACACTGAAGAAAAATTCTCTAAAGCACACTAACTCGGTGCTAGCACAGTTATCTTAGTAGATAAATTGTCTTAACGTAAAGCCAAGAAACTGGAAGGAAAAACTGTCTGTTGCCGGAGCAAATCAAAACGTGACCTACCAGTCCTGCTGCGCTAGAGAAAAGAGGAAGATAAACGTGGCGTGATGCCGCAGGGCAGCATGGGTAGTAGAGGGCGCTATTGTGTGTGAAAAGTCTTAGCGTATGCATCGGTAGATGGCCCTCCAGGTAAGTAGAGTGATGTAGACTCTAATATTAAATAAATATTATTTATTTGGAACTCTGTCACAAGTTTCAAATCCCCGGCTTAATATCGGCAACACACCGGCAAAATCAAAACGGGGTACCACAAAAATGCGTCAATCAAAAGGTGATCCCGATTAATTATGGATCTTAAATTTTGTGAAAATGTACAAAAGATATTATATAAAGTGTTCGTGTAGCACAATCAGTTTGAAAAATTGCGAAAACTTAAAATATTAGGCATAATTTCAATCGATCTGTACACCCGAAAATGTGGCTTGTTTCAGTAATCGTCGGAACTGTGTTCGGATGTATTTAGTTTGAATGGGACTTCCAAAAATGAGCAATGTAGGAGTCCAGTATCACTGTTTGATTCATCCGTCATCGCCCGAGCTTGCAGAACAGCCGATTCAGTTTGGTGCCTCATGCACTTTCCCTCGATTTCAACAAGAGCTGCGCGGCAAGTGTTAACAATTGAACCATTTTCAAGCAGTACTAGTAGCACTTTTCCTGGTTGTTTTCATAAGAAAACTTGGTTTATATTGAGAAGAAGTCTTCCTCTCTTCAAATCTGGAATCATAATTGAAAAAACTTTTGTCTTGTATTTAAAAAACGATTTTGAAAAGGGCATGTTTGTGCACTCGTACTAGTTTCTGTGTGTGTGTGTGTACATACTGCAGTGGTATTTCAGGATTTATTACTGGTTCCCGTGACATGCCTATTACTATGGCTTCTGGTTATTATTCTCTTTTTGGAGCTGTCCTGAGTGGCCTTGCACAACGAGGGGTTACCCCTCCCCCAAACACTGCTGGGGGGAAGGGTTTGAACCCCATATGGTTATGCCACTGGTGCACAACTAGTCAGAATCCCACGGCTATCATAAAGATGACCACCAGACAAACAAACGGACAGTAACTATTTAAAGAAAACAGATTTTCCCCCTTTTTGGGTCTGTTATGTTTTGTACATTAGAAGCAGTGTAACTTGAACTGGGTTTATGATTCAAACAGGTATAGGATCGTAATGCAGATGATGAATATACACATGTACATTGTAAGTCATTGTTCACAAGCATTCATTATTCTACTTACACAAAACATACATGTATAAAAGTATCCAATTACTGATGAAAGTAAAAGACAATTACACATACATAAAACATGATACAAAGTATAATAAATGTTGTGGTCTTGTCCCCGTAATAAAAAAATTTACACTTTGCTATTTCTGAAACTTGGCATGATCTTTGGGAAATGAATCAACAGGGCATAGAATCGGAGAGCTAGTTTTAGATTAACTGAGTGACTACCATAATACCCCACATAAGGTCATATTGCCGTTGCTGCTGCATAAATAAGCCAGTAATTTTCAGTCACTGTGTTCATCTTAAACTAGGACACCAGTTAACAGTCTGCTCTGATCGTGACGATAGTGTACCTTTAATTGTGAAAATGAGTGATTTAAGTGTTGATATGTTTAACACTACTTACTGTCAGGTACCAGCAGTTGTATCTAATGCAGACTTCTGGGGACGTTACTTTTATAAAGTTTATCAGTTGAAACAAGATGAAGCAAGAAGAGCAGCACTGAAAGTACGAGCAGACATGACATCCTCTCAAACATTTGATGAAGAAGAACTCCAATGGGATGATGATGAGGGCAAGTATACAATCAGATATCAAAAGATACCTCCGGGCATAGTATAGTTTTAACAACTATTTCTGTATGATTCAGTGACAAAATGTCAAGGATACATTGGCTTGTTTATGCATGATATACAAGCCTTATATTTGTGCAAATTTAATATTTCTGATTTGGAATTTCAGTTTTTATTTGACACATATGAAACAGTTATATGGAGTGCCATGGTCGAGATTTTTATGTATCAGATTTGTGTTCTGAGTCGTCAGAATGTGGGTTCGAATCCCAACAGTGACCATGGTGTTTGTGTCCTTGAGCAAGAGACTTTACCATAATTGCTTCTCTCCACCCAAGGGTAAACGGGTACCTGTGAGGGCAGAGTTGGTTGTTATTATTTCATGTTAGCACAACATGAAAAGAAAGATCTTGTTTTCCTTTCTGCCGGTTACACCTCGAGTCAAGCTACGTCCCGTAGCCTTAGATCTCGAGTGTCTTTCGCAGAATCCTTGCTGTCCCTAAAAGTGCCGCCTTCTGTAATAATTCTACTCTAACAGATGTTCCTATCTCTTCTATTATTATTATTATTTCGCGTTAGCACAGCATGAAAAGAAAGATCTTATTTTCCTTTCTGCCGGTTACACCTCGAATCAAGCTACGTCCCGTATTATTAGTATTATTATTATTTTTATTTTTTATTTTTTTTTGTTATTGTTTGCAAAGGTATCAGAAATGACAAATGCCACATTTATTAGTTTCTTATCAATATTTTCAGAGGAATCATCAACTACAGTTGGTGACAGCAACATCATCCCCCTGAAATCCACTGGTAAGCAGAGCATTGAGACTACCATTACAAATGAAGGCAGAATACCAACACTATCTAATGATATGGATTGTGATGATGAAACTCATCATCACCATGATAATGAATTATCAATAAATAATCATAAACAGCCATATCAAACAAGCAATGAACATGTACATCAGGATATGCAGGAAACAACTAACATGGCCAAATCCAATGCTGAACCAGTGAATGACACACAACAATTGTTGAGAGCAGATGAGGATGACAATACTGAGGTATCTCTTTCAGCAAAAATAACTGATAAAGAAAAGGATTACAACAACAAAAGAAATGAAGTTGGGAGTAAAGAGGCAGATACTACAATATGTAAAGAGAATAAGGATGAATATCCCACAGACCATGAAAACCTGGTGGATAAGATAGGCACATTGATGCTGTCAACTGGAGATACTTTGTGCCATCAATCAAATAAGATTTCTGGATCAGATACAAGTAATAAAGGTATGTTATCAACAGTTCAATCAATTCTGTATATATCCTACGGTAAAGACCAAGTATAAAATATACCCTATGGTAAAGACCAAGCATAAAATACATGTATATCCTGCGGTTAAGACCAAGCATCAAAGTACATGTACTACTGAGAAGTTGCAGGGATAATTAACGGGGCTGAAACGAATTGATAGTTGGTAAAAACTAAAATGCCTAGAGCCTTCAGTGGGCCATTCGTTGATGGCTCACAGTTCAGTCAGGATGTGAAAATAGGGCTTCCAAATTTGTTATTTGAAAAACAGGGTGTCCAAATGTTCAGCTTCCAATACTTGTGCATGTGTATTAAAATAAAACAGGGTGTCCATTTAGCAAACATGGCGTCCAAAGATGCCCAAAGGTATTGCTGGCTAATACTGTGCAACTATGCACATGTTATCCATTGACGACACACGGAAATAACTTAATTTTAAATAGGCCTGGGTTTGTGTGTACCTGACTGCCGAGATTTGCAGGTACCCAACTACTGAGTTCAATACCTGGTTCTTTTTTACCAGTTTGGGTACCTGAATCCCACTTGTTAAAATCTGATGTAACATTTCAGAAACCAAATGCCACTTTTTGATTAACACTTAGCGATCTTCCATGTTTATAATAAAGGTTTCAGGTACTTTGCTTTATTTCATAATGAACATTATGGTAATGAACAAAGTTCAATAAATGGAAATGGAGGCCCACTGTCTTGTGCAGTGTAAGGTCAATGTATCACATATGGAATTATCGAGCATGGTGGAAATGAAGACCACTGTACTTGTGCAGTGTAAGGTCAATGTATCACACATGGAATTATCGAGCATGATGCCATGGTGGAAAATCTGGTTTCCCCCCAATGTTTTATGGGTACCCGGGAACCGGATCCTTACGGCGGCTGGGTACCCGGGAACCGGATCCTTACGGCGGCTGGGTACCCGGGAACCGGATCCTTACGGCGGCTGGGTACCCAGTTCCGAAATTACCTGTGGATGCACAGCACTAATTGTAAATATGTTGTTTTGATGCAGATTCCAGCCTGAGTGATGACTGGGAGAAGGATTTTGATGACATTGATGTTACTGAGGAAGAGCTTGCAGCAGCAGCCCTTCAGACAAAAAAACATTTGACTGACAACATCGATGACGAGGATCTTGATGGTTGGGACAGCTGGGAATAGATCTTTCTACACATGGTGACTTTTAGACAAAACTATCTTCGCAGATATATGTACACACTGTAAGATAAACCCCTTCAAAATTATTGGCTCTGTTTGCTATTTTCATTGCTAAAAAGTAAAAAGTTAGCTTCCAAATATTGGAGGTTACCTACAATTTTGAATTAAGTCATCTCTCAACTAGTCCATGGCTACTAATAAAGGGCATGCAGAATGCTCATAGGACCCACTGTGATGTTTACACATTGAGATGTTTACACATTGAGATGTTTACACATTGTGATAAAAGGGATTTATGTACAATGCATGTACACATACATGTACTGCATATATTGCCCTTATATTTGTATATTATGCTACACATGTATAGCCCACTCATACACAATTCCACATGAAAAAAAATCTGACAATTTGTGAATGAAGGCAACTTTAATCATTATTTGTCATTGAAAGTGAATTACAATTTGTCATGATGATGAGATGTGTCTGTATATTGTTTTAAAAATGTAATGACCTACCACTGATCATAGGGCACAACAATGGCTTTGTTTCAATTTTGACTAAATGCATCCATGGCATACTGAGCAAGAATCCAGTGGGGTACATCATAGTGCAACTGCCCCCCTCCAATCGTAACATCAAAATTGCTGCTGTACAGTATGTACAGTATGGATGGTTCATGCAAAATATAATATTTGTAGTTATAGTGGGCACTTAAATGGTACCCCCATCCCATACTGATTTCTGGCCCGATAAATTCAGCACACACTGTACGCTGTCCCCAGATAGGGTCCACACATTCACACGTACATATGTACATATACAGTGAGATCAATAACCGGGTCGTGGATACAGTAGTGCATCGCAACCCTGTACATGTTCAAACTGAATCGACAGCCTTGATCCTTCTGTTTCTTTATTTTCCCATTGGAAATCCAATGGAAATTCATATGCAAGAATTGTTGGTTTACGGGCGGTTCATTTTAAATGATGGCCAATCACAGGCCCCAAGCTCTGACCCTGTTTGACCCCACACACACATGCACGCACATGACATCGCAGCGAGCAGTTGCTGGGCCAACCAATATCCAATGAGAATATTTAATGATTAACCCTAACTCCCTAGACAACAAAGCCAGTTGGAGGATTTTGAAGGATTTTTATTGTTTTAGTACAATGCCTAGGGAGTTAGGATTAAGGTGTGTCGCCCGAATGGTCACTGTTAGTATGTGTACATGTATATTATACTACAGCGTGTATGCATATAGATCCATGCAATGCATGTGCAGTGGCTGTGACAGGGAGTTCGGATAGCTAAGTGGGGCAAAATTATGCCACCAAACCGTTATGACGCACCTTTGTTAAGGATGCATTTGTACATGCTACAAGGGCAGACTATCTGTGGCATGCAAGGCTGGCTGATCACAGGAACACAATAGCGCCTGTTGATTACTTTGGTTTGGTTTGGATCTAGTTTGGTTCAGTTCATTACCAAAGAACATGACATATGAAGTAACAATAGGTATGCTTACAATGGGTAATGGGAGCTAGAAAATATTGCACTTGCTAATCAAGTCTTGCCCCTACAATTTAAAGTATTACAAATATTGTGTGCCTCAGAGTTGAATGGGAATAATAATATTCACAACGTCTGCATTGTTCTATTTCAAGTGGCGATATTACCTGGCACTCAATTTTTATTTTTATTTCAGGGCATTTATTTCATGTCAGAGTATTCTGTCCCAATGAATCATAAATTTGACTGCAAATGAATTATGGCAGAGATTTTCATTGTGATAATAACAAATACATGTAAAACAGAACAAAACAAAAAATACTTGTACCAGTATATTTTTTCTGTATAAATATATTTCCTTTATAAATATATTTCCTTTATAAATATATTTCCTTTGTATATTTAAAGGCCAGCTACATGTATCATAAAGCTTATTTCACTTATCTGTATTTAAAAAAATATCATTTGTCTAATTTGAAGTCTACTTAAAAATGTATGGTAATGGATGGGATTATAATTGGGAAGGTTCATGTTTAGGATGTTAATGTCTGCAGAGGAACGTAAGATGTGTACAAAATATTAAAGTAGGTAATGAGACAAGTTTGTCCATTGTACATTTGCTATATTTGGGTATGCTCAGTAATGACAGAAAAACAAAACACAGAAACAATTTCAGGCACTTTTTCCTGTGTAAGTGTATATCCCCCCCCCCCCCAATTTTTTTTTTTTTTTTTCTTTTCTTGTAACATAATTTAATAATAACTACAAGATTATCTGCAAGGTTTTTGCAAAAGGGGCAAATACATGTACAGTATGTAACTCTGGTACTTTTCATGCCATTCCATGTTTCAAAATCTAGTGTTGAATGATTGACCAGTGTTCCAAATCCAATGCAATTTCACAAAAAAAAAAATTGGCATCAGATTTCTTATATGTTTAATTGATTGATGATTATTATCATTGTCATGCGTTAGCACAGCATGAAAAGAAAGATCTTGTTTTCCTTTCTGCCGGTTACACCTCGAGTCAAGCTACGTCCTGTAGCCTTAGATCTCGAGTGTCTTTCGCAGAATCCTTGCTGTCCCTAAGAGTGCCGCCTTCTGTAGTAATTCTACTCTAACAGATGTTCCTATCTCCTTGAGATGTTTCTCCAATGCCTTCGGGACTGTACCCAGTGCACCCACTACCACAGAAACAACCTTCACCTTGACTTGCCACAGCTTGCTGAGTTCTCTCGCTAAATCCTGATATTTCTGTACCTTCTCATTCTCCTTCGATGCTACTCTACTATCACCCGGCACAGCTATATCGATAAGATGACACATCTTCTCATGCTTATCCAAGATAGGGCTGTGCGTTTTCGGATATTTTTGGAACCGGATACCGGAAATCCGTTTTCATTTTTGTTGAAAACATGCCTCCGGTGGCGTACAAATACATGTACATGTACTGTAAATGGTAACAAATTGACTTTTATAATACAGAGGATACCATATTTAAATTGATCTTTTCTTTATTGGACTGCAATCTCTTGAATTTAAAGATAATTGTCTGTAAAAGTGTAAACATTACATTGTTCAAGAGTCACAGATTTCTGTTCGCACCGCTCAAATGTTAAGTCCAAATTTTAAAAAGTCGTTTACGGGTAATTGGAACTGAAAAATGGAACCGGGTATGACCGTTTCGGTCGGATACCCGGCACATCCGGCCGTCTTTGTTCTCTAACATGATCTTTGTGGATGTTGAAGTCTCAGAGAATTCGTTTCTTCTACCTTTTTCGGCACATGGTCGTACAGCTTAGTGTGCTGTACAACATACGATTTGTAAATCACTTCAATGATTCAATAAAGTCATTTTAAATAAGAACCAGCTAGCCGGTCTTAACACAGAGTATGAATACTTTTTCTACCTGAAAAGTTAGATTTTTCACAGCCATTTTGTTGAAAAGTTTGTTTGTTCAATCACAACCTTTCTCCAAGGTCTATACTATACCAATTTTGGGATCAATACTGCCTTTGCTGCTCAAAAGTATTGAGGAAGTTCACAGAGCCTTCAAACTTGACACATACAGTTTCAGGTAAAGTTGTGACGTCATGGTGATGTCATCAGATATCGAAATGCACTAAAATCCAATTTTAATATTTCAAAAAATCATATCTAATGAACCACAAAACATATTTACACAATCTTTGCATCATCTTACAGATCTTGAATTATGTGAAATTTCGTACACAGAAATGACCCAATCTGACCTCTCCTTCCGGTCGAAACCGGAAGTTTAACCCTCCGACGAGGGAGGTGGCCACTACTTTATCTCAATACAGGACCTCTCCTCTTTTCAGAGGCAATCCTATCCCCTAGGGAATTAATTATATTAAAATTGTTCTCTGCATTCTCCATTGACTTTTTACATCCAAATGACTTCCCCACATGCCCTGCTATTGTCTAGAATTATTTTCAACCCACAGATGACAAGACGTTGGCATAACCCCTCCTCTTTTCAGTGGTACCCTAATTTACCTACTGTAAAAAACAGTAGAGCTCACGTTTCGGAGGTTGTAATTATATTAAAATAAAAATTGTTCTCTGCATTCCCCATTGACTTTTTACATCCGAATGACTTCCACACATGCCCAGCTATTGTTTGGTATTATTTACAAACCCAGATGACACACAACGGCTGTGTAGTGTATCTATCTCCTGTATAATCTTGCAAACAGTAAACAACCGTCTGGTTTATCTCTCCAGCATGTAACCCAATCATGACCCAACCCAGACACTCTGTCTGGGGGGGTGGGGGTTATGCCTGGCACTGGCTGTCGCAAGACATCAAACAACACAGTCTGGTGGTCAACAGATGGTTCCACTTATCAGTGGGTTAGATTTGGGGGGGGGGTCTTTATGTTTACACAATGGATGGTTGATTTTGTGCACAGATATATGGCAGCAATTTCTTTTCCAGCCCAGAAAAAAAAAACTACACAGCTCTGAGAACTGACACCCCTTCTAAGATATGTGGAATGGTCCCCTTTAGGATATCAATGACTCTCAGCCATCTGTGGGTTTTTTTTCTGGGAGAAACAATGAAATACATAAAATCTGCCTCTCACGAGAGGAGGGCTCCCTCGCCGGAGGGTTAAGTGACAAAATATTCTGAAGCACTTTTATAGGGTCTGCAGCCAACATGGTTTTTGGGCGTGCCTTCCGTGGACGAAATTACAAAAATGTGACTGATGACGTCATCACCTATTACAGCAACCTCTAGCCATAGGAAATTTGAATATGACTTCTGTGAATAAAGTGATGAGTGACATCTTATCTTTTAAAAAGATATGTTTGGTGACGTCATCAAAGTTCAGAGCGCCCCCTTGCAGCATTTTTAAAAAGGGAATAATTTCCAATCTCAGATATTGAACCAAAGCAGGTACTAACGTTATTTTTTGATGATCATGAGGAAGTTTTATTGTATCATATGTATGACCTTCAAATCACCTGATCTGACCTTTACTTCCAGTCCAAACAGTTCAAATTCAACACATTCTAAAGCAAAATTGATAGGACTTTCGAATATGAAATTGATATTGTTATAATAAAAGATGGTACACCTTTGTAAAATATGATTGAACCGGAAGTTGACACGAACACCGTGTGTTTGTTCTAACAAACACTTGAGCTCTAGTTTATGTTTGTATGGTTTGGAAACACTGCTGTCACCATGTGTCATTTTGAGTTTCATGCATATATATTCAAGAAACTAAACAGCTTTCCCAAATCAAGTGTGCTATTTAGAAAATAGTATCGTTACTCTTTCCTAACGTCCACTGGAGGAACAAAAATTATCCTAGAATATTTAAAATCGCCTTCCAGATGTCGCCCTTGCAAATTCATGCCATTAGTAAACAAAATCAAACAAGTATTGTCCAAAAATTACGTAAATAGCACCGAAAATATTGGCGCATGTTATAGGCCTAACGTCGTTTGTACAGAATTGATTAAGTTATTGTCCAACTTACAAACTATTTTACTTACTTGTGAAAGAAAATTCCACTTTTCCGCTCCTCTGCACATCCCTTGACCTGACAACCAATGGGCGCACATACCTTAACTATTGTTGTACAGGTCCCCTATATTTTGAATATTTTTTCTCAAATTGTTTATTCAAAAACTAAAAAATAAGTGATTATAGGAACAAAAAATATTGTGGTGCGCATTCATCCATTTGATAATGTACGTATCACTATCAGTCTAGCGTGACGGCGCAGCTACGCGAAAACGAGAACATAGAAATTACTTGTGAGTTCTAGTAAGAAACTTGGAACATCTGCTTGTATATGAACACGCATTCCATCATGTTTTAGCAAATAGGCTTAATTAACAAAATTTTTGTTACTTTTTACAATCCGCCATCTTGAAACAAAGCGTAACCGATCCATAGAGTTATAAAGAACTAATCAATCACAAACTTCGGTCTTGTTTGGTCAGAAAAATGACGTCAGTGCAGCACAACCGAATTCGCGAAAATGCTTGACCAATAACCAAAGCCCCAAACATGTTTTGGTCAGGGTCGTGAAAACGCACATTGGTTAACCGGCGATACATGTATCACTTCTTTCACTGGTTGGCAAAAAAATAAAATAAAAAATAAATAAATAAAAAATTGAATTTAGTGTTTGTTTTAAAATACAAACACTAGGTGTTCAAGTTAACTTCTGGTTCAATCAAGTTTGCAGTTGATGTGATAATGATATGTTTGAAAATGTCTGATGTCTGTTATCATGACACTATTAATGTAAGCTTCAAAATACATTTTGTGTTAGAATGTGTTGAAATTGAAGTTCCTGTTTGGACCGGAAGTAAAGGTCACATCAGGTCAGTTGAAAGTGATGTGAAACAATAACTTTCTCATGAACATGAAAAATAACGGTAGTACCTACTTTAGTTCAGTGACATTACCGAACTTAATCACCAAAAGTAATAAACTGGATGTCTTTGTCATCGTACTAAATTTTGTGAAATTCTGTTAGAAAATTTCTGAGATGGGAATATGTTCCCCTTTCAAAACAGGTAATTTGAAGCCTATATAAATGACACAATTATTCTTCCTCATGATCATGAACAAATAACATTAATATTTTGGTGTAATTTGAAGCCTATAGGGCCTACAGTGTGTCTAAAAAAAATGCAAACAAAATTTAACGGAATGCCAGACGTAGAATGAGTAACCAGCATAGATAATATAGGTATGGTTTGAAAGATACACCTTTCCACTTTAAAATGAGACATCAAACGTCCAAATCTGATAATTTTTGACAGAGTTATGAGTACTTTTCCAAGAGAGGTCAAATTGACGATGGGACCAAGTTTTCAATTTTAGGCATTGGGACAAAGGTAGCCTAATTGCCTCTGTGTGGATAATTGCCTGGCCTACAAAAATGTGTTTAGCGAGTAAACACAATTCTAAACACTTTCTTGCTATCAATTTGTAAACATGTTTACATGCTAAACATTTTTAGCATGAGGACGGATAGTGTTTAGCCATTGAAAATTGATGTTTAGGAATTTGACATGTGCGTTCAGCTAGTAAACATGTTTACAAACTGATACCAAGAAAAGTGTTTACTTGCTAAACAGTTTTTTAGAGTATTATGTAATGTGCTTAATTAACTTGTGCTTAGGTAAAACTTGTAGCTTTGCATGGTGAGGATGATAAGTAAGACTGATTGCGGTGACACCATGTGGAATCTCAATTGAGTAGTAATTAGTTCTGAAAAGAACTGGGGGTACAACTCGACGTTTCGATCAGTATGCTCTGATCGTCATCAGGAGAATGCCGGACTCTGGAAAATGCTGCTGCTTAAGTAGACTGCTGGAGGATCATCCCATGAATGGATGCTGGAGGATTAGTTCGTTGAGGCGCGCAGGCGGGAAACTGTGAGACTATGAGACTAGGATCCTAGGGGTTGGGGGAGAGGAGTGTGTGCTCACTGAACTGAATCAGTTGTTAACAAGCACAGGGGAAGGAGGGTGGTTGACTTAGGATATAGGGGATCCCTCAGTCTGGGGTGGGTTATGGACTTTGGATATAGAAGATCCTTCAGTCTGTAGTATAGGTCGCCAAATGTCGCTGATGAAGAAACCGATGTCCTGTGGCACAGTGTCGTGTTTGACGATCTCGATGGCCTCTCTGATGCGTCTTAAGCAGCAGCATTTTCCAGAGTCCGGCATTCTCCTGAGGACGATCAGAGCATACTGATCGAAACGTCGAGTTGTACCCCCAGTTCTTTTCAGAACTAATTACTACTCAATTGAGATTCCACATGGTGTCACCGCAATCAGTCTTACTTAACTTGTGCTTAATTAACTTATTCATTTTTCGTCAAACATTGATCATGGTTGGTGTTCAGCTAACTAACGAGCAGAGAGTTTTTTGTGTCACGGAGTACATCCGTACTGGAAGAGTAAATGGTGTTATCAATGCATTTATGCAACGATTCCCAGATCGAGATCCACCTGCAGCCAGCACTGGAGAAACCTGCGAAAGTACCGGAGGGAGGGTACCAGCCTCAATCTCAATCGAGGGCGTTCCAGGCGACAATCGGACTGGGAGGTCGGCGGAAAACATTGAATTGGTGGAGGCTAGGCGCAGCTGGATGCCAACCCGCATATCAGTGCGAGACGGAATGGACTGGGCCTACCACATGCCACGTTCAATCGCATCACTCGGCTGGACCTGGGCATGCACCCCTACCAAATGCGCATGCGACATCGGCTGCTAGCCTGCTACCGCCGGATTTGCCAAGACGGTTGAATTTTTTTGTCAGTGGGTCGTCGACCAGCTGCAGGCAGATGTGCGATTCGTCCATCATCTCGTCATTGGCGATGAAGCTGGATTTTCTCTCGACGGAAAAGTCAACTCACGCAATGTTCGAGAGTACGCCCCCAAACAACATCCACCTCCCTTCAATTACGAGCACAACTTCCAACGTGAGAAAGTGAGTGTCTGGGTTGGCCTCTGCGGCAGTGGCCTCATCGTCTGACCGGTGTTTTTTTTTCAGGGCAACCTCAACGGCCGGCGTTACCTTGAGATGTTGAATGATGATATCATCCCCATCCTTGAACATTTCGAGGTTCAGGAGCGAGGTGTGTTTAGGCGCCTGTGGTGTGCTCAAGACGGCGCTCCGGCTCATCGTCTACTGGCTGCCCGAGACCGCCTTCATGAAGCGTTCGGAGACCGTGTCATAGCGTTGAATCATGTGCATGAATGGCCACCGAGATCTCCAGACCTCACCCCGTGTGATTTCTACCTCTGGGGATACTTGAAATCCAAGGTGTACACGACTCCCCCTCCGGACCTGCAGACTCTCCGTGACAGATTGACGTCCTGCGCCAGACTCCAGATGTTGTTAGGAGAGCGATGGGAGACATGGAGAGACGATGTCGCCTGTGTATCGAGCGAGAGGGAGGGCATGTTGAGGGGGAAGGGATGTAATCATCCACATTGCAACACTTGCACATCTAAACAAAATCGATTATCACTGCATTTAAAAACTTGGTCCCACCGTCAATTTGACCTCTCTTGGAAAAGTACTCATAACTCTGTCAAAAATTATCAGATTTTGACGTTTGATGTCTCATTTTAAAGTGGAAATGTGTATCTTTCAAACCATACCTATATTATCTATGTTGGTTACTCATTCTACGTCTGGCATTCCGTAAAATTTTGTTTGCATTTTTTTTTTGAGACACTGTATAAATGACACAATTATTCTTCCTCATGATCATGAAAAAATAACATTAATACTTTGGTTCAATTTCTGAGATAGGGGCACTCTGATCTGTGATGTAATGAAATATTTTTTGGAAAAGTTACTATACTCACTTTATGAATGAAGAAAACCTTACTTTTAAAATGTTTAGGCCTTTATTTATTTATTTTTTGCTGTTTTTAGATATCAAAGACTAAAAATATAATCAAACAATTATCATGTAGTTATTACATAAATAAAAATGACAAATAGTGCTGGGATGGTTAAACGAAAAAACAGCGCTAACCATTTAGAAATTGCTAACCGGTTAACCAAAGCCAATATTTACAAATAAACACCCAACAATGTTGGAAAAATTTACTGACCATTTTGTTGTTCTAGACTCTTTTTTTGGTTATTAAACAATCATTGTGGGAAGTTTATTGATGCTTTTCGATTAAAAATGTATACACATTATTTCATTTGCAAAATTAAATTCAATTAAGTTGATAAAATATTAAAAAGAAAAGAAATAAACTACATAAGTTAAAAAGAAGATCTGGATCCCTTGCCTCAAAATCAAAAATAATTCACTTTGTATTTAAATTAACTGCAGTGCCTGAAAAAAATTTTTCACCCGATTTCAAATTCAAGCCACATTTTTAACAAAATTACATTTACAAAATAATATGCTTGGGTGTCTCAGAATAATTTTTACCAAAGGTGCAATGCAATATTCATTTTAAAAAGCCTGCAGTTTTGTCATCAATACAGTAGTTACATCTCAGTTTCGCCTCCTGGCTAATCTTAAAATCTTCTAATCTGGTCTGTGCTCTGACCATTTTGTTAAAAGCACGACTGTTCTTTCTGAATAATGGACACATCAGGGTATTTCACTGCAGTGGTAACTTCTAGTGTCTTGGGTTCCTCTTTAAGGTTGGTTATCAACGTTCACCACCATCTCATGTGAGTCATGTCGTACTTTGGGTGGCTTTCGTTTCTTCTTACACTGGAATACAAATAAATAAATGATTTCAATTTCAAATGTTTGTTTACATACTCTTTCAATAAAAACACAGATCTAGGTATTGCCAAAATAGAATTATTATGAGCCCATCAATAACACTCATTCTGGAACCAATCAATTTGTGAAATGTCTCATTTTAAGGTGATTAACTTCCTCACTACAAGGGGAATACAAGTATCCAGGGAAGAAACAAATACATGGACCATACACCTACTTTATGTGACACTGTAAAAGTATAAACGGCTTATAAATCATAAACTTTTGAGATTTTTTTAGATACTTTTGTATGCCTACTGGATAGTGGACCTGGGGCCCAAAATGATTAACATCTCCAAAATATCTGATGAAAAGTAAAGACGCGAATACAGTAAATGGACTTAAGTGCAGTACATGTATGCCACAGGTCTCTCTAGAGTAAATATGTATTAATGAGAACATGTGTACATGAAGTGCTTAATATTTAAATTAAAAGTCAACTAATTTTAATCTTAAAGATGGACTACAACGGAATAATGATAAGTGCTGTATTGCTGTTTTCGTTCGAGAAATGTGTAATGATTACTAACATATTATTATTATTCAATAAAACTTGTTCCTTCATGCAAAAAAAACCTCAATTTGATCGGCGTTCTACGACCCAGAAAAGCCCAGTTTCACCAAAAGCCCTCAACTCATGAATAATTCATACTTCGTGTGTGACGTAGCACCCATGACGCTTTGTTACCCGCCCCACGCACAACAGTCGATCGTGTGTACTGTATGCATTTACCATACATGCAATGCGGAACAACAGCGGACAAGCGACATCTTCTAGACCGAAAAACAGCGAAAATGTCCGATAGCAGCGAATATTGGGAAGATTACAGTATAGATGAGGAAGAGGAGTTTCATATAGGCACTTCTGAGGATAGTGATGTCAGCTGTAGCGATGAGGGGAGCTCCCCAGACGAGAGAGAAGGCGAAGACGATGACGAACAAGTCGAAGTACGTGGCGCTGAACCATACCGGTTCGAGCCACTTGCGGCGCCTGCAGTTAACCAGCCCGGTGACGGTGATCGTCAGGCCGAAGACGACGAACCAAATCCTGATGATAGACGGCTAAACACAGACTGGTAAGCCCACAAAATGATTAATGAATGAAATACTGAATGATGCTTCGTTTGATCAATTCGTTTCTGCTGTACAAAAATAGTTGTAGGCTATACTTGACAAAAACAGGAACGAACATGATGGAGACCCAAGGTACATAATGTAGTATCTAGTAGTACATGTACATGTGTACAATACATGTACAGTGGAAATTTGGGGGTAATTACTATGTCTTGCGTTTTATGATTTGTTGGCAATATTAGCCAGTATTTATGAAGACATGATGGGAAAGTAATCACTGCTCAAAATTCAAATAAAATCATGATCTTTTACCATCATGCTTTAAGCATAATTGACATTTAGTCTTTCCCTTCAAATCAAAGGTTGTAGCCCCCTGCACAATAAAAATGTTTGATCTGCCCATGGAAAAATGTATTCCTTCGTGATGTACCTGTCCTTGATCAGTTCATGGGGGATGTATTTCAAGATCAATTTTTAAGTAGTGCAACCCCAATGACAAAGTTACTAAAATTATATTTTCCAAACTTGTTTTTTTTGTAATAGGTGTTCGTGTGGACATTGTGTTCTTCAGCCTTTGCTCGCAAACTGTATGTTGCAAAGAAGTTGAGAAGACAGAGAACATGATGCGGCAGCTGGACATAAACGTGGATGATCCCAACCAGTGCCTTACCATCCATGATTGGTTTGATGCGATCTGCCTCCACCCAGGAGTGCTTGCAACAGCGTATCTTCAGAGATGCAGTTGAAGGAACGCTTGACCAGTAAGTGATTTGAGTGTTGACTGAATGTACAAAGCCAATGTACCATCAATTTCAATTAATATTTTAGAGCAATGTCAGTTTTGAATGATCTGCATATCAAGCAGATTACTTTTGATTGACCAGAATGAGCACCGGTGTTTACTTCAGAGTAACCGCACACAACTGAATATGACCTTGGTTGACCCACGTGCATCTATATCTTATTGTACATGCATTACATGTATGTAATTGTTTACTTTTGATCATGATTGCCTTTTGGTATGGTTATAGTTTTATAGCATTTCAGTTTCACATGGTGTTAACGTAAACAATATCGATACTCCACCATGCAAATCACAAATCTTATGTTTATAATTTTGTCTGATTTTTTGTTTTGTTTTACAGAAAATATCGCCATGTTGCATATCGGCAAGTGGTGAGGTGGTGTTATCAACCGGGTGCCACTGCCATCATGTGTAATGGACGCAATCCGCAGGACGTTCCCAAACCCTGATGGACAGTACAAAGGATTTTCGTATCCACCACTGGATTAGGCCGATTTGCTTTGTTTTATTTTTAAATTGGTAACATTCTTCCCTAGTTATAATGATCTGGAGGAGTTACAAATTATTTTGTGCTTTCATAAACCATGATCAATGGCAGAATAAATTACGTGTGTATTTCATTTTGTGTCTGTTCGGGGAGAAGTTGATTAATTTAGCACTAATGTGACTCTTGCTTTATGTTGCCAACAATACACTATGGTAAAAACATTACAAATTCGGTATGGCAGAAAGATGCCAAGAACTGAAAATTTTACAAGACCTTAGTACTTTCGAATAAATGACAAGACAAAATATGTATGTATTTGCAACCAACAATTGAGTTTATTTTTGAGGTTAAAATATCAAAATTCAAAAAGTTGCCTCTTGATGACGAAAACAACTTAATCAAAATCCTGTACATACTTGTTTGGAACTTGGCCATTGTTCTGTTAAACCGAACTGGAAATCCTTTGAAATTCGTTTCACACTTGCTGCTCTTTTCCCAGGAAAAAACTTAAATCAGCATAACTCTACTGCTGAGCAGGTTCAGATTTTCTTGGATTAAAGCTAATTCCATTTGAATAAAATGCTCCCAGGCCCTTTAAATATAATAAAATAACCTAAAGTAACAATAGCAAAGATTATAAAAGATTAAATACATGGGAGCCAGATAAAGTGATAAAAACAGGCAAATATCAGCAGGGGCGGATCCAGGAATTTTGGCATGAAGGTGAAATCCTTTCGTGTATTATTCACGAACTTCACCCATTCCTTTGATATCGCAGGATCCCGCGGAAATTGAAAAAAATGAGTCTCTGGATTCTTAATACTATTTCTAGTGCATCTACCAACAACACATGAAGTCGGCATTATAACTGTTAGACAACAACGTCGAAAAAAAGCTTCATAAAAACTTCATGCCTCTGCTGACGCATGAAAACGCATGTATAATACACACGGAAGTAACATGGCGTCTTCTGTTTACTCTCGGGTGCTCATGGGTTATACGTCATCCCTTTTCGCTGGTTTACAAGTCCGCTGGTACTATATCGTGGATTTCATAGTGGATTTTCAATGGGTATTTGTCGGGAACCAGTGCAGGGCGGGAAATTTCTAAAATCGAAGAAGCGGGGTCTAATTTTTTCGGTCAAATTGCAACAAAATTATAAAGAGAAAAACATGACCACAACAATAAATTGTTACCTGAACACAACATAAACAAGGTTCGATAGTCAATTTAATGTGAGAGTTCTCATTGTAGTCCATCTTTAAGATTATAAGAAAAATTACCTTCTATAGATGTACTGGAAAGTCATATACTGCAGGCACAACATCTGCTCTGACAGTCTGAGCCTTGCAACTGTAGTTTGACCCATTCTATTTTAAAGCAAGATTTGCGAAGTAGTCCGACTTTGTGCTCAGACTGAGCAAAGCACAAATTTCATTGATGTGGTCTCGCTTCATACACAACACACATACTCATGTAATACAGCAGGACATGTACTATAAAAATGCCGCATACAATGAGAATGGTGTAAATATCCATGCATATTCCCACAGAAAGACCTATATATGTCATACCTTAACCTGTAGTAATTCTTCAAGTTTGTTATATTGAGAGGTGATGACTTGAGGAAGGAACATTTGTGACCCAATATCATGTAAAAAATAATAATAATAGGCCTAATAAATAAAAAAAGGAGAAATTTTCCACGCTCATTTCATTCCGTTACATTGTAGGCCTATATTAAACTCTGTATACAATGCACATGTACATGTACTTCTGAGGACGATCAGAGCATACTGATCGAAACGTTGAGTTGTTTTCTCCAGTTCTTTTCAGAACTAATTACTACTCAATAGAGAATTTCACATGGTGTCACCGCAATTAGTCTTACTTATATTTCATCTGATCAAGTGTAAGAATGCTACAGTTTGGAATATTTTAATGATAGCTGCACTAAGATACTTTTCACAACCTTGCTTCCATTGCTGTGACTGAACTACTCAATGGTGCTATGCTTATTACGGGGACCTCAAATTAATAAGGGAAGACAATTTTTTTGGTGCGGTCTTTAACGCAGGATAGCTCTAATGACTGATTTTGGGCATGGCCACGGGTGTTAAAACTATCAAGGACCGAGCCGAAGGAGAGGTCTTTTATCCTGTGGTTAAACCGGTCATTATCCTGTAAATGTTGTATTCCCATTCCCGTATCGATTTCATTTACAAAATTAAAATAACTGCAATTTCTATTTTGGAAAAACAATAGAAATAGATAAATTCATACACAAAACACTTTCAAAGTGTATGAGTCAGCGTGACGCGAAACAAACTTCGTTCAAAGGTTGAAATCCACGTCACATGCCGGCTCAATTGAATGCACATACAAGCTGCTCCACTACGTTCACACCTACAGCATCTGAACTTCTGAAGACCTCCAGTTGTTCCTGCAACATCTGAACAACAGGACAGAGTGGGGGGGGGGGGGGGGACATTTTTGTGGAGTACATTTACCGACACAAAACGTGAAGTTCAGAAATACCAATAAGTTTGTCCTCCCAAGCTACTTAAACCCCTCCAACATTCTCCTGAAGACGATCAAAGAGATTATTTCAATATATAGTGTCGCCGCAAATCTTACTATAAGAAAGTCAAAACTATCTGGGGCATTTATAATGAAAAGAAAATACTGTGACTGAGGGATAGTTGTTTATGCAAGAATATTACTAATCAGCCTTTAGAGTGTGGGTTCACGACATCATTTACATAAATCAACATTCAACACACATATAAAGTAACTTTTACTTGCACTATGCAAGCACTCGAAATACACTATAAGAGTCCATTTATTATTCAACTAAAATACATCAATAGACATTCATTTTTATTAAGGATCATACATTTATTATACAATTGTACATGCTTATATAACCAACACACATATCCTTTTTATGTGATTGTTAGAACACATCTCATGCACTCCAGTTATATTTACTGTGATATCATGCTCTGTTGTGTTCATGCTGATAGTTCAATAAATATTAAGCTTGTGTTTTATTCTGCTGGATATTAAAACCAGTTTGCAATTATTCAAAACGAAATTGAATAAATGATTTAGTGCCATAATGTATTCAAAAATATGTTGAATGACAAGGATCTAACGTTATGTGTGAGTTATATACATGTACACACAAAATATCAGCGCCTTCAAATGTACAAACATCTTACTTGGTAAAATATTCATTTTCATTTCACATTGACTTCATCTTATGAAATGGAACAGTGACAATTTTACAGAGTGATAAAATTTTCCAATTGCACTCTGAGGCACTCAATATTTGCATAAATGTATCTATGACGATGATAATGATGATGATGATGTAACATGGGTAAAACAAACTGATGAGGTAATTTGAGCATGGTTGAGATATATAATGCAGAAATGTAAAATAATATTGCACATAAATATAGGTAAAAATTGTTGGTTTAGTTGCTTAAACATTTTCATTTTGGCACCATACATGTAATTGAGAATAAAACAATAGACTTACAGATATCATTATTTATATACAAAAATGCCTTGTGTAAAGTTTCATTTTTTTTTAAATCTTATAATTTACTGCATGTAAATATTATTAAGAGTATTTTAAATTAAAGAGAAACTGCTGTTATGAAATCAAGGCTTGAATATTCACAAATGTCATGACTTATGAGTTACATGTAACATTTGTTATTTGCTGACAGTGTCACATCTAATTCAAAATGAAGGAATTACTTTGTCATCATTTGTAATATAAGTTTGTTTTAATGACATATGCACACCATACAGTATTTATTGCTCATGCATCATTATCTTAGATAATTTATAATATAAACAGTTCTTTACACATTAAACATAGGTATGATACTATATCATAATGGCTAAACTAATGAGATTTGAAAAATATTGGAAAGAAGGACAACTACTTCCCACTTATTAATTTTGCAGCCAAAATGAATTATTTGTTAAGTAGGTATATATTAATAACCTTTTAACAGATCTAAAAAAGGCATTGGACACTCAAAATCCATTGACACAAAAGGCCAGAATTATTATTTTTATTTTTTGTGCATATTTCAGTCTGTCCTTGAAAATGCAAAGTTTAAAGCCAGATAATATTTATAATTCCATGCTCGGAATTTTAATTCTTTTAATCTATTTTACTGTAAATGAATTTTTAATCCAGCACAGTTTGCGGATTGCCATTCATACAGGCATTTCTCATACACAACATAATGGGCCGGATAAATAAAAAGTAGCAATTGCTTTTACTAGTCATTTTCTTAAATCTTCATTAATAAAAGTGAGCAATTACTTGCAAGTAATTGCTTCCAGTAGTTAGCAAAAGCAATTGCTATGATTTTTAAGCAATTACTAGAGAGATTAGCACTTGCTTGGAAGCATATAAATAAACCAGACCTTTTACTAATGACTTGTAGCACTTGCTAATATTTTTACAAGATACTAAATGAGGAGCTTACGCATTTGCTAACACTTGCATGTTGCATTACTCCTGCCATCATGGCCGAGTTTATGCATGTAAGGGAACATGAAAAGGTGTACAATGAAAGAATAAATCGTGATGAAGTCAATCCTACCAGATACCGGAAATTATTTCGGTTCAATTTTGAAAATTTGGAGTGGCTAGCAGCAGTCGAAGTACTTGGTTTGAAACCAGCAGAAATGGCGCATGGCATCTTCGTAATAGTCGGGTTTTCATCCCCTTTGAAGATGTTGTACAGATCTTGTTCCCATGGAACCAAAACAATCTTCCTATTTCCTGTTTGCATTCCATCTGTTTTCTTCTTCACTTGACTTTTCATGTTTGCTATCTTTTCAAAATTTGCTTCTCATCCATGGCTTTACCTGTGTTGGTAGCAATTGACATTTGTGCTTTTTTAAGTGCATTTGTCTTCATGTCTTTTACCCCCGGCAACTGACTTTTCTCGATTAGAACAGGGTACTCTTTGATTATACTAACGAACAGTTCGTTCAAAGATTGCTCACTATTTGTACCACTCCCCAATTCTTCGGCAGCATTCATGTTGCTAACACATGCCTCATATACAACCACTAGGCTAATCGGAACTGACCTCCCATCATTGTTATACCCATAAGCAATTGCTAACCCACCCAAGCAACAGGTGCTAGTCAAAGAAGGAGGTTATTTATACATTTTTAAGCAATTGCTTAACCTTGAGCTTTTACTTGTTAAGCAATTGCTATTGCTTGAGCTTTTACTAGATAAGCAATTGCTAACTTTTATTTATCCGGCCCAATGTGTTGTGAATTACTTCCTGAGCATTCAGAGAAAAGTTTCTTAAAGTTTGTCAACAATTTGACTTTATAGACAATTGCGGTTGATATTATTCATTCTAAACATATGTTTTTTTGAAATATCATTTCTAGGAACAAATTAATTCATCTGCTATCATAGAATATTCATCTTTAATTCATACAATGGCTTCAAATTACCATTTCATTCAGCTTCAACTCATCTGTGAACATTTTTACTTTGCACTCAGGCACTCAACACTTGTATGCTAATGTTAGCTAGCATATTGCTGGGATCGGCATTACATAATCTGCAGTTAGTTGCTTAAATCCAACCCATATCTTGACATCAAAGAAACAATGGTGGTGTTCCTTATAATGTCAATTTGTTCCTTTGAAACATTTAACATTTCAGATGGTTTATAGTTCAGTGCAAGGAGACCCATACAATTGTCAATGAAGAAGTTGCTATGCTATACATGTATCTTTTGTAACTATTATTAAATAAGTACTGTAGATTGGTGAAATTCTTGCGTCAGGAGATAAACAATTGATTTAATTTTGCCCTACACTGACGTGTGTATAGCACTGTATGCTCAGTGCTTTCCGAGTGTCTGTGAAAAAACTACACAGGCGACTCAGGCGGGATTCGAACCCACGACCTCCTGCTTACTAGCCGGCCAATCGTCATCGGGCAAGCTCGGTGGTCGAGAGGTAAGACGTCTGCACTAGTAAGCAGGAGGTCGTGGGTTCGAATCCCGCCCGAGTCGCCTGTGTAGTATTTTCACAGACACTCGGAAAGCACTGAGCATACAGTGCTATACACATGTCGGTGTAGGGCAAAATTAAATCAAATAAGTACTGAATTTGCTAAATTAAATAAGTTATTTAACTATATACATATATACATTTGTAGATTGTTACTTAAATAAGTGAATATGACAGTACATGTATATGTTTAAATCTTCTGTGAACGATTCACTAGATGCAGCTGAATGCCAAATTATTTTTCATGCTCAATGGAGACCTGAATACCAGACCGTTGTGAGTTTACACTGAGGGCCATACTCAGTGGATACCCGAATACCACACCAGAAAAAAGCAGGCACAACGCGCCCAATTTAAAACTTAATTTGATATGTCAAGATATACAGATAGGTCAGGTCAAAGAAAGATAAAGGGTGTTTCTGGATGCACTAATCCAGCTCATAAGAGAAAGCAAAGTTCTTGGAATTGATAACTGTGCTTTTGAATCCTTGCTCTTTAGTTGATATTGCAACAAATCAGCCATGTTTGCAGGTGATACAGCACTTTGTGCAATTCAAGGTACACACCACCCTAAAACTGTAAAAGTGCAACAAATGGGATTGATAGAATGATAGATAATCCTTTTTGGGAGGTTTTCTTCAAAAAATACATCATGTAATTACCGAGAAATGTCCCCAAAACAACAATAAGGTCAAAGGTCACGTATACGCATTTCCAGTAGTCTACACGATCGTGAAACCTGTACAGCAATTGCAGATTGTATTGAGACTGGTACATGTACCTCTGCATTGCACACCGTTGTGCAAGAGGAACAAGGTTCCAGTCTGTACATTTTGTATTTGTTGTAAACACACGAACGATCACAGAATTCCTGGATTCGATTGCAACCAGGTGCACGTCGACGTCCAAGATCATCCAAAAAAGTGAGGAAAAATGCTTATTAGGCTTGATAGACCGTCGATCAACTATGGAGAAAGGCATAGACTGAACAAACCGGTGCTTAGCTGCATCTATCTGGACATGCTGGATTCTGGGTGAGCATCTCAATCATGATCAATTTGCATTGCCATCGGTCGGTAGGGGCACCACACACGTGCAGTGTAGGCAGATTCACAAGTCATCCGATAGAGGGCGCACTTCGCGATACGTATTTTTACGCACGCCTGTGTCGATCGTGGCCACAGCGCGGTGTCCATGGTTTCAGGTTGCGGAGTGCTTGTATGCATTTGTTTAGTATGCATAATGAAGCGGTTGTACACAGGTTACCAGACGTCATTTTTATGAATGAAAGTTGAAGATTCGTATATGTATGGTACCAAACTCGACACAGTGAACAGTCGCGAAGTTTTCCTCCCGATGCGACAAAAAACGGTAAGTTTTTCCAAGTTATTTTCTTGTTTTGAAAGGGAGATTTCTCTTATAAGGGGTAATAAGTAAGAACTGGGATGTCGAAAAATAGAATCTACATTGTTTAAATAGTTAAATAAAGTTAACTTTCATCGTGAATATTGAGCCGAAAAAATAAAAATGGGCCCCGTTAAAAAAGTATGCCTCACAAAATGTCGCCGCGCAGCGATTGAATTTTGAGAAATGCACATAATAATGCTGACTTAAAAACACAACTTGGACAGTGTTAGATGATTCTTTGTTGTTTGTGTGTATTTCTTGATGGCTAAAACTTAATTTTATTACACGTTTTGTTTGGAATTTATGAGTATTTTCCCATACTTAACTTCAGTGCTTACCTTTAAAAAAATACATGCCGCTCAAAAACATGTACGATGAATATTATTACGATGGACTCCGCCATTATATAAATAGGTATACAAATGGTATTTTTGTGATGATGCCAATAAAAAAATATTTGGCCTTGAACCTGAGGAAAATTAGGCCCCTTTTTTAGGCTTTGGAGGTAGATTGTAGGACTAGGAGGACCAGGTCCTTGCTTGTTATGGTGAAACTAGTTGGAGGAAAAGTGGTGGGTGGGGGTTTGGGTGGGGGTTTGGGTGGGAGCCTGGTGGGTGGGGTCGTGGACGTGGTTGGAGATCAGGTGGGGTCGAGGTTGGATGACGGGTGGGTCGGGGGTGTGGCAGGTTAGCGGATGTTTGAAGGGGGATCTGGGTGGTTGTCGATTTGGGTGGGGCTGGGAGGGTGGGGAAATCAGGCCATAAAAACAGAAGTTGTGTTTCCAATCGACCCCCCCCCAAAAAAAAAAATCGCAAAAGGTAGTGTCAGGATTTGTTTATTTATTTTATTTTATTTTATTTTTTTGAACAAGTTACCGGAAACAACAAATTGCGGTTGGATTTGAAAGGGAGTGGGTGGTTTTGTAGAACCTTGCGCATAAACGCTGGTTAGAGTTAGAAAGCTTAGTGTAGGTTTAGGAATTTGGCATTAGGGGAGGAGCCACCTACTTTCATCCTAAAAATTATCCCTCACTGCCCGCTTTAATTATCCTTTTTGAACAAAAGTATAACAGCATACTCATTCATAAAATGCAATTTTGTAATTATTTTGTAGGAATAAACTAAGTTTTGTTTCCTTTCAGATCAAGCATGGAAGATCCTGCCAAATCAAAGGAATCCCTGTTGACATCAGCTGGTCCCTTGCATACTTTATCATCGGAGCAGCTAACAAATGGTATAATATGTGAGGTTTTCTCTTCAATGACAGCTAGGAAGAAACCTGATACCAAATGGAAGGACGTTGCTGCAGTGTTGTCTGCCATCTTCAGCATTGCATTTGAACCATCTAATGTTCGCACTTGTATGAAATGTGTGAAACTGAAAAAAAAATGCCCTTCAAAAAGATCACAATCAAGAAAAGCTAGTGTCTTTTCTTGCCCAGAGTTATCAACCTCCCAAAGCTGCCTGTGACAAAACAGAGAAACGAACAAGGGAGACAGTAATTGATGATTTTCTACCTATGAAAGTCCCAAAAATGGATCAAGAAATGCAAGAGGCAAAGGAGATTGTCGTTCAAGACATATGTAATGAATTACATGAACTGAAAGCGTCGATGGCGGCTAAAGATGATGCCATTAATCAAATCCAAAATCAAAATGAAAAACTCAAAAAGGAAAACATCGACTTAAAAGCATCCCTAAATGTAGCAAGACAGCGACTCACACAAGTGTACAAACTCATTGGTAAAGTAAAGAGGCCAAAACACATTGTACAGGGGATGCGAAGAAAAAAATCATCAAATAGAATACTGACGAACCAACGCTAGAAAGTGGAGGAAGTCAGCTGAAAAGCAAACTGAGCTTGCCAAGCAGCTTAAAGATCTGCGAGCCAAACAAAGAAACAGGAAATGTAGAGTGAAGCGGAGAATTAAGGCCAAAAAGAGCACGAAACCAACAATCACAGAAGTAGGTGACAACGAACAAGTTCATGTTCCAGTGTTAACTAACACGTTGAAGACCACAGTTGATATGATTAAAGATCAAAGGACACAAATTGCATCCTTGGAAAATAATCTCTTCCAGGCTGAAGAAAAGATGAAGGAAGAAAAGATGAAGGAACAACACACAGTACCAACACGACAAGGTGGAATGGTTCATCCCAAAATCAAGGAGGCATCAATGTACCGACAGGAACTCAGGGTGGCTGAGGGGAACGTTGGACCAGCAATTCAGCACGTGGTCGAAACTGTTACTGACTGTACACTAAGCGGCTCTTTGCCATCCAAAAGTACACAGCAGCGAGTAGCCTCAGAAATGAGAGCAGTAAATAAAATTTACTTGCGAGAGGCGTTGAGAGATGAAAGGGACTTAACTTTGAAATACGACGGGACAACAAAAAGTGGACACCACCTTGTTGAGGCTCAACTTTCTACAGAAAAAGAAACATTCACACTAAACGTGCAAGAAACATGTGGTGGGACTGCATCCGATTACAGTGAATGTATAAAGGAGTTAGTTTGTGATGTGGACTCAAACATTATGAAAAATATAAGCAACACTATGACTGACAGGTGTGTGACAAATAATGCCATCGACAAAGAAATAGAGACACTTACAGGCAACAAAATCAACTCATTCCGATGTGCAATGCACCCATTAGACACCATCCACAAGCAAACCGAGAAAATGATTAAACAACATGAACTCACAATGAAGAAAGGAAATGCTGATAAATCAATGCCATACACACACAGAGGGAAAGTGCAACTCAGGCTCTTTTGCGAGCGATTGACACAGTGCTTCACTGCAGTGCATCAGGTTTGCCAAAAGAACTTCCTCAACATTTGCGAAATAAGGGATTTGTAGGTGGACAAAATTCGTCTTTGTACCCACGATGGGTAGGGAATAGGTTCAATCTTTTTTTTGTAAATGCAGGATTAGCTTATGTCTATGCTGACCATATTCTCGAGTTTTTTGCCAAGGTGGTGAAGCCAAGGAACGGCCTGCATACTGCCGTAGTAAATGGACTCAATCAAGGACAGATGCCCATACTCAGGGCTTTGGGGCTAATAGATAAGTTTTTAACTGGTCCTTGGATGCTTTGGCAGGGTGAGGCACACACCATCTTGGAGACAAGTGATGTCTTCACCAGCGTCATTGACAGAATTACGAAAGCTGATTGCACTTCACTAATCCATGGATTTGACGATACCGCATTCTCAACATCAGTAAAGCAAGATGACAAGTACCGCAAACTTATTGAGTTAACACAGTATGATGACGCAGCAGCGGAGGTCCTCAAATTAATCTTGGATGAGGCCAAGAAGGTGATGGAGCGCCAACTAGTTGATTATTTACCAGGAGGACAGTTCCACAACCCATCAGAACAGCTAGTGAATAAGGCAGCTTCATGCAGCAGTAATAATATTTCCGGTGAGCGTGTGTTTGCGATGTGGGATGCAAGAAGCAACCAGTCAAAGACGGCATCAATAAACAAAGTCTCATCTAAGACAACATTCAAGGCCAACAAGGTTCACCAGAGGTTTTTAGATGGCAAAACCGAGCAAGAGAAAGCAGCCATAATCTCAAAAGCTACAAAAGAAGCCGGAAGAGACAGAAGGAAGGACAAGGAAAGAGAAAACACCTTGTTGGATGGAGTGAAAAGAAAGCTTGAGGAATCAAGACGGTTGATAGAAAAAAGAGAAGGAAATCGAAGAGATTCTACGGAGACAGTCATCAAACATGGCCTTTGGGAAACCAGATCAGACATAGAAACTGGCATTCAATGCTTATCTAAAACTAAGGCGACAAATGTTGTGAAAGCACAGATTAGATTTCGTACCGATATATTAGGCTCCCAAGCACCAAGGAAAATATGTTACACAAAATCAGCTTTAGATGAATTGATCGATATACTGGTAGATCTAACACAACTGGACATTCAGGAGGAAAAATTAACAATGTGCAATATAATCAAAGATCCTAAATGCATTGTAGGATTTCAGTTCAGCCAAAAGTGGTCAACCGAATTTGCTGATAATGTATGCAAAGGTGAAATTAAGGAATGTGTTCTGCAGCCAGGAAAAGATACAGAGTATGTGTGTCAATTTGAAGGAGAAGTTGAGGTTACTGTTCAAACTGTTGCTGAGCTCCTTGCAGATGCAGCTGTTGGTGACCTGTTTTTGTTTGTTTAAATGTGGAACAGGAACACTGAATATTATTGAGACGGGACACCGAGTTAGAAATATTAACACCAAGGTTTGAAAGACTGTTAGAGAAAATCAAAGTTTCTTTGCAGTGTCGTTCTGTTCACCTGTGACCTGGAGGGGGAGAAAAGAAAGAGGGGGTAAGAAAAAACATGAACTGTCTGTTTATTTTTTCTTGTGTCCGTGTACAAAATTGAGGTTTTAATTGCAGTGCCTATTTGTTCAAACGAACATTCAAATTTTTGACTGCCATTTTTAAAAATGACATTAAGTTAAATATACACTGTAATCTTCACTTATCATACGTCATGGGTAGTGTTTACCTGACTCACAATTCATTGTAAAAATGACTTGTTTACAAATGTAAGACATCAATATGGCTTCTAAGATTCATAATGGCGGCAAATTTTCCACCAATTTATTACATGTTATTTACATGTATTTATTACATGTACTGTAAATCACATGTATTTATGTAAATAACATGTACACTTTATACAACATGTACAAAAACATGTGTATTTAGGACATGTTTTCCTTAAAAATCACTTGAATTTGTGGTGGCCATCTTAAATTTTTTCGGTCATTTTTTAAAAACCTATGATTTTATCTTATTTCCATGTCTAACTAATTTTTTGGGGGCCCTTTTAAAATTGGGCGGCTATTTTGAAATCTGGTAGCCATTTTGAAATGCGGCGGCCATTAATGTGCTTTCTCAAGTAACAATGCTGAACTCAACGATCTAATTTAAAAATGGAGCCAAGAGGTCACAATTTCCTATCTAATTGTACACACTACATGTATATTGCATCAAGTGATGATGCCAATGCCGGGCAATGGTCACAAAATTTGGCATTGTAATTGCGTATCTAAAACAATGGCTTTTGAACAATACAAAATGCGCAATAACTTTTGTTTTGATAACCCTATACAGCTGGGAGACCCATTAATTTATTTCAAATTTGAAGCCCTTTCAGATGAAATCAAAATAAAACTATACATTTTTTGTTTCAAATTTCATGAATCTGCCTAACCAGTGGCACGGACCTGTATCCGAGCCACACTCGTGGGGCAATGCCATCGGTAGATAGAACATGATGGACATGTGTAACATGATGAACATGATGAACATAATCATGACAATGTCCCCTGGCAATTATGTGAAATTGCCCTAACCCCTGATTACATACTCTACATATTTGACAGGAAAAAATTGTGAAAGGGAAGCTTCAATTTTGGTTTAGATTCTCATATTCTCAAAATATTATCAAACATTTTTATTTGGTTGGGACACATAGGCCTAATGACCAAATTATTTTGTCCAAAGTGCTTTTATCTTATAGAAATAAAAAAAGAATACAAAAATACAAGAAGTTACCAGATATAACTTTGTGAAACACGAGGGGGAGCCCCTATTTTTAATAAATTTTCACAGGTTAGTTTTTATGCTATTTTTCATGAGATCTAATGTTAACGTGTTACAGGGTTGAAGTTAGTGTTCATTATCAAATACCAATGATGAACATTTCACTTAGTTTTAATGGTTGTGTATTACCAAAAAATATTAAGGTTTAATATAATTTGTTAATTTTCTTTGACTATAGCAGTACTGGCATTTCAGTCCAAGAGAAGGTGTCTATCTGATAACCACCTTTCCAATCCATGTCAGTTAAACAATGTTTTACCTTATTTCACAGTGATTATTGATAATGTTGAATTTATTTAAATCTAAGTCCTTACTCCTCTTTTCATCTCTTAAATCTTTTTCAGAAAGAGGACAGAAACATCTTGCTACTTCAGCTATGCAGAATTGATGCTGGGTGTGATTCTTGACATAATGAAGCACCAGTCTTCGGTCAATGGAATCGGTAATTTGGAATCAAACATATGTCTGGGCCCCTTACTTTCATTGCTTGTTTGCCCCTACCCCTCCCTAGTTCTTGGATTCTATAGTACTGCAATGATAGTCCAAAGAATTTAAAAAAACAAATGTGTTGGTTTGTCACCAGTGGCAGTACATGCCATTACCAAGAACTTGGGGGGGGGGGGGGCATTTTATTCCAAAATTACAGATTCCAATGACAGCCCCTGAATGTCACCCATTCTGAACTCATGAAACCAAATGGACAGTTAAAATAAATACGTATTTCAATGTTTTATTAGCAATTTACAAGCACCCATACAACTCTTGATTATTTCAATGTCTAAACATTTATGTACAAAATGGCATATGATCTTTAGCTTGTAATTCTATAGTATGGATGCAGCTGCAGACATTTTGCCAAATATGTGTACAACCTTGAAAATGTAAAAAGCAATGTAGAATTTGTTTTCAAATTTTATAAATGATTTTTAATTATTTGCAGTATAGGTGAAAACAAAGACAATTTATAAGCATATCATTATATTTTTGTTCATTATAAACCTGAGTTGAAAGTGAAGTATATTACAAATAAAGATCACTCTCTGTATATAAACATGCAGTCCATCAATTAAATATATTTTTGTACAAGACTTAATACCAAGACATAAATACCAATGTTGGCTTAATCTAAATCTAGAATTTATTAGATTTGGTAAATTGGATGTAATTACATTTAATTTTGTTTGAATTGTCAATTGGCTAATTACAACTTGTGGCCTTACTTTTGGGAATTATTTACTTTTTGACAACTCTTCTGCTGAGGGCAGGGGAAGAGGGAAAGCACGGATGCAAGCTTTCTTGCAACTTTATCATGTAATAGTTATAAGCTTGTTTTCTAATGAAAGGCTAATTAGCTGATATCCATACAAGCTTTGAAGACTGCAGACATTAGCAAATTGACATAAGCTGCATTGTTTCTTCTCCACCCAAATACTATACGGCTGTGCTTTGAGTAGACTCTGTGGTACCTATACATGAACATGGATGAAATGCACAATTATTAGCCAACTTTCTATTACGTTCCATGTAGGGCAAAATTATTTACATGGAAATATCAGGAGTGTAAAGACTCTTCTCTCACAGGGTAACTTTTCCTTGGTAAAGTTTTTAAAAAACAAAGAAAGGGGAAAATGTTTATATGCTCCTCCATGCTTCAGTGTCTTCAGTCACCCCCAGCCCCCAAATCAATTTAACCCCCACTTCCTGTCCTTTGAATTTGCAGCCAATTTTAATCCAGTTACTATACTTACTGCATGTATACCCTTCTACCCTAAATCAACTTTGTGACTTTATGCCCATAATAACGCTGAAGAAGTTGGTCTGGCTACAGTACCTCCAACCCTGGCAAACTATTTTCATAGGAGTGTTTTTACATGTTGATTTATCATCTAGCATGGTGTTTTAAAAGCATGTGTTGGGCTAGTGTCAATATCATTATGCATATTTATCTAAGAATACATGTTTGTATACGGTAGGTTTGTGGTAGCACCATGTAACTATCTCTACAGTTTAATAGTGTTGGTTCTTAGAAGAACCGGTGGTGATATAACTTGAAGTTTCCATCGGTATCCTCTGATCATCCTCATCCCCCTGAAGACAATCAGAGTATACTGATTGAAACAGAGTAATGTCACTGCCAGTTCTTCTCAGAACCAATGCTATTTACTACTCTTGAAAGATAATTACTCTTACTCCTACTGTTCTTCAACCATGTAAAGCTTCAAAATCTCAACATTTTCGAGGTAGTACAGAATACTAAGAGTAATTTGTGGTGGGGGGGGGGGGGGTTGAGGGCTGTCAGTTGCATTTGTCTTGAAATATTTTCATGTTTTATACCTGCAATTGTTGGCAGAGAGAGGGTCTTGACAGTAGGACATGTCTTCCGTACTTCCTTGAAAATTTTGATTGGATGGCACCCGTAAACCTGAAGTTGATATTCAGTGGAATGTCTGGGTGTGGTAGGCTTCCGTTTGCTTACACCCATTCACATACGTAGGTGACATGATGAACTGAGCATTCGTCTCTGTCTCCATCTCACTCCATTTCATCTATGGACCAAACATGAACAAACATGTATACAATCTTACAAAAGAAAGATTACTGATAGTACTCCAGCAATTGAAAAATGAGACTGACCACAAAAACATAAATAACACAATAGCCAGCCATGAATAACACATGTAAAGCTACTTTGACTAATTATTAGTGCTACATTACACTTATCATTCACACACACACACTGCAAATGACAAACTCTCAGAAGGAGGACTATTTTTTTCTTCCTTTAAATTGCACAAGAGTTACTGAATGCACAAAAGTAAAAAAAAAAAATCTTTTTTTTTCCTTCTTTTAAATGGCTTAATATGTATTTTTTAAATGCTTTTTGTATAGTTGTAATTGTAAGCAAGGTTATTTCAGTCACTTATGTGACTGCCAACCATGTGTTTTTGTAATAAACCAGAATAAATAAATAAAAAATAAATAAAATAATTTCTTAATATTGCTTAGAAACTGATTATAAGGCTACATGAAATCAGCATGTGCAAGTTCGGACTAGAGAAATTTTTTTTGATATAAACATTATTATTTTTTTTAAAGGGAGAGACAAGTTACATGTAGGGGTAGTTTACAGTAATATATGTACAATTTAAATTAAGTAACTTTTTGTGAAATGTGATGTGTTCACAGCCAAATAGTATTTCACTTACTCATGTAGGCTCATGTAATGTTGTGTCCATATGTTGCTCTAACTCCACTTGTTGATCTTGTGCAACTGACTTTGATGTTGATGATTGATGGAGCTCATGTATGTGAGTGCCATGGTCGAGCGGTCTAGTGCATCGCATTTGTGTTCTGATGGCTGAGTCATCAGAATGTGGGTTCGAATCCCAACTGCGACCATGGTGCTTGTGTCCTTGAGCAAGACACTTTACCATAATTGCTTTTCTCCACCCAGGAGTAAATGGGTACCTGTGAGGGCAGAGTTGGTTGTTGTGTTTGATTAGCCCTATATGCGCTGTAATGGCAGCAATTGAGCTGTATACTCCCCAGGGAGCTGAGATGGTTTGAGGAATGATTTATGAGCCTGATGAGCAGGGGTAATAATATAATGCGCCTTGAGCACCAGTTTGGTGGATACGTGCGCTATATAAGTCCACATTATTATTATTATTTATTATTATACCTGGGAGTTGACCAAGAGATGCTAGGGCACTGTAGGAATTTAAAAAAAAAACATGTTCACATGAATGTTTGGATATGATGTTAAAGGGAAGGTACATCACTGGTTATTACTTGATTGCACAATTACTGAATTATTTATTACCTATAGCTAACTGGATGTGATGCAGTTAAACAATTATTCTGCTTATTGTGTTCTTATTTTAAAGAAAACTGAAGAAAAACAAAACTATACACATTTTTTCCCGAATGTTTTCCGAAAGAATTATGCAGGGTTTTCACACTTTTCTCATGACTTAGACTCCCCATTGAGCTCAAACTCAAACATATTCATTGTTAAATGATCTTGATTCAAAGTAAGTAAATATTACCGATGTACAGCTGTTTTGCCAATATATTATAACCAATGTTCTACTTTCCCTTTAAGAGGACAACGGTCACGATCAACAGGGCATGGAATCAGAGTGCTAGTTTTAGATTATCTCGGTGACTGAAAATAATGTCCCACATGATAAGGTCATATTATCATTCCTGCTGCATAAATGAGCCAGTAAGTTTCAGTCACTGTGTTCATCTTAAACTAGGACACCAATTCCATCCCCTGTTGAAAGTCTGCTCTGATTGTGATATGTCCCTTTAATATGGACAAGTTAACATTAAGCATTGCACAAGGGGGGAAAACCTCAATGCACAATTTCATTTTTTCTAAATGTGAAATTGTTTCTGTAAATCTGATTTTGTTTTATAAAAAAACAAATATTTACATAAACTAAGTTAATATACACAAAAATTATGGGATAAAAAAATAATAATCTGAATCAATCCAAGATTTACTCTACCTTGGCAATGCTTTGTAGCTGTGAATACTGGAAATGGAATCAGGCTGAACTCTACATGGTGTTGACGCATGTAAAATACTGGCAGTGACGTTTTCTCATACCTATAAAACAAAACATAACAGTTAATGAAATAATGGTGGATATGATGGTGGATATGATGGCGGACATGGTGCATATTAAAAATCCATTTAAATATAACTAACTTGTACTCATACGTTTGGGGGAATAATGGTACCTGATGCTATTTCCTCCAGTCCATGTTTGAATTTTCACCATGACCCCTTTTGACTATCTTCCCCATAAAATACCCGGGTATCAATGGTGGAAATTACAACTAATTCACTGGAAATTGTTCTGCTTTCTAAACTATATCTCATAATTATCACGTCTGTATTGTAAACATCACAATATCATTGGGCCTTGGCTATAGGAACTATCAAAAATAATGTGATGGCTAACAGAAATTCATCATAAGAGTTCAGCATACAGCCACACAAAAAGCCCTCCGAGTATTATATTATCAAATAATATTTCACTTTTATTACTCTTACCTGTCCAACAATAATCCTACAAATGCGACATTATTCATAGTATCATCATGGTCACCATCATGTTCAACAATCAAATCCCTGAGTGTTTGCCATCATTTGAGGTTGGCTGGCCCATCAGTGGTCGCCAGGCATGCGTCGTTTTTTGCCTTAGACGGTGAGCCTTTCTTTGCCCAGCCCGCTCGGTTGAAATTCTGGCATTGGTTTTGACGGATAGCCTCCCAAACTGAACAGTTTTTGTCACTTTTTTATTGGCGTTGATATGAGTTTTCTGGACAAATTTTGGTTCAAAAAAGTCACATGACATTGTTTTTTGTACAATAACAGAAAAACGACGCATTTTTTATCGCCCAATTTCGTGCGACAAAGGCGGTGTGTACCTTTAACCCCAATAAAACCATTACTTTGAGCTGTAGCTTAAACCATAAATAACTGGATTGCCTTTTTTTCATTGTGCAACTGGAATCTATGCAAATAATTTACATGTAATTCATTGATGTATTAACTCTTTGATGCACAGATTAATTCTATTAATTCTATTGTTTTAACATGTTTTTGGCAGTCGCTAGCGACCGTCGTGTGCGTCAAAGGGTTAAACAAAGTTATATAAAAACTTGAAAACAAGTGAATCCTTATCATGCAGAATGCATTTATAAGCATTCTACATGCATATATATATATTTGGTGCATGTAATAAGTAATATTATATTGTATATCTATAACTGAAAACATATTGAAATGAAATCTCTCTCTCCTCCTCATGTATGTAGATGTGTTTATATTGCATACTCAGTGATGTTTACACTTGCTAATGGAGGTACATTAGTACCTCACCTGGACAAACACAATCCCCTGAGAGTATTCCAATGTTATCTAATGCAATACCAGTTTTCACATTTGTTATTTATCTAGATCTAGACAACATTTAATGACATGGTCAAAGTATCACTTACAGGGACAATGTCATCATGATCAGAGCACACTTTCCACAGGGCATGAAATCAATGTCCCAGTTTAAGATGAACACAGTGGACTGAAAATGATTGTCTCATTTATGCAGCAGCATAGGTAATATGACCTTATCACACGTGCAGGGTATTATTTTCAGTCTGAGTTAATTTAAAATAGCCCTCTGATTCCATGCCCTGTTAATCATGACAATACTGTCCCTTTAACTGATAATTTATTCCCCACTTTCAGTAACAACATGAACAATGTATTCTTTCTACAAAGTACTTGCATAATTAGTACTAATCAGTGACACAATTATATCATAGACTTGATGTCACTTAGTTGACCTGGAAATGGGAAGTCAGGTATTTTTACTATTAATTTTACACCAAGAAAACTATTCACATTGGACATGTTGGCTCTGCAAATTTCACATTGTAAAACATCTACTATTGAGCTCAACCTATGAAACTCACATTTTAAGATAAACTTAATAGCCATACTTGTAGTCTAAAAACATATGAGAAGACAGCATTGGCACACATATAACACAATCTTAGGTCCATAAATTTTCTTGTGAAAAATATCTTGTTACACAATACTGCTTCAAGTCAAAATATGTCAACCAGTATCATTGCTCTTTGTCTATCTGATCTGTTACTTGTATCCCCGTTTGCTACTTATCTTGTATGATCCCAAATATCATCATGGTTGCTCTGTGTCTGATCTGTTGCTCTGTGTCTGATCATTATCACCATTTGATCTTGTATCTTGTATGGATGAGGAAGATGTGTCTGCTTGTATCATCTTATCCATGTCTTCTTCTTGCTGCTCCTTCTGTTGTTGTTGATGCAATTTCTCTTCCTCCTCTGCTTTCTGTTTGGCAACTATGGCCGACCAGTTCTGTAAATTCCTCCTAAAAAGCAACAAAAACTAGTTTCAAATCTCAAATACCTGTATAGACAGATCAAACCAGGACACAAAATCCTTCTTACAATGACTGAGAATATTGACTAAAGTTTTCTTGAAAAAACATTTTGGTTAAAAGCAAAACATACTCTGGGTATATATTATATGCATTCATGCTTCATAAAGATCAAGATATAAACCGACCCTTCTTCAATCTTCATGATGTAGAAGCATTCAAGATAAAGTGTTATAGTCAATGAGGTATTGCATATAAATGTCATCATTTATTAACCCTCCTATGACTGCAAGGGTCAAAATCAGTCAAAATTTTGATATACTTGCCAAGGTATATCTAGTGCACTTAAAAAGTCAAACACTGTCAAACCTTACGTGTAGTAAGTACATTTACGGGTCAAAATGAGTTGACCATTTTTGACTGGAAAAGCATCGTCTTGTATTGTTCAGGGTGGTCAAAATGACAGTAAAAACCAGTCGATTAGAGCTCAAGTGTTCGTGTGAACTTCTGGTTCAATCAAATTATCATCGATGATGTCAATATCATATTTTGCAAAGGTGTATCATCTTTTATTACAACAATATCAATTTCATATTCGAAAGTCATGTAAATTTTTTGTTAGAATGTGTTGAATTTGAACTTGCTGTTTGGACTGGAAGTAAAGGTCAGATCAGGTGATTTGAACGTCATATATATGACACAATATAACTTCCTCATGATCATGAAAAAATAACATCAGTACCTGCTTTGGTTCAATTTATGAGATTGGAAAATAATCTCTTTTTAAAACTGCCACTAGGGGGCACTCACAGAAGTCATATTCAAATTTCCTATGGTTTTTGAGATAGAAAATTATTATTTTTCTAAACATTTCATTTATTTTTATTTTTTCCAACACAGAAAATAGATGATATACATTATAATATACATTATAGAATAATAATAACATATACATGGAGGTCTCCAAAAAGCATTAGCTTGTCGAGTGGAGACCCCACTAGATACAAGAAACAAAACAAATAACAGCGAAACAACAATTATGAAGACAGCAATTACAGCTTAGAGATTGGTATAGCTAGTATATAAAGTAAACCTAAGATAATTAAAAAACGAAAATTAATCTGCTTGTGAATATTTGCCGATTAATTGAGTTTTAAATTTGAATAAGGATACATTCGGTATATTTCTAAGTGAGATATTCAAAGAATTCCACAGCTTGGGCCCTTCATGTTTGACACTTTTTTGGGGCTAGTGTGGTACGAGCAAAGGTCTGATGAAATTTGTTACACTTCCTAGTGAATATCTTGATTTTTACTGAACATTGAACAGATAGCATTAGGCAGTATTTTTTTCTTGTAAAGCTGGTGCATGAAGGTCCCAAGTTGTAAAAGATAAATATCATTGACTTTAAGTGTTTTATGTTTATGGAATAAAGGATTGCTGCTAGCCCAATAATCACTATGATTAATAATTCTAAGGGCCCTTTTTTGAAGGGCAATAATTCTATTAATTTTACCTAATCCACAAAACCTGTGACAGGTGATGACATCATCAGTCACATTGTTAAAAAGGTCCTGTCAATAGTAATTTTGTCCAATGAAGGTACTCCCAAATACCATATCATGTTGGCTGCAGACCCTATAAAAGTGCTTCAGAATAGTTTTTTCACTTAAACTTCCAGTTTCGACCGGAAGGAGAGGTCAGATTGGGTCAGGTCTGTGTACGAAATGTCACATAATTCACGATCCGTAAGAAGATGTAAAGATTGTGTAAATATCTTTTGTGGTTCATGAGATATGATTTTTTTTAAATATTATAATTTGATTTAATGTAATTCGATATCTGATGACGTCACCATGACATTGCAACTTTACCTGAAACTATGGGTGCGTTCGAGTATTTTCCCCGGGTCGACCCGAGTACAACCTCATCACTAGGAAGAAGTTGACTTATAGTAATAATAATAATAATAATGTATAGATTTATATAGCGCACGTATCCACCAACTAAGTGGCGCTCAAGGCGCATTATATTATTATCCCTGCTCATAAGGCTCATAAGGCTCATAAATCATTCCTGAAACCATCTCAGCTCCCTGGGGAGTATACAGCTCAATTGCTGCCATTTCTAGCGCATAGAGAGCAAACCATCTCTGCCTTCACAGGTACCCATTTAACCCCTGGGTGGAGAGAAGCAATCATGGTTAAGTGTCTTGCTCAAGGACACAAGTGTCACGGCTGGGGCTCGAACCCACACTCTGCTGCTGGCAACACCAGAACTTGAGTTCAGTATGCTAGACCGCTCGGCCACGACAATCCACTTTACGTGCATTATACAACACACGGGACCTACGGCTTTACGTCCCATCCGAAGGACGAAGCAATTATGGTTAAGTACCTTGCTCAAGGATACAAGTGTCACGACCGGGCCTCGAACCCACACCCTGCTGCTGGCAACACCAGAACTTGAGTTCGGTGCACTAGACCGCTCGGCCACGACACTCCAGGAGGGTTAATACAATCAAGACTTACGCTGCTCCATCATACATTGGTTTAGCACTAGGAAGAAGTTGACTTATAGTAAGAGGGTTAATACAATCAAGACTTACGCTGCTCCATCATACATTGGTTTAGCACTAGGAAGAAGTTGACTTATAGTAGGAGGGTTAATACAATCAAGACTTACGCTGCTCCATCATACATTGGTTTAGCACTAGGAAGAAGTTGACTTATAGTAGGAGGGTTAATACAATCAAGACTTACGCTGCTCCATCATACATTGGTTTAGCACTAGGAAGAAGTTCAGCTTATAGTAGGAGGGTTAATACAATCAAGACTTACGCTGCTCCATCATACATTGGTTTAGCACTAGGAAGAAGTTGACTTATAGTAGGAGGGTTAATACAATCAAGACTTACGCTGCTCCATCATACATTGGTTTAGCACTAGGAAGAAGTTGACTTATAGTAGGAGGGTTAATACAATCAAGACTTACGCTGCTCCGTCATACATTGGTTTAGCACTAGGAAGAAGTTCAGCTTATAGTAGGAGGGTTAATACAATCAAGACTTACGCTGCTCCATCATACATTGGTTTAGCACTAGGAAGAAGTTGACTTATAGTAGGAGGGTTAATACAATCAAGACTTACGCTGCTCCATCATACATTGGTTTAGCACTAGGAAGAAGTTGACTTATAGTAGGAGGGTTAATACAATCAAGACTTACGCTGCTCCGTCATACATTGGTTTAGCACTAGGAAGAAGTTCAGCTTATAGTAGGAGGGTTAATACAATCAAGACTTACGCTGCTCCATCATACATTGGTTTAGCACTAGGAAGAAGTTGACTTATAGTAGGAGGGTTAATACAATCAAGACTTACGCTGCTCCGTCATACATTGGTTTAGCACTAGGAAGAAGTTGAGCTTATAGTAAGGAGGGTTAATACAATCAAGACTTACGCTGCTCCATCATACATTGGTTTAGCACTAGGAAGAAGTTGACTTATAGTAGGAGGGTTAATACAATCAAGACTTACGCTGCTCCGTCATACATTGGTTTAGCACTAGGAAGAAGTTGACTTATAGTAAGAGGGTTAATACAATCAAGACTTACGCTGCTCCGTCATACATTGGTTTAGCACTAGGAAGAAGTTGACTTATAGTAGGTTAATACAATCAAGACTTACGCTGCTCCGTCATACATTGGTTTAGCACTAGGAAGAAGTTGACTTATAGTAGGAGGGTTAATACAATCAAGACTTACGCTGCTCCGTCATACATTGGTTTAGCACTAGGAAGAAGTTGACTTATAGTAAGAGGGTTAATACAATCAAGACTTACGCTGCTCCGTCATACATTGGTTTAGCACTAGGAAGAAGTTGACTTATAGTAGGAGGGTTAATACAATCAAGACTTACGCTGCTCCGTCATACATTGGTTTAGCACTAGGAAGAAGTTGACTTATAGTAGGAGGGTTAATACAATCAAGACTTACGCTGCTCCGTCATACATTGGTTTAGCACTAGGAAGAAGTTGACTTATAGTAAGAGGGTTAATACAATCAAGACTTACGCTGCTCCGTCATACATTGGTTTAGCACTAGGAAGAAGTTGACTTATAGTAAGAGGGTTAATACAATCAAGACTTACGCTGCTCCGTCATACATTGGTTTAGCACTAGGAAGAAGTTGACTTATAGTAGGAGGGTTAATACAATCAAGACTTACGCTGCTCCGTCATACATTGGTTTAGCACTAGGAAGAAGTTGACTTATAGTAGGAGGGTTAATACAATCAAGACTTACGCTGCTCCGTCATACATTGGTTTAGCACTAGGAAGAAGTTGACTTATAGTAGGAGGGTTAATACAATCAAGACTTACGCTGCTCCGTCATACATTGGTTTAGCACTAGGAAGAAGTTGACTTATAGTAAGAGGGTTAATACAATCAAGACTTATGCTGCTCCGTCATACATTGGTTTAGCACTAGGAAGAAGTTGACTTATAGTAAGAGGGTTAATACAATCAAGACTAGGTAAAACTTGTAGCTTTGCATGGTGAGGATGATAAGTAAGACTAATTGCGGTGACACCATGTGAAATCTCAATTGAGTAGTAATTAGTTCTGAAAAGAACTGGGGATACAACTCGACGTTTCGATCAGTATGCTCTGATAGTCCTCAAGACTTACGCTGCTCCGTCATACATTGGTTTAGCACTAGGAAGAAGTTGACTTATAGTAGGAGGGTTAATACAATCAAGACTTACGCTGCTCCGTCATACATTGGTTTAGCACTAGGAAGAAGTTGACTTATAGTAGGAGGGTTAATACAATCAAGACTTACGCTGCTCCGTCATACATTGGTTTAGCACTAGGAAGAAGTTGACTTATAGTAGGAGGGTTAATACAATCAAGACTTACGCTGCTCCGTCATACATTGGTTTAGCACTAGGAAGAAGTTGACTTGTAGTAAGAGGGTTAATACAATCAAGACTTACGCTGCTCCGTCATACATTGGTTTAGCACTAGGAAGAAGTTGACTTATAGTAGGAGGGTTAATACAATCAAGACTTACGCTGCTCCGTCATACATTGGTTTAGCACTAGGAAGAAGTTGACTTATAGTAAGAGGGTTAATACAATCAAGACTTACGCTGCTCCGTCATACATTGGTTTAGCACTAGGAAGAAGTTGACTTATAGTAGGAGGGTTAATACAATCAAGACTTACGCTGCTCCGTCATACATTGGTTTAGCACTAGGAAGAAGTTTACTTATAGTAGGAGGGTTAATACAATCAAGACTTACGCTGCTCCGTCATACATTGGTTTAGCACTAGGAAGAAGTTGACTTATAGTAGGAGGGTTAATACAATCAAGACTTACGCTGCTCCATCATACATTGGTTTAGCACTAGGAAGAAGTTGACTTATAGTAGGAGGGTTAATACAATCAAGACTTACGCTGCTCCATCATACATTGGTTTAGCACTAGGAAGAAGTTGACTTATAGTAAGAGGGTTAATACAATCAAGACTTACGCTGCTCCGTCATACATTGGTTTAGCACTAGGAAGAAGTTGACTTAGCAGATCATAACAGGGAAGGCAGATGCCCACAATAAAGGAAACCTAAAAATACCAAACAAAGCAAAACAAAACTTTTCTTTAATATTATTCACTGATAACAATTTGGCCAGATATTTTTAATCCCTAATTGTATACTGCCAATATGAAAGGGATAGATGACAATACCCAATGGACTACCAAAGGAATGGATGGCTATACCCCAAGTCTACCAAATGAACAGACTACAAGGAGTACTAAAGGGTAACATGATTTGACTGGTACCTGATTAGTTGGCAGTTCATGTGCTTTGGCTCGATCCATCATAGGAATAGGATTTCTCCCTTGGGCCTTCTCCTCATCACCCTTTATCACACATAAAGAAAACTATCATTCAGAAACGTTCTCTTCTTACAAAATATTGTTAGTTATTATTTCTTTACATATAATATTACCAATAATGCCTTGTAAATAGCTAAAAACAAGTTTGATTAGATTAATATAACTTAATGTCATTTTAACAATTAGTCATAATTTCCAGCAGAGTTTGATTACTCAGGTCAAGAAATGACTGTTTATCTGTTATTTGACTTAATATTGGTCTTAAATGTTAAACTGCATTTCAATTAATACTGATAACTTTTCTATAATTTGTGTCAAGTCAATATGACATAATACATAAAACTATGGGGCCAGGACTATGAGTTAATGTTGGCATGCTGTTCTAAAATTACATTGAAATGTCATTTGATCTGATGGGGAGGGAATATTTTTTTCTACATAGAACATTATAATTATTAACCAAATTATTAGCCATTTAACACATATATTTTATTAACTATCCAGGACTTATTTCCTTTCCTTATTTTTAACATATAATTGATTTGCATTAAATTGGCATGCCTCAACAAAACAAAATGTGTGCTTTTCTGCAAGTCTACCTAACTGATTAAATTTAAAATTGATATATTATCTGCTTGGATATAGGACACGATTTATAGTGAATTTTACACTGTATATATGTAGAGTTGTCTATGTTCTATCATGATCATTCCATAATAAATATGATAGATATAATTGTCTTATTCTGTAATTTTGACTGGAATAATAATAATATTTAATCTACACTGTCCATTTTTAAAATGTTTTCTTTGGCTGTTAATTACAACAAAAAGCAAAATATGTTAAATAACAGGGATATAGCACCCCTTTATTGACTGTTGATAGGGACATACTGTATCATTGAAGTAGAATTACTTTTGTGTCTACAGCAAGTCAACAATTTCTCAGGCTACTAACAAATGAACCCATTTAGTTATTTCTTCTAGGAACAATCATATAGACTTTATACATATGATGTCACACACTCCTAGAAAATGAATGTCAGTCTTGCTGATAGGGCACTGAGAGACAAGTAGGCTACTTATAGGATCATATATGCATGTAACTCATACACATGAGTGCGTTTTCACTGTTTGCCATCTTGCTATGTGATGATGTCAATGCATAAGGTCTATTATATAAACAAAGACATAGACAAATACTGAGTAAGAAAATATAGGCCCCCTTCAAATATGCATATAAATAATATTAAAAAAACACTTCATCATAAAACAACTGAATTAAATTCATGGCCATATTCATGATTCGTATGGGCCTCCAGTAATTTCTTTTGTGATTTGGGCAATACGCTTGGGCGGTTTGAAAATATTGGCTAACCGGTATACTGCCGGAAAAATGCAGTTTTCCATTTTACTGTGAACAGACAAAAAAATAAAAGTCCTTACTTGTTCTGATGTTTGTTCACCTTATTGCCAGAGGGCAATACAACAAAGCTTTATTTATTCCATTATTAATTTGTATGAATAAGTTAAACAACATTACGAAACATACAAATCTCAGATTTCTGGTCCCTGAGCAATGTCCAATGCAGCCAAATTTACTAATTGATCGATTGGAATTCTTCTGCGCTGTGTGTGAATGGGAAATATGGTATGATTCCAATAAATCTGTATACATGTATCACTTACAAAAATGATTACAAAAAAGATAAAAAATATTTTTTTAAATAGAATGCTAAAGCCGACTTAGGATCAGAAACTGGAACCCAGAGTTCTAGTCAGCGGCACCGGAACTCAAACCAGAGTTCTAGTCAGCGGCACCGGAACTCAAACCAGAGTTCTAGTCAGCGGCACCAGAACTCAAACCAGAGTTCGAGTCAGCGGCAGTGAAATCTTGTGATGATTGGAGGAGGATGCGTCAATGGGGTAAATATTCATTGGGAGAACATTTTAGATCATTGGAACTCTCAAACGCATTCTGATATATTAATCTTACATTCTACATCTTACGCAAAAATAATATGCACAATTGGACATTGCCATTAGCGTCTCCTCCACCATAAATATTGGGGGTACATTTCCCGCCGTCCCCTGCGATCGCCACCCATTACGTCACTGGACCATTGGTATTTGACAGATTGTTATAACCTAATTAAAGGTTAGAATGCATGTTTTGCTCATTGGGAAACTTCTTCAGTTGGTCAATAATATGCAAACGCGTTAACCACTATGCTACCGATCAAGTAACTCGAAAGCTTAGGGGAAGGTACAACACTGGTAATTAATTACCACATTAACAATTAATATCTAAACATTCACATCAGGCGTCAACCATCCTGATAAATTATTTTGTCTAAAGTGCTTTAATTTTAGAGAAAACAAAAATAGTTATGTTCAATTTAATGTGCAACTAATTGAGTTTTCAGTGAAGGTCATAAATAAGTATCATGGCCTCCCTTAAAATATGTATAGCACCCTCCACTGACAGGAAGTTGTTAACAAGGTTAACTATCTTCTATTTTTTGCATCTTGCACTCTTTCACTAAATGTCTAAGTCACCGATGGCTCAGTTAGTAGAGTGACTGACTTTGAGACAAGTGGTCTGATAGTCTGAAGTTCAAATCCCACTGGAGACAAGGATTTTAACTTTTTATTTTTATTTATTTTTATTATTTTTTAATATTTTAATGTATATATTTGTTTACAACATATTTAAGTTGGTCGAAAACTACCAACGTACTGGTAGCTCGATTTGATAGTGCGCTGGTACTGTCTCCTCAGACCACCGGGGTCTGGGTTCGATTACCATCTGCGCCCAATATATGCTTATCCACTTAATGCCCATAGATACACTTTAATGGTGAAATGCACGTACTGTCTAGCTAGCTGATAGAGTAATTTTTGTTCCTCTATTTCTCTATAGAAATTAGGCGCATACTGCAAAATACGCTTGTCAGTAATCTATAGTTGCTTATGCACGAATAAAATCAGCATTACTGTTGAAATCACTAGTCTATGCTATGGCTACGGATAATGATTGACTTTGATTCACAGCATAACTACTAGTCAGAAGCCAAAACAGAGGTAGACAACAACAAAATTAATTTTCCCCAAATTCAGATTCAACCAACTCAGCCTTGGCTGAATTTTTTTGAAAAGCAATGCAATATCTCGTATTGTTATGTTTTCAGGTCAAATAGTTTAGAAATATCCACCAGATTAGCATCTCTACCTGGCTATAAAATTCCTCGAAGCACTCATAAGCCACTTGTCGCTGTATTTCAAATGGTTTACATACTGCACACAGGTCACAGGCAGTCATTGCAATGGCTCTCATCAGCTTTCTGGAGTTGTTAAACAAATTATGTACTTGCTTTTTGAATAGAAATGTGTACAAAAAGATAAGGAAAGCTGGAACCACAGGCTTATTAGGCTGTTAAACATTTACATTTAGCATAAGAAAGATAGATGATTAAAAGAAGGCTAAGTGCTAAACAGTAAACACCTGCTTAGAATATTAAAGAAAATTACTTAATTGTATAACTTATTAATTTGACTTCAAAAATTCAATATGACAATTGTGTCTAGTATCCAGTGCATAGCAAACCTGTATTCCAGCCACCCCTCTTCAGTTCAAGTACATTTTGACTATTTGTAATATGTCATAGGTTTTTAAAGAAAACATTAACAATGGGCTAGACATGCACTTTCCTTCCATTCACTTACTGAGTGTGCGGTTTGAGTGAAAAGTGCATTCAAAGAGAGAACACCATCTTTTCTGCATGCTATTCATAACAGTGCACCATAGGTTGTACCAAAATCATTTTGAACATGCATCATTGTAGCCTCTAAACAACTTATAACAAGTCAATATAATGAATACATTCCTTTATATATATTTGGATAACATGGTTAAAATGGCATCACATAATAAATGGTACACTGGACTTGTCTATATATGACAGTGACAATAATACCCATATCTTTCATTTGTTTTGATTGAATGCCATTTTCAACCCTCAGGCCTGACCACAATTTAACATTGACTCATGACATATGAAAAGTTAATACTTAAATTAAGTCTTGAAGGCTATTACAAAGACATTTTCATTTCATTTACTCATTTATTTTCTTAAAAAATTCAAATTGTGTGGTTATCTGTTTTAAAATTTTTATTGCAAGCTGAACCTACTCATGTAGAAATGTGCATTATTATTTTAGTAAAGCATACAAGTGTACAATGATTCAAGTATACAAGGGTTCTTGCATACCATGGAAAGACATTGATAGTTAAGTGATTTCCTGCAAGTCATGGTAAATAAGAACATAAGTATTTCAAAGTCAAAGATTGACATTTTCTTTCAAAGGACTGCAACTCTCTACTGTGGTCTATTGACCCATACATGTATATTCACTAATGCCCATAAAGATTTGATATACATATAAAGATTTGACATACATTGCATTCTGTGAGCAAAATCATAGCATAACCATGAAAACCTTAAAGGTACAACATTGGTAGTGATAGCAACTGCTTTAAATATGAGTATGTTTACTCTCTTTGAATCAAGATAGAAGCATTTATTGCACTGGAGATTTTAGGGTATAAAACAGGAAATTTGGGACCATAGATGGGTTGGAAATGTGAGTTTGAGGTTAAAAGTTACAACAGATTTCTTGCTGAAGTTCAATTCACTATATATTACAAATATACCACTATTGATGCAATAAAACACAGTATGACTGACAGGAATTTGTGCTAAAAACATGGTGTAAATGTTGTTAATGTGCAAATGTGTGCATTAGGATCATCTGATGTTATACCGAAACATGCATGACATAATACTCTTCTTGTAAATTATATTACCACCATTGGATATACGTTCTTTCAAACATTCATTACTCGCTGTCAAAGTGTAGAAAATCACCACCTCCATTGAAGAAATGTTCTATAAATAGTAAATGTGTGGTATGCTGACAAAATGATGTTGCATATTCAAAACCGAAAGCCTAACATGGCTGATTAAATTGAAATAAACAACATGCATACCTGTTGATAAAACTCGTCAAAGATAACCTTAACGGTTTGTTGTTGAATCAACCATGGCTTAGTGTTGGCCGCCAAATCACATGCAGTCATTGTCAGTGCTCTCACAAATGATCTAACATGGTTGTCACAGACACAAGATGCCACAAACATCATCACAGTGATATAAAGAAAACAGACCAAACACACATTGAGAAAAATACAAAGGAGAGAAGAGCAAAACAAAATATAAGGAAAGCAAGGCAAATTAAAAACGCTAATTAGTTGGTTAGTTAGATTAATCAAAGCGCATTTGTACAGATAGAAAAAGTTATTAGTAGAAACACAGTTATGCCAACCACTAGTGTAAATGGGAAGGGTGTCATCAGTCTTTGTATTTACAAACAGGGGTAGATCCAGAATTTCAGAGGGAGGAAAGCTAACTCCAAAAAGTAGGAATTCTCAGATTTTCCTCTTTTCAAAGTACTATATTTAGCACATGAGTGATAATTTGTGTCCCGCAGCAATATTGAGTGTATTGTTCCTTTCTTTATTTCCTTTTATTTTGTTTGGTGGAGGGGGGGCTCTGGATTAGCTACTGCTAGAAGTGCTTACCAGGGACCCTAAGTGCAGCCCTAGTCCTCTTGACCTACCTTCACAAATGTTCATTCTAAACTTAACAAAAAAAGAACAAAACTAAAGTCTATTACTGATGACGCCCATAACTGAGGTTATAAATAAACCAGTAATATTTACCATTCCAAATACTGTGATTTAAGTGCTGCAGATCAAACTACGTGCATTTTTACTGTTAACACCATTCCAACATACATCAATAAACCTGTTGCCACAATCAGGTATATCATATTATATATATCAAAATACATTGAATATCAGTGGGAAATGAGGACTATTTTCAGTGATTTGTATCTCATTTATGGAAAAAATGGATCCCATGCATTATGTGGAATTCATCATAAAAGTACCTGTTTTGTGTAATATAATGTAACACACATTTTACAATGCTATTTCATACTGAAATGCTCACACACAGTATTTATAAATCCATCCTCACATCCAAAACCATAAGTTCATAACAAACAAAGTTGAAATTGATTGAAAGTAATGTATTTGTTTGTTGGGGGTTTGATTGACAGGTACTCACTGCCTTGTCACTCTACTGACAGAGACCACTTCTCTCACAACTCATTATTGTCACATTCAAACCCATCCCACCTGTGTTCCTGGTCATCCCAATTGAATTGACCTGCCTCCACAATGGCCTTAAGCTTTGCCTTGTTACCAAAGAACAGAGACAGGTCAGTTGCTAAGATAGCCTGGCGAATGTCACTTAACACCTGCTTGTATTCCTCTGATGTCAGATGCTTGAAAATATTGTGTCCATCATTCTAGCGAAGAAACAAAATTATAGTTTCTGTAAGTAATTACTGTGTTCATATAAAGATCTACAGTTAGATGGCAGATGCTCAAAAGCACTAACACTATGAAAATCTCCTCGGTTAAAATATATCGGTTAAAATATAATCTCCTCGGTTAAATGTATTTTTAACCGTGTTTTCACCTATGTTTAACCCTTAGATTTCAGCGGCTATTCCACCGCATTCCCACCGAGTTTTAACCGAGTGGTTCCCTGCTGGGATTTCCTTTGTTATTCATAACGGTAACCTTTGTTCAATTAACAATGAAGACACGAAGTTTAACAGTGCTTAAAACCTAACAGATACAATTCGCACACAATAGGGTATTAATTTACTTAAGAGATTAGGAGCGATGAATGCCATTAAATAAACTGTCGACTTGCATCTGTAAACTTGGGCTTGGTATAGCTCTTACTTAATAAATAGATACATTTCTGGATAAACGTTACACATTATATTTTGTGATGAAAACTGGGACACTTTCGAGGAGATTTGTTTGTGAATTTGCTGGTGCTGAAAACGCCGCCCTCTTTATCAATGCGAGACCATTTCCCAGCAGTTTCAATGTCCTGACATGCTCAACGAAATAAACCGGCAATCGAACGTACCTTTCGGATGCCGAGAGGAGATGATTTTCCAATATTTACATGTACCATGTATATCTTTTACATAAAATTAATGTGTATTTTCCTTGTGATGTTTATCAGTATCAATATGAATTATGTAGGCCTACAATGTATTTATTAAAACATTCATAAAGCCTAGATGTACCGGTAATAATTCATCAGGTCAATAAATCAGGTACAACGCAAAAAATGTTAGGGCTGTGCTGGGTATCCATTTTCATTTTCCGGTTTCATCCAGTCAGCCATTTTGTACGAAAACATTATTTCTGATTTAAAAAAATGAAATATAAAATAATTTTCTTCCCTGTATTTTGTACGGGCTCAGTCAGCAAGTTCCATCATTCATACCGTCCATACAGCACGGCCAGCAAATCCCGTGCGGGCCATGTGCCACAATTCACCTCGTTCTTTTTACTCTATATTTACACATTTTATTCCAATGAGCCATAGTTTCATCGTTGTCAGATATGCTAGCATCATAAAATTCAAATAATTATATTTTCTCACCAACAAGGAATTAACATGAAGTCTCGATCGTAAGGGAATTCCAGCATGTGCAACACACCACATAGGGCCTACATTCACATACATGTAAATTATAGCATGTGTGCGCGCGAATGTACAGGGTCGCTATGTGTGGACTGAAGGCCGTGTGCGGTGAGTAAACAGGTTTATTTAATGACACCAGTATCACGTGCCCATTTCCGAAGCCGTGATTGGATAGATTTGCATAGTAACATGTTCATATATTTTTCTCATTGGCTGTTCAAGTGCTCATTGATATGTTGCATATAAAATGTTATACCTAGGCTGTAGGCGAAACTGCGGAAACAGTCAGACATGAACTCATACAATTTGAGTAAAACAAGTCAAGAACTTTGAAGTGTCAACGAATGGAATTTATCGAATTGAATTTGTCAACTAACTCAATAGATAAGTACAAAAATTTAAATTCAAGTACCGGACAACGGACCAAAAGTCGAAGGCCCGATCCAGGAGTAATTATAGACTTACATGTTAGCATATTGTAATGAAATGGTAGCCTTGGTGCTTGTTTGTTGGGCGCTCCATAGTGCTTAGGCGCGCCATAGTAGCAGCGCATGCGCCGTGGTGTCGGGCATGTGTTGCGTGCGCTGTGATGTGGTGGGCCGCCGCGCGCAGCGTCAGTCAGTTGGCCGGAGCGACAGACAGAGGAAGCACGGACTTGCCAGGAGCGCTTCAAAACGTAAGTCCCGTGGGCCGGGACGGCCGGGAGTCGCTGTTGTGACAGCGTAGTTTAGCAGGGCGACTACTAGTTGGTGTGCTTTCAGGAACAGCACGGATAGCTTAGCCTGGGCAGCTATCAGGATTTCGCTGTCAGGGACAGCGGTAGTTTAGCAGGGCTTACTACTTGTTGGTGTGCTTTCAGGGAACAGCACGGATAGCTTAGCTGGGCGGTTATCAGGATTTCGCTGTCAGGACAGCGTAGATTAGCAGGGCGACTACTAGTTGGTGTGCTTTCAGGGAGCAGCACGGATAGCTTAGCTGGGCGGCTATCGGGATATTTTTGACGGCGTGACTTTGTCGAGTAATTCTGTGGCATTCAGCACTTGGCTCCGTTAAGTTATAGTTTTCCCCCACTCTCCGTCAAGTACTTCCTACTCACCTCAAGTAATTCACACTCACCTTAAGTAATTCTTACTCACCTCAAGTAATTCCTATTCACCTTAAGTAATTCTTACTCACCTCAAGTAATTCATATTCTCCTTAAGTAATTACACTTCACCTTCAGTAACTTAATATGCCTTAAGGGTCCAATCGTTGCCTTCAGGGACAAACTTCTGCCTTAAGGGAGCTCCTTATTTATTGAATAAATAGTTTGAATTTGAGTTTTGCCTCCGTGTTACTTTTTGTCTAAGTTTAAGTGGTGTCACGTGCGGCGATAAACGGTCTCCATAGGACCTGCCTTCAAGTACCGGCTGGACTGCCGCTCGCCCGGAACAGTACGGGTTTCGCCACAATATAAAGGAATATATCTCTATATAGATATGCAAATTCAGTACTAAAAGCATTTTTGATTCAGTATCTTAGTAGCAGTATTGTCATGGCAACATTACAATTAAAGGTTAACCAAAGCCTGGAATAATCTGGCTTCCCTTTCGGTAACAACAATGCCGAATGATACAATAAGTGTTTTCATGTCCATAAATGTGCATGACCAGAAAGGGAGTGATTCACATGTATGGTATGTTAATATTTTCCCGAAAACAAGGAAAATCTGTCTGTTTTATCTCCGAATATTTTAATTATTATTATACATTTTATAGGCCTATATATTGTTGGTAATGAAACCAAGGTCTTAAAGAAATTAATATATTACATATCGCAAGCCTGAATAAATAAAATGAGAAGACGACGAAGGATTGTTACAAATTTTCTACAGGGAAATTAATACAGAATTACGGTTATTCGAACTAACCCTCCAGCAATTATCTTCACCAAGGTAGGAGTGTGATGATAGGCTAAGTGAAATAAGGTATATATGTCTGTTGACCATATTAAGATAAATTGTATTTATTATTTATTATGAAAAGGACCATTTCCTAATCGCATATTATTTTCTAAATTATTTATTTTTCTTCATAAATTTAAAATATTGTTAAAAGGACACCTTCTTCATTTGTAATTGTACTTGGCTGTAAGAAAAAAAGAGAAACAAATTAATATACATGTGTAATCATAAGTAAAATAACTTTTTAGTGCATACAAGTTAGTACAAATTCATCCGTTTTTGAGCGCCGGACGGATCTTTTTCACCGACCAGCTGGGCTATATAATTCTGGACAGTCGCGGCTCTTTTTAACTGGTCCGTGATCAAATATTTCCACTGGTACCCGAATGCAACAGTCAGTACGTACGTTTTACGTGCGACTGAATATACTTAGGAATTAAGAACGCTATGACGTCACATTGAGTGCATAAGTTGCACACGTGGTATGCTTGTGAAGTGCGTCTTTTCTTCGCCAAAAGTTCATTGCGCGGAAGAAATAACCATAAAGTAAAACGCCCATTGGCCATTTCCTTGATGATTTAACACTTTTCATTAACAATTATAATGATGAATATGAAAATTGAAAAGTAAATCAGCAAATGAACACGGATTACTTCAGTTCAGTGACCAACAAGTACATGTACTTATACCTCTTGACAAGTCCGTAGCGGTGCCACCCCGTTCAACAGCCGTTCGAAATTACATTCTTCCAGTATTAAAGTGTGCCGGTAAGGAATAAATCATTTACCTACATGTAGTACATTATGTGCTTGATTTTCTTGTGGAAAATGCGATAAAGACGGTCCGTTATACGATCATTTTAAGCACCGTTCTTAATCTTAAGTGAAAAAAATAAAACCGAAAACGGCGAGTTTTCTCCGCGGTATACCAGCTTTAGAACGAAAAGTGAAAACCGCCCAAGCTCCGAGTTCAAATAAATTATTGCGACCATCTTTATAGAGTCATACTTCTATTTACTTCCTCCAAGCTTCTATGGTCTCTCTCCTACCATTAAAAAAATACCATAGTCTTCATGGTTGGTCAAACATACATAGACCATTATATCTCTGGTACTTAGTGAGAGCCTATTGAAGAGGGATTATCTCCATTGGGGTTATATGGATTAACCATGGCTTAACTGACCACAGAGTTAATGAGCAAGCCCTCAGCAGACCCTAGAACAGGTACTGAGTTTTAACCACGCTTTAACCGAGGCCAATACAATAGATTTTTTACACGCCATTTAACCTTGCACTATTCGGTTAAATCAAGAGGAACCATAATTTAACCGTGTTTATTGAAATTTTAACCGAGCGAGATTTTCATAGTGTAAGGATTTTGATCAATGTTGTCCCCACTGCTTTCTAGCAGTATTGACCCCTAAACCAAGGTAGACCCTGGGGACAAGGTTGTGTAAAGTACCTGGTACCCACCAGTGTTATCTATAATAATGTGGTGGCAAGTCTACTGAAAATAAATTTCAGAGTATCTGTGCTTATAATGCCATGGTGGCATTCACATGATTTTCAAATGAAAATGATCTACAATTGACAAGGATCGAGTTCCTTTAATTTGTGGAAGAAGAGAAATATTATCACTTGGTATTATATGCACTGTTTAACGAGGCAAAACCTCATATTGTATAGTACAGTCATGTTGTGAAATAACATCCGTTTACAGTCAATCTGTTGATTATATATTTCCCATTCCACTCTGAGGCACTCAACATTGGTATAAACGTGTACATACAATAAACTTCAGACCATTCTATATGTATGTTAACACATCAGACAAATTCATTTGCAATACCTGAAGTATAGTGATGGTCATATTGAAGTGGTGATGTTCCATCGTTGATGTAGAGTACACTGCTGCTAATGGTGTGGCATTGTTAATCATGAAGGAATTATTCTTTCCTCTGTGATCCAGATCATGACACAAACAAGCAACAAATAGTGCCAAACACTGCACAGAATACAAACAGTAAAATACAAAATTATACTGCACAATAACTACTAACTGATGGGGGCCCGTCTCAGTGGCATATTTAATGTATATTATGATTTTTATTATAATAGCAAAGTTCACCAACTTCATCCATTGTAAGCCCTAAATATTAGGTTAGACACCTATTGTGATGAATCTTTCACAGGTTACTTTCATGATATATTCTCTTGAAAACTATACTAGTGGATGTCTATCAGAATGTAACTATACTAGTGGATGTCTATCAGAATGTATATTCCCTGTGTGAAGCGACTGAAACTGGGCAAACTTACCTCAAGTGGAGTAAATATTTTATTTTGACATGTCTTGATGATAGTGTATACACTGTGAGCAACAGAGAATGCATGTGTCCAATTATGATATGGAACCCTGCGGTAATTCTTGCGTACTGTCAGTATGAATCGACACAGATCCTCATACTCAAACCTGTTAATAAACCACATACAAACAACATACATATTAAGACGTAAGACATATCCAATATCATTGCAATAATCAGGATTCATCAATTTAATTCAGAAAAAACTGAAATTTTAAATGTTTTTTCCAGGAAAGGAATGTCTTATTTTAAGGAGTGCATTGGAATCACAGTGTCACAAGTTTTTATTTCAAATCAATGCTGATTGGTTGATGATAACCACAATGAAGTCAACAAGGAATGACATTTTTAGGGATGTATTTGAATCACATCCATTCTGGGATTATTTCCCAAATTTATTTCAGCACTTTTAATGACTCCCGAGTAAGTAAATACAATTGTAGAACATAATATCCAGGCTCACCAGGCGTGTGGCGAACATAATTAATGGTTGAACAAATTAAGAAACTTGTCAGAGCTTGCTGTCACTGGTACTCAGCGTTTACAATCTAGGCTTTCCTATAAGCATGCTGTGCGAGTTACTACACTAAAGTGAAACAAGAATGTGCCAAATAATCTCAATATTCTTTGTGCAGTATTTGAAGATTTTCTACAAGTACTATACATTGTACTACCATATCCAGCTACGCCTTTGGTCATATAATGGTCTGAAAGCTTGAAAAAGCTTACATGTAGTAAGATAACTTGAAAACAAAATGTGATGTAAAAACATTGAATTGAATATTTCATCAAGTGGTTTTCCATCTGAATTGACATTTAAACTAATTCAGTTATACACATGCAGATACATTCATGTATATAAACATTCAGTCAATTTATATATTTAAAGAACTCCTGACCAATATCCAATTAGCTTAAATTTGTTCCTTTAAGTAGTATACATAAGTATGCTATACTGTAGTACAGTTTGTTGACCACTCAAACACATTTTGAAACATTTGATTGTGATGTTGTGTTTGAGATTCTTGAACCTATAGCATCAAATTTCATCAAGAATTGTTCTGGATCAAAATTACTTTTATTTACATGACTGCAATTTCAAAATATTATTTTCTAATAAGATTATTTGGCTCCTAGAATTTGGGAATTTATTTTAGTTTTTCTTACAATGATTTTGTCCCTATGAAGTGTGCAAAACAGTATGTTGTATTGTTTAGTGCACATACATGTAAATGAATATGCATAATATGTATGTAAATATGATTCGTTTTGGTCAACAACAAAAAACTTTGATGTTATTGGTTCTTGACTGTCAAACACAACATCATGACCAAATGTGTTTGAGAAACCTAACAATCTGGACTAGTCATATTATGTCATTTCACACTATGACCAGTCAGGCTACATATCTGTCATGTCTAGATGACGATACTCAGGATGCTTCATAACAAAAGTTAGTAAATTAAAATACTACTATTAATTTAGCCAGGCAGGAAAACTGTAAAAGAGGACAACAGCAGCTTGACAAAATTGATAGGTTAATGGATTGATTGCTCTAACCTCTCTGAGAAGTCGTCGCTATCACTGTGGAAACAAATGAGAAAAAAATGATATGAAGAATGCAATAAATGTTGACATTAGGACACTACAGAACAATCTACATAATAAGAAATGTTTTGCCTCCTGTCAAAATGAACAAGACAAGCTTCCTATCAAGCTTCATCACTACAATTAATAATCAGTTAACTTAATTAACCAGTTCGCGTCGGAGGCCATGTACACACGCAATTTTTTTTTGCACCGTGGATCGGAGAGCGTCTAAACACGCCAAAGGAAACTCCGGAATATTGGTACATGTATGCATGCTCGGTTGAGCCACCAGTGTACGGTGACATGCACGGAAGACGTGGCCACCCGCTGTGGAAGCTTCCATTCACGGTGTGTGTGGGGGGAAAATAAACCCGCACAGGGGCCCAGAAAAACTTTTTTATTCCCGACGCGAACTGGTTAAGCTGCTGACACAGATGTTACCTACACAAAGTGTGTCAACCGGCTATCACCTAATCCACAATCAATGTATTCAAAGTGTGTCAACCTGCTATCACCTAATCCACAATCATTGTATTTAAACTGCGTACATGCACACCAAGCATAGTAATGAGTATCGCTACTCACATCACTTGCTAGTTCCAGAACTAAAAGGAATGTGAACCAGATGCAACTCGGCCATAACATGCTCTTTATTTGTGTGTTTACAGCACAGTTCACATTAAATGCATGTGTAAAGTACAAGTTCCTGGGCATATCATCAAGTCACCCAGGATGCACTGGTTCCTTGTGCCACATTCTGTGGAATGACCCAAATTTATTGTTCCTGGAGAACTATTCTGTGAACTTGGTTATTACATGAATGGCATACTTCATGTAGGTAACTTCTTAACAGATCATAAAGGTACAAAATATCACACAATAACCAACTCATATTTCAAGACATTTGAACTTTCCTTAAAATATCAAAGCAGCTACCTGGGCCCATATTCATAAAAGCCTGCTAAGCCTAGTTGGCAACTAAATTGGCCCCTAACTGCCAATTAAGCCGAGTTGGATACTAAGTGTTATTCATAAAATGCCGCTAAGCTTAGTGGACTGCTAAGTTGTCTGCTAACTTTAGAGGTGATCTTGGGTACCTCTAAGTCACTAGTTGACAACTAATTAACCCTTCATTTGTATGTTTGACTCTGACGTGAAAACATGGCTAGACGGATTCTGCAACTGGTACAGTTGCATCGTGCAATGAGGAGGGAAAGAGTATTCAGAGACAGGCGTAATCCAATGCACAGCTCTATTGTTAGACACATGAACATTCCACTCATATTGAAAGTGAAACTTACCCATATTGTGTTTTGTGGTTTGGAACAATGCCAACTGCTAAGTTAACAACCAACTAAGTCCTAGTTGACAACTACCTGGCACTGTCCCTAGCAGGGTTTTATGAATATGAAAATAGCAAGAAACTATGGAGCAGGCAACTAGGCATTTAGCAGCCTGCAAAGGCCTAGTTGGCTGCTAGTTTAGCAGGGTTTTATGAATATGGGCCCTGATGTACATGTATGGTTGGTGTGATTAATCTTGGCTGCATACTTACAGCAAAGATACAACAGATAAAGACATCAACAAGACATAACTACAAATGAGGAAGCCATGATGACAACATCAAACTTATCCTGGTGACATGAAATACCTGTTAATACTAAACATTAACACTTTGTTTGGTTGTTTACCTTGGACTTTAATCAGGTCATATAACAGTGTTGTCCTTGCTTTAAGTCAACATGGATATCCCATCAAGGATTGATTTACCCATTGAGTGTACATGTATAAGGATTGATTTACCCATTGAGTGTGAACATATCCTGGAACATACAGAGAACATAGAGTGGTTTAGCCTCTTCATCCAGTCCCCAAGGTGAAAAGTCATACCTGACAACAAACAAAATAACATACTCATTTAAATTACATAAACTTGTGACTGCATTCAAATCATAAGTTACATTATTTTGTATAAAAACTCTAAAACAAATGTACTGTTCAATTTGAAATTTTGAAATGAGGTGTATCTACATGTAAGAGTGACCTCACACACATTCATGCAATGCCATGTAATATGAACACAGTGCTATAAATGCACTTAAAACAAAAATAGCAAACACATTTCTTAATGCCTTGTGTAGTTAGGGAGTTGTTTAATCTCATTTATATGGCGCATACATAACGTCCCATACAAAGGACACAGGCCTTGATGTTAAAAGACTCCTTCTATGCTCTCAAACTAGTCTTCACATATCTCAGTCAGCAACACAACTGCAGACAATTCATAGAATGATCTACGTAATGATCATGACTCTGATCAATGTTGCTATGACAATCATGCCACTCAGCTGTCTTTTGTTTATACAATTAGATGGAAGTACCTTGCAAGCTGTGGCATAGGATCTGGTAATGCAACCTTCTTGAGATTTTCAAGATCTTCGTCATGACATTGGCTATGATAGCTCAGCACCTCCAATGCAACTTTGTGTTTTTGCTCTGAACGATGAATTTTGTCATAAAGCTGCAACAAACCACAATAAGAAATCCCTTGATGTTAATATATTAGTTATCCTGCACACGTTCCTGAAACATGATAATAATAAAAAATGCTTCTGAGACACATACAGTATGCCATGATGATGGTAATGGCTAAGTGGCATATTGAAAACAGACTCGCAGGATAACAAATTTATCCTCCTGTCAAATTTGTTATCATAAACAAAATATAACAAATGAACAATATTTTTGAATAGATTAGGCCCATGTAGTGAACGCATAATGTTTAAATTTGTTGTTGTAACTTTACTTGAATGCCATGATCTGTGTATAAGTGATCTTTTTACAATCTATTATATCAGTTATTGGTGATTATTAATGCACCCTAATAAATAAATTCTTGTAGAAACTAATGATAATACATAAATACATGAACACAAGAGTGAACCGAAGTTTAGTCAGGTGTGAAATGAACAAAAAAGTACAAAAAAGCAAAGTCAAGTACTGGTCTGAGACCAGACAAAGAGGGATTACACATGAATGGATTTCAAAACTGTTTCAAAAAGGGATTTCTGTTTTCAAAACTCCTGGTACATGAATGTACCAGGAGTTTTGGGCTGGAAGAAGAGAATATGTTAGTGAAAAGCACCAATATCTTCACTAATTGACTAGTTGTCATCCCTGGCACTGCAAGACCAACACAGCCTATAGCTCCATGACTCTGACTTTTTGCATCATTCACAAGTACTCAAGAAGCACCTTGTGTCCAGAGGTCACAGCTCATGTGCTGTTCATCAAGCCATCAACAAAGTCAAGTCTATGCCTAGGCTATCAGTACTTTCTGAGAAGCCCACAACCTGAGACTGTGCCTCTTGTTGTCACTTATCCCTCTCTACCCCCCCCCCCATATGTCAGATGCTAACCATACCAATGCTAACCATATCCTCCACACCTCAGATTGCCTCCAATGTGCAATCCCTAAGGAGCCTATGATTGCCTCCTAGCCTGAGGGACCTCCTTATCTGAGCCGAGGTCCCTGCCACTAATGACAGTTCCATTCCTCCTATCCAACAGGGAATGTTTAGGTGCACTTCTATATGTGTTACCTGTCAGGAATATGTCTTGGAGTCAGACTCTTAAGAGTCACTCCAGTGGTGCACACCACCAGATTACCTGTACTACTTCTAACATAAGATATCTTGCAGTATATGTGGTATTCAGTATATCGGTGAGACTATGAACTCACTAAAGAAACAGTTCTATGGTCACAGATCCACAGTCAAAACTCATAAGCTTGACACTCCTGTGGGCCAACACTTCAATCTACCTGATCGTTCCATTTATGACATGATTTTGCAGGGCATTGAGATGCTTGGTAACTGCAGGGAATCGGTCCGTCTCAACAGAAAAGATGTGGATCAGGCGTGTCCACACCATTCACCCCCATGGTCTCAACATTCAGGAATGGAATGACTAATTTCCCCTTTTTTCTTTCTCCACAGACATTTTTACATTTGTTTTACTTGTTAGTCTATTTGTCTGTTTTGTTTTACTCTCCCTGTCTGACTGATTGCTTTTCACTAATCTCATAATCTCTTCTTACTGTCTAACCTATGCTCACTCATGTGTTCATATATGAATGTATGTTTGTATTCTGTCTCATTTTGCATTTATACTACAGGTCCTTTAGGTAAGTAAGCAGTTTGCAACAGTTATTTCTTCATTGATAATACTTGTTATCTAGTTATCCCATGAATACTTGAGATATTCCCATCTGGAAGAAAAAACAGCCACAATGAAATTTATTTCAAACAATTATTTAAAAAAAAATCAAAATGGAATCATTTCTACAGATACTTGTGCCTACTTTTTGTACACAAAAAATAGTTTTAGATAATTATTTGTTAATTTGATATTTTGGTAATTATCATTGTTATACTTTCCCTATAAAGTGTTTGACATAACCATTCATGTAATTATGATATATATATCCTGGTTCATAACCATTATGGAGACAAGATTTATAAAAAAAAGCCTGGTTCTTAACCTTAAAATGATGAAGAGACAATCTAAAGAATAAAGCCTGTTTTTTTTTTACCACGGCATGACGAAATGTCAATCTACAGATTAAAGCTTAAATCTTACTAGGCCTGGATGATTATACGATAATATTGTCACGATATGATATTCAATACATTATCAATTAAATTGATTTAAGTTTTTGTAAATATCAAAATCATCATAAGGTTCTCAACCTTATCTCTTACAACTGCATTAATCTCTGTAACTTGGCATGATGAAGACTCCTTACATTTCAACAGATTTCTTTGCAAATACTTCACAAGCCAATTTGCTTTATGTGTAAGGACACAATACTGACTAACTTTCATGGTGCACAAAATGATCTTGATTTTCTTAAATAATTTGACTATTTTGAACTGTTTTTTATTTTAGATAATATTTGTATATATATTTAAGAGACAAATAAAGATAAAATAAAGTGTGAATACGTGTTGTGTCACTTTTAATTCATGTTTACAAACCGATTTTATTGCCAAAATGGCGTCTAAAAACGGGACATTAATTGAACCAAAGTTCATCAAATCAAACACTTTACGTATCCCTTACTTATTTTCCTCACAATGTGCATATAACTTGAGTAACTTAATGAAGAAATAAACTGGCTCCTAAAAAAAAAAAAAAAAAGATTTCACGAACCTCAAAAATGATCGCTAAATCTGTGTTCACGTTAGTTACACATCGTGTCCGCCAAATCATATGATGTTAAAATGGCCAGATATTTTTTTTTACAAAACTCATCCTTACCAAACTAAGCCATTTTTTATTGGGAATAAGCTACATAATCATGGTGTAAACATTTTTTTGATTTGACTTTTATTGTTGGGTACTAGACTGAAAAGTGGACACCATGTAACTTACGTTAACTTTCACACGCCAATCGAAAATACAACAGGGAGGAAAATCTACTTGGCACATTATCTCTCCAATGCTATTTTCAAGTACAAGGGTGTCCATTCTCATGACTTCCAAGTAAATTACAACTTTCCACCAATATTTTTGTTCAAAACCCTGTGTCCCATTTTTGTCAGCCAGTATTGTGTCCTTACACTTATGCATGCTGATCTAACTGATGTAACATAAAATACTGTAAAACTGACCATACAGTTTAATAATGGTGATCGCTAGCTATACTGTAATGCAACACAATCGTATATATTTGTGAACAAACCAATCTACATTGGCTCCTGCAATGACAAAAGCCTGGTTCTTACCTTGGCATGATGGAGAGCCAATCCACAGAATATAGCAAATGTCTCAAATGCTTGCTCATCAGTTTTGGTGAATAGGCCTTGTTTCTTATTCACCATCTGTACTACACCAATCACACTGTCATCAAAGCAATAAGCAGGAAACTAAATCAATTTTATAGTTTATATGTTAAAAGTTTAACTTTTTATTTTCAACTGAACCCACGATTGACAAAACGTGATAATTTGTTGTCATTGCAAAATCAAAATTGTTAGAATTTTTTCAAACTGAATAGCTAACTTACTTTCCTCTGTTGTATATGGGCATGCAAAGAATGGTCTTTGTAACATAGCCTGTTTGATGATCAACATCCCTGTGTAAAGATACAATATATCTTAATAATCATCCAGCAAATTGATGACCTACACATAATTCAGTAGAGCTATTAAGGGCATTCTTCTTGTACAACTACACTATATACATGTATTATTGTTATGATGGGTAGGAAGGGGAAATTTGGTTAATACCATAAGGGAGCCGAGCCAAGCCAATCTCACCCAATAACTACATCTGGAGAAGTACAAATTCTCGCCTGCAGGAAAGAAGATTGGCTCAGTATTTTTACACCAAGTCCCCTACAAGACTATGGGGATTATAGTCACATTACAGTTATTCATCCAACAACAGTATTCATGATCTGGATGTCCATCATATCTTACACACAGCGCCTCTGTACATGTTGTGTTCAACCACAGCAAAAACAAAGGTCACACACAGAATGGTATTCGTAGGCCAGATGCAAATATTATTGTTCCGCATGCAAAATACACTGCAAATATTTCAAAGGTCAATATTTCAAAGGTCTTGATCATCTCATAAAAAAAAACAATAAGGGGAAGGACTGTATAATTTTTCAAAACTGGTCTATTATGAGGTGGTAATTTAGGGGAGACAATGTAGGCCTTGAAAAGGTTACTTATTAATCCTTGCGCCCCACAATAACTTTTGTCAATTACAATCGGACCTTGGTTAAAAAAAGGTTGGCCACCTCTGCTATAGAGAATCTAAATGTCCACTAAGTTATTATGGAGGGTCACACTATTGTCTTAAACTTGATACTCTTAAATGGGGGAGCACATACCCCCTTATTACTTATCAATATTCCCTTTAATTTATTGACTGATTTTGTTTAAATACATGTATATGTTTGATGAGGAAGATTGAGAAGGATGTAGAAGTGGTCTATTACTGTAATTGCATTGAGTGAGTTTATAAATAACATCAAGATATACAGACAGATAATATATTGATTGATTAATGACCTACCTATTGAATCGACCATCAAGATAAGCATCAGGAATGTTAAGCACTTGTCCTGTAGATGCAACGTGACCAGCAACTCCTTTATCCATGGAAAATCTGAAACATTTTTTTAAAACAAAATTGTAATTTAGTTCAATTTTTTTAATTTAGATTCAAAAAAATACCAGGAAACCAGTCAGGCGTATTTTAAATAAATATGTACAATTCAAATGAACAACCTTTGTGTTCATCAAAATTGAAATAAAAAAGTCAATATTCAATACATTATCAGCTAAATCAATTAAGTTTTTGGAAAAATAGAAATATCGTCATACTGATGATATTCCAAAAATATCAGTGATATCAAATATACATGTATATCTCCCATTTTAATTACAATATAGCCAGAGTTTATTATAGGCAATTGTCGTCATTAACAACGAGCTAATTTGCAATTGCTTTGCAAATGGAGTGATAGCTTGAGAAGCACGTCTGTATGGTTTTGGGTATGTTCCAATGTAGTGTGCAGACAGGAAATCCCCCTTGTCCCCTCTGTGGAGACCACTCCTACAGGGCATGAATATGCAGTAAAATTAACATATTCATGAGCAATTAAAAATCAAACAGCCAATGAGAAAAATAGAAATGTGCTACTATGCAAATCTATCCAATCATGACACGTGGAAACGGGCATGTGATACCAGCCCATTCAACCACCATTCATCTGTACACACTGCACACACAGCCTGCAGCTCACAACACAGACCCTTTGCTGGCAGTCATATCATGTGCAAATTTAGTACATGTCCATTCAAGAAAGAAGTACAAGTATATGATGTGTATTGCATGCACGTGGGGAATTCCCTTTCAAGATATTTTGTTTATAGTTTGATGAAAAGATTTTGATGAAAAGATATTTTATGTTGATAATTCATTGGTTATGAGAGAATATATCTTTCAATTTCACGTTGCTACTGTAGCTAGCATATTTGTGAATGATGAAAGTATGGCCCAGTGCAATAAAATGTGTATTATATAAAGTAAAAAGAACTGGGATTTGCAATCTTAGTATTTTTGACTAGTCCGCTGGACTACTTGGAAAGGAGTTTTGACTAGCAGCACCATTTTAGGCCAGCGGTCCACCATTTAAGTCATTTTGAAGTGATTTATTTTAGATTTTGACCAACTACCGATTTGTTTCAGGAATGTTTATTATCTCTACAACTTCTCAGTAGTATTTTGATGTTCGGTAGTTCTCAGTAGTAGTTTGACGTAGAAGTAGTTCGGTACTTCTCAGTAGTAGTTTGACGTAGTTCGTTACTTCTCAGTAGTAGTTCTTATTTCGGTGTCCAAGGGTATTTAACAGAACAGCTTTATTAATTTTTGGAATTTTTCATAGTGTATGGAAAAATCCATATATTGAGACAGTAATATCATATATTGAGGATATCATGGCTGATGATTATCGGATACCAAAAAGGTTGATATTGTCAGACCTAGTCTGTATTATCCTAGTAATTGTACAACACAACAGTCTATGTATGGCCGAGTGTACGTATGGCCGAGTGTACGTATGGCCGAGTGTACGTATGGCCGGGTGTACGTGTATGGCCGAGTGTACGTATGGCCGAGTGTACGTATGGCCGACTGTACATATGGCCGAGTGTACGTGTATGGCCGAGTGTACGTATGGCCGAGTGTACGTATGGCCGAGTGTACGTATGGCCGAGTGTACGTATGGCCGAGTGTATGTATGGCCGGGTGTACGTACATGTATGGCCGGGTGTACGTATGGCCGAGTGTACGTATGGCCGAGTGTACGTATGGCCGGGTGTACGTATGGCCGGGTGTACGTATATGGCCGAGTGTACGTATGGCCGGTGTGCGTATGGCGGGTGTATGGCGGTGTACGTTTGGCGGGTGCGTATGGCGAGTGTGCGTATGGCGGAGTGCGTATGGCGGTGTGCGTGTATGGCGGTGTGCGTATGGCGGGTGTGCGTGTATGGCGAGTACGTATGGCCGAGTGTACGTATGGCCGAGTGTATGTATGGCCGAGTGTATGTATGGCCGGGTGTACGTATGGCCGGGTGTACGTACGTGTATGGCCGAGTGTACGTATGGCCGGGTGTACGTGTATGGCCGAGTGTACGTATGGCCGGGTGTACGTATGGCCGAGTGTATGTATGGCCGGGTGTATGTATGGCCGGGTGTATGTATGGCCGGGTGTACGTATGGCCGGGTGTACGTGTATGGCCGGGTGTACGTATGGCCGGGTGTACGTATGGCCGGGTGTACGTACGGCCGAGTGTACGTGTATGGCCGAGTGTACGTGTATGGCCAAGTGTACGTATGGCCGAGTGTACGTATGGCCAGGTGTACGTGTATGGCCGAGTGTACGTATGGCCGAGTGTACATATGGCCGAGTGTACATATGGCCGAGTGTACGTATGGCCGAGTGTACATATGGCCGAGTGTACATATGGCCGAGTGTACGTATGGCCGAGTGTACGTATGGCCGAGTGTACGTATGGCCGGGTGTACGTGTGGCCGGGTGTACGTGTGGCCGGGTGTACGTGTGGCCGGGTGTACGTATGGCCGAGTGTACGTACATGTATGGCGGTATGCGTACATGTATGGCGAGTATGCGTATGGCGAGTGTATGCGTATGGCGGTGTGCGTATGGCGGTGTATGCGTGTGGCGGGTATGCGTGTGGCGGTATGTATGGCCGGGTGTACGTATGGCCGAGTGTACGTACATGTATGGCCGAGTGTACGTACATGTATGGCCGAGTGTACGTACATGTATGGCCGAGTGTACGTATGGCCGAGTGTACGTATGGCCGAGTGTACGTATGGCCGGGTGTACGTATGGCCGGGTGTACGTATGGCCAGGTGTACGTATGGCCGAGTGTACGTATGGCCGAGTGTACGGTTGGCCGAGTGTACGTATGGCCGGGTGTACGTATGGCCGGGTGTACGTATGGCCGGGTGTACGTGTGGCCGGGTGTACGTGTGGCCGAGTGTACGTATGGCCGGGTGTACGTATGGCCGAGTGTATGTATGGCCGGGTGTACGTATGGCCGAGTGTACGTACATGTATGGCCGAGTGTACGTACATGTATGGCTGTACGTACATGTATGGCCGAGTGTACGTATGGCCGAGTGTACGTATGGCCGGGTGTACGTATGGCCGGGTGTACGTATGGCCAGGTGTACGTATGGCCGAGTGTACGTATGGCCGAGTGTACGGTTGGCCGAGTGTACGTATGGCCGGGTGTACGTATGGCCGGGTGTACGTATGGCCGGGTGTACGTATGGCCGGGTGTACGTATGGCCGGGTGTACGTATGGCGGGTATGCGTATGGCGAGTGTGCGTATGGCGGTGTGCGTATGGCGAGTATGCGTATGGCCGGGTGTACGTATGGCCGAGTGTACGTATGGCCGAGTGTACGTATGGCCGGGTGTACGTATGGCCGAGTGTACGTATGGCCGAGTGTACGTATGGCCGAGTGTACGTATGGCCGAGTGTACGTATGGCCGAGTGTACGTATGGCCGAGTGTACGTATGGCCGAGTGTACGTATGGCCGGGTGTACGTATGGCCGAGTGTACGTATGGCCGAGTGTATGTATGGCTGGTATTAAGTTGCTAAAGATTGAGGAGTACAGCAGACAGCAGCCAGTTCATGTGGATAGCAGCCACAAAATTGCAGTTTTCTACAGTTCATCAATTATCAGTGCCAAAAACCCAAGTGTTAATTAAAAGATTGATTTGACTCTCTAGGCACATTCATATTTTCACATTGCATTTTTCATATATAACACTTAAATTAGATTTATAAAAAATTATCATGGTCTTGAAATGACATGAAGAATGTTCTTTACAATCCTTCATAACATCTCGTCTTGATATGGCAAATTCACTGCTTTATGGACTTCCTCAGGATCAACTACGACGACTTCAAAAGATTCAAAACACTACTGCACGTATTGTGACTCTCTAAAAAATCATGTCATATCACCCCCATCCTGAAAGATCTGCATTGGCTGCCAATATCATATCGTATTATTCATAAAATATTGCTTATCGTTTTCAAATCTTAGAATGATTGTGCACCATTATATATATCCGACTTGTTGAAATGTTATGGCCCCTCTCGCAAGTTACGTTCCAGTGCAAAATATTTGCTGGCTGAACAAAAGTCTAAACATTCTTGGGGTCACAGATCTTTTGAAGTTGTGGCTCCATGCCTTTGGAATGATTTGCCTCTGTACATTCGTGAATCTCAAACTGTTTACTCCTTCAAGAAAAACTGAAAAACTCATCTTATGTGTATTGCCTATAAGGACTACTAACATTCATTTATGCATTTTTTTACTTTTGTTTAGTATTATATTGCATTTGCTATTGTATTGTTATGCTATTGTATGATTTCTTGTTTACTGTAAAGCGCCTTGAGCACTTCTTGGTGGATATGTGCACATTATAAATCTTCTGTATTATTATTATTATTATTATTATTACAGTGGAAAATACATCAGTATTAGAATGTTTTATAAAAACTGATTAAATTGTCTGTATGAATATTGTGTTGATTCAATGATGAGACACAATGCTGTGTTCAGGTTTGGTTCATGGCCCTCGATGCGTTAAGGATGACAACAATTCTCCCTTGAGACGAGACTACTACTTGGCCTTGTGTGTGTACGATGAACTTACATTGTATTACATGAAACCATGTCCGTGATGACACCAGTAAAGCACAACGGAGGCTATTCATTGAACATTCATGACAAAGCAATGTATATACAGTGATATAAACACATCAAGACAGTAATGACTTCACTTGTAAAAATGTTGAAGATTATTTTGGATGAACAGTAAATGAAGTGAACTTTACAGAGATAATTGTGTTTGAAGTATCAGCTGTTATGCTTGTGATACACATACATACACATAATTTTATAAAAGTTCTAAGAAATGATTGATCCAAAGAAAAAAAACTGTCTGTATGACAAAAAAAAATGAGATTGGATCCTTTATAAATATTCATTGTACAAACATTAATTAAAGTTAAGTCTGATCCAAGTTTGAAGATAAATTCTGTGTGTTGTTTTAAGAATAATAATAATAATAATGAACATTTGTAATGCGCCGGTATCCGTCAAAAGAGACGCTCGTGGCGCAGTGACACATCAGTGTAAACAAGAAAACAAAATACATGGTAAGAACAATGCAATATAAAATTACGAGGAACAATGATTGTAAAAAGGCTGACTGGCCCTGGTCAGAATATGCTAGGCAAAGACGATATTCTGACAACAAGGAAAAACCCTGCATACACAACCATGCAAACAAGGTTGATTTGCAAAAAAATGTAAACACCGAAGCGATGCTCTTCACATATTAAACAAAAACAAAAGGTATAAATATATCACCATAAAAGTCAATAGTTAAACATAGAAGTAAATTATACATTAATTTTCATCAAATGAGTTTTGAGAGCAGTTTTAAATGAAGCAAGAGATGGAGATTGTTTGACATGCTCAGGTAAATCATTCCACAAAGAAGGAGCAGCAGCAGCAAAAGAACGTTTTCCCCAGGATCTCTTTGTCAATTTCTTACTCAGAAGAAGTTTATGATGTGATCTCATGAAATCACGATTTGAGTGATACGGTTGAAGTCTGATAAATATGATGGTGACGTATCAATGGAAGAGCGGTAAACATACATTAAGATTTTGAAAACAATCCTGTCCTTAATCGGGAGCCAATGAAGATCTCGTAATATTGGTGTAATGTGTTCTCTTGATTTAGTCCGGGTTACAATTCTAGCGGCTATGTTTTGAAGACAAGACAGACGATAAATTTGTGTATCTGGTAGACCATATAAAAGTGAATTGCCCATGTCCAGGCGGGAGGTGACATACGCATGAACAAGTTGTTCTGTAGCCTCTTGAGAGATGTATTTTCTGATGAGGCTGATGTTGCGCAGATGAAATGAGGAACATTTAAAAATTGAAGAAATATGATCATTAAGTGACATGTCACAATCAAATATAGCACCCAAATTACGAACTCTAGTAGATGTAGATATCTTGGAGGTGCCAATACGTAGATGAGGAATTTTTACTTTTTCACGCTGCTGTTTTGATCCAAATATAATAAACTCAGACTTGTCATCATTTAATTTTAAGAAATTAGAAAACATCCAGTTACGAATTTCATCAATACATGATTCAAGTTGACATATAGCAGTGTCAGCTTCAATTTGATCAGGGTTAAATGAGATGTATATTTGTGTGTCATCAGCATAAAAATGGTATTGCAGATTATGTTTCCGAATGATTTTCCCAAGGGGACCAGTGTAGATAGAAAAATAGTACAGGTCCAAGAACAGACCCTTGTGGCACACCGAAGAGCAGCATGGTAAGTACTGAACATTTGTTTTTAATTTGAACACACTGTGATCTGTCAGTGAGATACGACTCAAACCATTTCAGAACTATTCCATCAATACCAAAAGAACGAAGTCGTTGCAATAGAATACGGTGGTCGACAGTATCAAAAGCAGCTGACAGATCGAGGAGTACCAACGCAACAAGTCTACCATTATCCATAGCGGTAAGTACATCATTTTCTAATCGAAGTAGAGCAGTTTCAATACTGTGGTTGGCACGGTAGGCAGACTGGCAATTATCAAGAAGGTTGTTGCTTTGAAGAAATGGAGAGACTCTAGCAAGTACAACACGTTAAAATAGCTTTGAAAGGAAGGTAAGGTTAGAGACTGGTGTCAAGATTAGATTTCTTTAGAAGTGGTCGTACAATTGCAGATTTTAAGGATGATGGTACAATGCCATTAGCAAGTGACTGGTTTACAATATGAGTTATAACAGGTACTATTGTATCTGCACAATCTTTCAATAAAGTTGTTGGTATCGGATCAAGATCACAGCTTTTAGATGGAGATTGTAGAAGAATCCAGCGTATTTCATCTGCAGTTGCAGGTTCAAAATATAAAAAGCTTTGGATGCGAACAATTATCTATTCCAACACTGATGGGCACATGAGAAGGAAAAACATCACGGATGTTTTTAATTTTATCATGGAAGAATGTGGAAAATTTGTCAGCAAGCTCTTCTTCTGAAACACAGGCAGGGAGTGGGGAGGTTCTTTTATGGTGAAGAAGTTGATCCACCACTTGAAAAAGTTGCTTTTGGTTAGATGAGCAATCCTTTATCATGGAAGAGTAATGATTCTGTTTAGCTTTGCGAATGAGCTTGTTGACAAGATTCCGTTGGTCACGATACAGCTGGCAGTCGATTTCAAGACCGGAAGCACGCCATTTATGCTCTCGTCGACGACGCTCACATTTTGCATTAGTGATTTCTTGATTATACCAAGGTGTGTTTGGTCGTATACGAAGTGTTCGCTTTTTGGACGGTTCATGGTTATCCAAAATAGATGCAAGAACTGTGCTGTAATTCTGAATATTTTTACAGATGTTAGTGCTATCTAAGTTCAGGAACAAATCAGAATTCTTAATGTCAACACAAAAAGAAGCAATATCAATATTTTCACATTTCTTCTTGTTATAATATTTGTAGGAACTTTTGGTTTCTGAATGGCAAGATTGCAAGTGATGGCATAATGATCAGAAAGCCCTTCTTGTACAGATATATTTGAAATGGGAAGATCATCAGAGGAAAGAGTAATTAACAAATCTAGGGTGTGTCCATGTTTATGCGTACAGGATGAAATATGCTGCTGAAGTCCAATAGATGATAACAAATCCTTAAACCGGGTAGCATCAGAGTCAGCGGGATTGTCAACATGAATATTAAAATCACCTGCAATGATGAGTTTAGATCGGTTCAGAATATAAGCGTCAACAAGATCGTTAAATTCACACAGAAATTGACTAAATGTATATGCAGTTTTTGGTGGTTTGTATACAATGATGAGAGAGATTGACGTTGAAGAGGATGATAACTCAAGTTCAAGAGATTCAAATGACTGAAATTTCCTTTGGTTGGTAACTTTAACTGGCAGTCCAGACTTTGACAGAAATGCTACACCACCACCTTTTCTATTAAGGCGGGGTACATGATGAAAAACGTATCCACTAGGAGTAATATCACCAATAACAGTCAGGTCGTCAGGGCGGAGCCATGATTCACATATCGCAACTGCATCAAAATTATTCTCAAGAACAAGATCAAGAAGTTCGACAGTTTTATTCCACACAAACTGTGTATTGAGCAGGCAAAATTTAACTTGTTGCTGGATATATCCATGGTGAGCAGTGGTTTGGTCTGTACTTTCAGTGGGCTTAGTATTCATGTTAGAGTTATGACTTCCAACTTGATTTAATATAGGTTTGGATCTATCAGTAGGTTGATTTTTCTTTTGTCCGTGTTTTTTCATTCCAGCTTTGCGGCCCCCTGGTCTATATTTTATGCCAAGATCACTAATGATTTTAACTTCCTTTATGTCTGGTACTATGTAATTAATAGTATATAGTTTGCACCAGGGTCATCATTATTAAAAGCAAACCAAGTCAAATCTAGAGGAAAAGAGAATAGTGGTGGCATTCATGAGTAACAGCATTTCACCAAGATAAATTCAGCTACTTGGTCCTCATCAGACACAATTTCATTAAGCTTCTTAGAAACTATGTACGAGTTGCTTTGTTTATATTGTAGAGCCATTATGATCTTGGGCAAAGATTACTCAACTTTGTCCATTTCCAGATTCTTCATAACAAACAGAGAAGGTGTTTTTCATATAGGTTGGTGAAATTCTTGCGTCGGGAGATAAACAATTGATTTAATTTTGCCCTACACCGACGTGTGTATAGCACTGTATACTCAGTGCTTTCCGAGTGTCTGTGAAAAAACTACACAGGCGACTATATATATCGCGGAACCCGCTGCTACATGGGATTCTAGCCGGCCAATTGTCATCGGGCAAGCTCGGTGGTCGAGAGGTTAAGACATCTGCACTAGTAAGCAGGAGGTCGTGGGTTCGAATCCCGCCCGAGTCGCCTGTGTAGTTTTTTCACAGACACTCGGAAAGCACTGACATACATCGGTGTAGGGCAAAATTAAATCAAAGGTGTTTCTCCCTGAGCATTTCCCATGAATATATATTCAGATTAGCCTTAACAAAGAACACAACATGTTGACATTATTACCTAATCTCTTTCTGTTGGTTCTCCACTACTTGTACTCCAATGCCATTACCAACATCAAATATCCTGGCATACAACTCTCTTGTTTTATTGTCAACAAGAAACAGTGAAGCACGATCTGCTGAAACAAGCTTCTGTGCAAAGTTCTGCAATGTCATGAAAAAAGCAAGATTATCAATCAAAAATATCAAATATATATTGATAATGATATACACAATGTAAACATTTGAACAAAATATTCCATGGAGGTCCTGGAAAGTTATTTAATTTAAATGTTTGGTTCATCTTCAACTTCTCTGAACTGAATAAAATTTATTAATGTGACTACATGTACTTCCAATTAATTCTTGGAATCAAATATGGCCACCGATGGGTGAAAATGCTTAATTATAATTTTAAGTCATGTTCCTGTTTATTTTTGGGGTTTGGTTATTTAACTTGCTCAGTATTTGGTTAAAATGAATAAATAGTGTTATGGATGTGACTATGATTGAGTTTGGTGTAGTTTTATTGGTTTTGTTTTCAAATGTTGAGAACTCAAATAATTGTGTTTTTACACAAGTGCTATGGTAGCTCAGGCTGTGTACTCCCCAGGGAGCTGAGAAAGATAACAGCAATGATATTGGCCCAATGACCAGGAGTAGTTAAGTGCATTGGGACATTATGTGAAAAACACTACATAATACTTAAATATTAAATGATTAACTTGAAGCTTGTATTAAGTTCAACATTTGAAACTAATGACATGCTGTTGCTGCGCTATTGTTGAACTCAATTCATTTGAAATCACTACATAACAGATACACAATATTGAAACAGGTCTTAATTCCCATTTTATAAATCTATGTATACATATAATACTAAAAAGACATACATAACACATCACTAAAAAAAAACTTAATTGAATTAATAATTTTTTCCATAGTACCATAGTAGTACCTCACATAACTCCATGGATCTAGACAGTAGTTTGACTACACTCAATTTAAGTACCACTGTTATTGTTCCTTGCATAAATCACAATTTACACTCATACTTAAGGATATATGAAGAACAATTTCATTTAGCTTTTCCAGAAGCCTATTACCTACATGAAGTGTGCCAGCCTGCTGTAACCTATTCCACAACATTGTACTCCAAATGAACACAAACACAACAAGCATGGTTAGAAGTGTTTGCTACCATGCCTGTCCTGACATATCAACGTGGCTAAGCTAAAGTGCATGTGAGAGATAAAGTTCTCTCACAAGCCGGGTAAGTCTCCCAGACCTTGCATGTCATGAATGGCCCAAATCCATTGTTCTTGGAGTACAATACCATGGATTAGGTTAGTACTAAACTGGCACACTTCATGTAGGTAATAGACTTCTAGTTTTGAAAAAAATATCTACCTGAAATTAGAATAGCAGTATGTCTGTGCTTTTAAAGATGTAACTTTGTAAACATAGCTGTATTGTACTGTGCCATTGTCATCACGAAATATCGTCATAGTGTGTTGATGTTAGCTATTTATTTAATAAGTAGTACATTCTGTGTATCAATTAAACAATTCTTTCTCATTATCATTCTCCCTAATTACTACAAAATACACATTTTCTAGATATTCTGATGACAAAGAGATGATATATTGTGTATTAATGTATATAATAGCTTGTAATAATAATTACCATGATCTTCATGATAACAGTATCCATGCTGATTATATCTTGAAATATAGACCTGAAAGAAAAATTTTAAAAAACATTTTAATTCACATGCATAATACAACATAATATAACTGTTGAATTGCAATTTTATTAAGTAATTTCATTTTTATGATTTGAAAGCAATACACTACATACATGTACATATGTACATGTCAACATGCATTAAATGTGCATGTTGTGATTGGATAGGTTTACAAAGAAGCACATGTTCATCAAGTTACATATTCTATTTTATACCATGCCTGTAGACACTCTCATCTGTCAATTCTGAAAATGGATGATGTGGGCTGACAACACCTCTTATTTCCATCAAGATAATTATTATTATTTTCATTTTTGGCTCTGTCTTTAAAAGGATTATTTTGGGCATAAAAGTTCTACAGTTGGTCTTTACCGCAGGAGACATGGACAACAGCAATAAAGGCAAAGTTCTTTATCGCCCATGGTCACATCAAGCTTTTATTACCATTCAAGCCCTTCTGATTGTTTGTCAAACTATCTAAAAACTATTTTTTTGTTGATGCATAATAAAAGAAACTATTTCAACAATGGTATGTGAGGACAAGCATGCATGTCTAACTGTCTGTTTCAAACATTTTTTTTTACTGAGATTCAAACTGGGATATGTAAATCTGTGTGCACATGTTTAAGAAGGTGACTGTGTATGGTATTAATTACTTGTAAACTTTCTCCAGCATTACATTATTGTCAGTGAGGTACATGTACTTCTGTAACAAGCGCTGTTGGTTACTATAAAATGTGATGGTCTTAAACAAGCCATTTACATCTGTTTTACATGTACTTACTTGGTTACAGTTAGTAGGAAATCATTTAGTTTCCTCTGCTTACTCATATTAACATACATCTAGAGAAATAGAAAACCACTTAATGTCAAACACATTTTAAACTACAAGTTGTTTATACCATTATGTATTTATGTTGGCTTTGAGTGTAAGCATAGGCATTTCAAAGTTTGCTGAAATCTAAACTTCCAACATATGTTTCATACTCTTTACAATTTGGGTAAGCTTGTGAGTATAACAATCAAAATATCTTGTCTTCAAATTAAATATTTTAGATGTTCAGATAAAAAAATAGAGAATAGGGCATACTATTCACGCCCAAATTTACATCAAATTCTCTTTTGAGAATAAAATGCAGATTGGCTACACCATTTCATCAAGAACAGGACTGGCATTACCTGAGCAAAATGAACTGCAATATTTCCCCATACAAGAAAGGCACTGGCTGTCTGTATTCATAAGAGATGAAGAAATAGAAAATGGTTACCATGATCAAACCCATATATACCCATACAATTTACACTGTGTATATGTACTGATAAAAATATTAGTGATAGTGGAAACAGATTATAACAGGCAGTATTCACTGTAATCAAAATAAATAACAAAATATGTAATATTCATTGTATATGTTGCTGCTGTGAACAAATTACAATAATACAAACAATTCCTTCAATGAGGGCATGTTCTCAAATGTAAGCATAAATAAACATAAAATGTAATATAGAATTATTGGCTTGCTTATTGAGGTGAAAATGGTAAGAACTAGTGGAATGTCACATCTATATTGCTTACTTCTTGTGCATCCTCTGTAAATGCTTCATTGCCATGCTCAGTATCATGATAGAACTCCATAACTCCTAACAAATGAAATCAAACAATAAATGAGTTCAACACAGTGATAGTCTGAGGTGGCAGTCTGAGGTAGTTTGTGTAGTCAATGAGTTCAACACAGTGGTAGTCTGAGGTAGTTTGTGTAGTCAATGGGTTCAACACAGGTTTCAGATGTCTTTAAGGTGCATGTAGCAAATCCTCATGTTTGACTAAATAAATGGAGAACACATGGCTTGCATGTAAGGTTTCATTTGATACATGTATTTCTTGGAAATCTCTGGGATTTTTTGTTCTAAAAGCATAAATACTTGAACTTTTAGAATGTTTATTAAATATATTTAGTAATGGAGAAAAAAACATGAATTACAAGAAATTATGAAAATATTGTAAATACCATCTGTAGGCTGCACATGTAGAGTAGGTCCAAGCACTTTGAATTATACTTTTATATCTTTTTTTTATGGAGTTGCAGGAGTATACCAACCGTTTTGTAGTCACTTGACTTTATTGTAGAACCATTCAGAGGTACCGTACCAGGTTGTACTGGATTGTGAGAAATTAATCAAACACATCATCCCATACAAACTTATTATTTGTTATCATAGCCTTACCTACTATATCGTCATTGGCTTGTATGACTGGAAGAGCAAGCACCCCAGTGGCTGTTACACTATCTGCTGCCACACCCTCTGGATATTCAGTCTGTAACACAATAATATAAAACTTTAAGTTTAACTGTTCCCTCAGTCTAGATGACTGTGAAATATCTGTTTGTAGTATACAGTGCACTAATGGGCAACTTTAAAACATTTAGCACAAACAACCCCAGCTCAACACTATTGTACAATTCCATTCTTAAAGATACAATATTGTTAATGTTGGCAAACTACTTTTACAAGTATTGTACTTTCTTTGAACAATTAATCTGTAAAAGTTTCAGTTGACATTGTGTTTAATTTTTTTCTTCAAGAAAATCATGAAAATGCATTCACATGTTTTAGTTGGCAAACCAGTCTTCATATTCATTATGACTAGGACTTTTGATGTTATTAAGACGTAAATTCTGTTTAAAAACACAATTTTATTAATTTGACTACAATCACAGACAGAAAGATTTCAAGGGAAGTTTGATAACATCATCAACTTTAAGCCAATTAAGTTTCATGTAAAACTAATGATCATCTATATTTTATTTTAGAACATCAATGTTGTACTTTCCTTTTAACGGAAACAATAGTTTTCCCAATAATTAAAAAGTTTACTATTATCAAAAATCAATATTGGCTTAAAATAAAGATATATTAAATAAACAATTATTTTTTGTGATTTAATATTTTAATTAGTGTTTTAGACATAAGAGTAAAAAATGAAGACCGGGTAGCCCCGCCCCCAAAAAAATCCCCATTGAGCGGGCAGCTGTTATGATTATGCGATGATGTCACCGAAAGAACCAGGAACTCATTAGTACAGCTTGGCCGGCTTCTGTTTATGTATAATAATATGTATACACACGCGTAGACAATAGCATTATGCAATAGCATTAATCTTCGGATTACGGTAATGATGATCACACTGATTTGATGGATCAGATTATTCCGTATAATGTACGATCCTGAGGTGGAAAGTGGCGACAGTGACAACATGCTAACGTTAATGAAATACCGGGTGTCCACAACGATCATGAGGACTCGAGGGAAGACTTGGCAAGAATAATTGGCAATGTTACTGTAAATAAAATGTACTGTGAATTTAATCTAGTCATAAAATATTCAATGATAAGGCCATGATATGACGACCTGTGAGATATTTATTGTGAATTTGTTTGGCTGGAACGAATAGGTTGTTGGTTAATTTAGCCGGGCAATCATAATCTAATGTTAATTAATGCTAACGTTGGTTGACAATCACCGAGTGATGCCGGATTGAATTTTTATTAATCCAATAACATCGAGACTAAATAATACAGGTTTATTGGTTAGGTAAAATTTCCATCATTTTGATATGGCAAGTGTTTTGCAAAACGAAATATTCAGGGTATTATACAGCGCTTTGAGTGTGAGGGGCCTTAGAAATGTGTTGGAAATAGGAGCCCATATGTATTACTATTAGCATTTCGCAACTTCTCTTTGGTGGGGCTTTTGGACTTCTGGGTTGGCTTTATCTTTGAAGGAACAGCATGTCTGCATAGTTGTTTGGCCTTTATTTCACTGGGAATAATTAAAGGCCCATCTCAAAATCTTCATCCTGCACGTGTGCACTACATATCACACTCCTGGCCGCAGTACGGACCGAGTCATGCAGCTTTACTTTTGCAATCCAAATTCATCGGATCGCCGGGTCTTTTGGGAACTTACTCCGTCTTTGGATGTATTACTGCAACCAGCTACTATGCATCGGGTTGGCATTCTCAATGAGCTACCTAAAAAAAAACCTTGTATTTTCACTTATTTTGTGTCTCGTGTTGCATACATCGTTGCAAAGAACAATAAGTGTTGTGTACATGTCACACTAGGGATGGACGATATCATGATAATATTGTAACAATACGATATTAAATCGGTTATGGTTTTGAAGATATCAAAATATCACCATACTGACGATATTCCAAAAATACAGCCGATACAAATTTTATATCGCTCTTTTTAGTTAAAATATCGGCAGAGTGGTAAATTATCTCCAAATTTCATGTCATTATACGGAAATATCAATGAAGTTATGTTATCGTGAAGAGCTATAAAACAGTTTGAAATCACAATGCGGTGCCGCTCTTTTTTCATGCGTTGTGCTCCTGGTTGCTGTGTACGTGTGGGCCTTAACTTAACTAAAGGCTAGTCCCAGGATCACGTGCTACACTCTGCTGGAATTAACTGCGCTGGTGTACATTGTGAGGTTGTTCACATTCAGCAGATTTCAGATACCAGGATAAAAGTGATGACCGCTGAACTGTGCATGCACGATCGATCAATAGCCCGTTCATTCTCAGCTCTTGGATGGGGGGCTATAGGCATTTATAAACCACAGGTTTGTTTATGGACGTCACAGTGATATTTTTTTTATGAAATGTTTGTCGCACTGAGCGGTAAAAATCGTTTTGGAGTAACTGTTTATTACCTACACAACTTCCCTGTAGAACTTGCATGTAAAAGTACATAGTAGTTATTTTGGTGTCCAATGTTGTGAATGTACAATACATACATTTTTTCATTTATTTAAAAAATCCAGGTATTGAGACGATAATATCGTATATCGGCAATATCATGGCCGTCGATAATCGACTATCAAAAAATTCAATATCGTCACCCCTATGTCACAGGCATTGGAAACCCAGCTGACAACGATGTAAAGAAATGCTTTGTTCTTTCGGTGACGTTTTTGGTCATGTGATGCATTACATTATCCATTGACCATTTTCGTTGAATGAAAGTGGGAGGAGCATGTAAATCCCTGTTTTTTTAATTTTAAGACAGTTTGTTGGGGGAAAAACAGCACAGGGTACTTAAACATCCTTTAAATTTATTTAGCTGAATATATATCGATCTGTATAATAGTAAACCTTTAAAACTCAATATACATGTACATAACATCCAAACAAAAAGTACATCAATAGTAGTGTTCTACCATGGGACAAAAGTTCCCTTTTAAACAGATTTTGTTCATCCCAAAGGTATACACTACATGTATATAAACATAATTATAACTATGGAAAGCCTGTCTGATGAAAACAGCATTAACACTGCTTGCTTGATCAGCTAGTCATGTACAATATCTTATGCTCTCTGTATCAACATCCTTACACAGATACTCCAAATGGAAAACTAACAAATGCAGAAATCCGGGAGGGACAATGAAAGATGTCATTGGGGGACAGGAAACATACAGTAAGTCCTTTTCACACTACATCTGTTATCCCCAGGGAAAACAACCCCGGGGAATACAACCCCGGGGAATACAACCCCGGGGAATACAACCCCGGGGAATACAACCCCGGGGAATACAACCCCGGGGAATACAACCCCAGGGAGGTCCCCACAAAAACCCGCCCGCGTATTTCCCAGGAGCTTATTACCTGGATTCCACATGCACGTTTCACACTATGATCAAACCCCAGGGTAACCGCGCTGTGTTTTTGGCTAACGGAAGTCATGAATGTAGCTAGACGGAAATACGCAATCCCAGTATGCAATGTGTGCACATATCGCATTGCATAGTAAACCATCAAAATGGCTCTGCATGTCACGAACGACAATGTAGCTCAACAAATATGCAAAGACGAACACAAAAGACAAAGGACAACAAAGATTCGGTTTAATAGCTTTTATGTTGAAAGCTGACGTTAATTTCTTTGGGTAATTGAGCATTACTTGGTGCGTTATGATCAGTTGACAATCAAGACTGGTACCTTTACTTGCACTACATGTATATACTATTACACGTTTAATGAGATGGATACTATTAATTTTACCTCATCCAAAACAATTCCACATTAAATCTACATGTACTACAAAATCAGTAGTTTTGGAAACTGATAAATTCTCCTAAAAATGTAAAGTGATATATTATCCTTTGATATTTGGTTTCTATAAAATATAACAAAACTACAAATGTGTAAAAACAAACACCTTGAACTAACTCAGACTGCACAATTTGTTTAGCACACATTTTCTGACCTCTACTGTTTATCTCTCTGACCTTTCAGTTTGTTTACGTGATCTATCCACCACTTAAACTTGGGTAAAATTAGCACAACCCGCTTTTGTTTCCCACAAACTGTTACTTCCTGGGGAATTCTTAAACCTCTAGGGTTTTACTGCTTAACCCCTCTTCTAGAGCAGGGGTGGCTATTCCCCGGGGATGCCCCCAGAGTTTTGACTAGGATTTGAAAAGGGCTTTAACATGTACATCACCATGAACTGGGTCATCTGGGTGGAGGGGGGCAGTAAATTGACATTAGCAATGATAACCAGGGGGGGTCACATAATAATAATAATAATAATAATAATAATGTGTGGACTTATATAGCGCACGTATCCACCAACTGAGTGGTGCTCAAGGCGCATTATATTATTACCCCTGCTCATAAGGCTCATAAATCATTCCTGAAACCATCTCAGCTCTCTGGGGAGTATACAGCTCAATTGCTGCCATTACAGCGCATATAGGGCTAATCAACCAACTCTGCCCTCACAGGTACCCATTTAACCCCTGGGTGGAGAGAAGCAATTATGGTTAAGTGTCTTGCTGAAGGACACAAGTGTCACGACCGGGATTCAAACCCACATGCTCCTTTTGATGGTTATCTTCCTAAATGGAAGGATACTTTATGTTCCTTCATGTGTGTCCTCCCCCTATACCTACCAAAATTGCAAGCAAGCACTTAAGACTTACCGTATATATCTCTGTGGTATTGATGGTCTGATGAGAATGGGCCACATAGCCTGCTAACGATTTACCATTTACAATTGGCCAAGTTTTACAAGGTTCATCTCTGTAAAAGGATACATTGACTTTAGCATACATGTATTATGTATCTTTATGAAAACAGTACCAAGAAATACAATAAATATTCTCTGGTTAAGATGAGAATTTAGGATGTTGATTTTGCATAATATCGAGTGGATACAGTTCCTACAGATTCAAAACACTGCAGCTAGGCTTGTCACTCGTTCTCGCACTCATGATCACATCACCCCTATACTGCAGAATTTACACTGGCTTCCAATTAGGTCTCGTATTGATTTTAAGATTTTATTGTTAACTTATCAGTGTCTTCATGGTACAGCTCCTGCTTATCTCCAGGATTTAGTTCAACAGTATCAACCAGCTAGAAACCTACGCTCTAAAAAACAAATATCTTCTGTCAGCCCCAGCAATTACAACTACATCCTATGGTTCTCGCTCATTTCAAAGTGCTGCTGTGCAACTTTGGAACAGTTTACCACCAAATGTTAAACTGGCTGAAACTACTGATCAATTTAAAACCCGGGTTAAAACACATCTGTTCAATCAATGTTATTACAGTTAAATTAATTTAATTTAATTTTCTGCCTTCTCAGCTTCTTTCATTCTCTCATTTTTTCAGTGTCGTTTGTGAACTTTTGACTGTGTGGAGAAGACTTGAAATGCAAACTAGTTTTCTCCTTTCTTGTCTTTCTTTCTCTTTTTCTCAAGCGCATAGGGACCTCACGGTGATCTGCGCTATATAAGAATCGTCTTATTATTATTATTATTATTAAGACAATGAGTCAATATGAGATGTACATAAGTATGTAAAATGTTTTTTAACCAAAAATATACTGCAAAGGTGTTCAAAACCCAAATGGGTACATTACCAAAAATAAAATGGTTCACATGTCGATAGCTTCCCAACTACTACCCATAGTAAAATATCACTTACCCTTTGTGTTCTGGGTTGTATTTGTAAAGTTCCTATAAAAATAAATAAGAATAAAAGTAAATGATTACGATGTAACATGTGAAAGTTTCAGTTCAATGGGAATATTCTTTTCTAAAAAGTAATAATTACATTTATCCTATGATAAAACAATCAAATATTAAATCCTTAATCACTGTGTAATGAAGTTTTTTTTCCCATTTTTTTTTCTTAAACAAAAAAAACCTATTGTGAAAACATTTATTGTCTTATATTTAGATGTCATTGCCCAAAGTGTACAATTCTTTTGGATAAACAGTTAATCATCACAATATACCTGATGATTTGAGTAATAAACAATGACTAATGATTGGTACTACATGTAGATATTTGCATGCTGATGGCAATAGTAGAATATGACTTAATGTCTCTTTTGTGGGGAATTGTTGACTTGCGTGATTTTTAATGCTGTGCAGTTACTGAGATAGAAGTTTTCTCTACCCTCTGTTCCCTTGTATCTTTCCAGATATTTTTTTAATGAATTATAAACTGACATGAAACAATACAGAATATTTGCCAATAATCAATACAGAAACTGGCTATAAAATTAATGAACAAAAACTGTCCATGGCTCTAAATACCCGACAAATACATGCACGATATAAACAATTGCAGCCTGTCAATATGAAGCAGAGGTGGCCAACCTGCAGCCTGCAGGCCATATGCAGCCTGTCAATATGAAGCATAAGTGGCCAAACTGCAGCCTGCAGGCCATATGCAGCCTGTCAATATGAATACCCGACAAATACATGCACGATATAAACAATTGCAGCCTGTCAATATGAAGCAGAGGTGGCCAACCTGCAGCCTGCAGGCCATATGCAGCCTGTCAATATGAAGCAGAGGTGGCCAACCTGCAGCCTGTCAATATGAAGCAGAAGTGGCCAAACTGCAGCCTGCAGGCCATATGCAGCCTGTCAATATGAATACCCGACAAATACATGCACGATATAAACAATTGCAGCCTGTCAATATGAAGCAGAGGTGGCCAACCTGCAGCCTGCAGGCCATATGCAGCCTGTCAATATGAAGCAGAAGTGGCCAAACTGCAGCCTGCAGGCCATATGCAGCCTGTCAATATGAAGCAGAAGTGGCCAACCTGCAGCCTGCAGGCCATATGCAGCCTGTCAATATGAAGCAGAAGTGGCCAAACTGCAGCCTGCAGGCCACATGCAGCCTGTCAATATGAAGCAGAGGTGGCCAACCTGCAGCCTGCAGGCCACATGCAGCCTGTCAATATGAAGCAGAGGTGGCCAAACTGCAGCCTGCAGGCCATATGCAGCCTGTCAATATGAAGCAGAGGTGGCCAACCTGCAGCCTGCAGGCCATATGCAGCCTGTCAATATGAAGCAGAAGTGGCCAAACTGCAGCCTGCAGGCCATATGCAGCCTGTCAATATGAAGCAGAGGTGGCCAACCTGCAGCCTGCAGGCCATATGCAGCCTGTCAATATGAAGCAGAAGTGGCCAAACTGCAGCCTGCAGGCCATATGCAGCCTGTCAATATGAAGCAGAAGTGGCCAAACTGCAGCCTGCAGGCCATATGCAGCCTGTCAATATGAAGCAGAAGTGGCCAAACTGCAGCCTGCAGGCCATATGCAGCCTGCCAATATGAAGCAGAAGTGGCCAAACTGCAGCCTGCAGGCCATATGCAGCCTGTCAATATGAAGCAGAGGTGGCCAACCTGCAGCCTGCAGGCCATATGCAGCCTGTCAATATGAAGCAGAAGTGGCCAACCTGCAGCCTGCAGGCCATATGCAGCCTGTCAATATGAAGCAGAAGTGGCCAAACTGCAGCCTGCAGGCCATATGCAGCCTGCCAATATGAAGCAGAAGTGGCCAAACTGCAGCCTGCAGGCCATATGCAGCCTGTCAATATGAAGCAGAAGTGGCCAAACTGCAGCCTGCAGGCTATATGCAGCCTGTCAATATGAAGCAGAGGTGGCCAAACTGCAGCCTGCAGGCCATATGCAGCCTGTCAATATGAAGCATAAGTGGCCAAACTGCAGCCTGCAGGCCATATGCAGCCCATTCTGGGTTTAAATGTGGCTCATGAAGCCTCTTCAGGAAAAACACAATAGATGTATATTTATGAGCAAAATTTAAACCTCAGGTGTAAAGGAGAGTCATCAGGCAGGGAAAAGACTTAAGTTATGAGGCGGGAAAAACACTTTGAATAATGATCAGATTCATATAGTTACTAACATTAAAAATTAAATAAAGAAATAAAAGAAATAAAATGAATATCCCTGTGAAGGACATGGGTGTTCAACCGGCCGATGGTTCATTACTTTATTATTTTATATCATTTTGCCAGCTATTCAATTTTCAGTGTCACAAGCAAAAAGTCATGCTTGTTGTAGTTCTTTGCCAATCGTCAAAACCACCAAACCAATGCTGGAGGGAAACAGCTAAAATTATGGCTCATAGCCTCACCGCAGCCGAGATGTTCTGCATTGTTCAGAATTAAATCAGATTTACATGTAACAGCTCAGCTCAAAGTACAATTCTTAAATAACTCCAAAGACAAAAACAAAGTTTATACTTTTTTACAATCCTGGTAAATTAAGAAATATTAATTATGGTAAAAAGTAGTTTTTTTCTTGGAAAATAACAGATCATTCTTTAAATATTTAAAGCAAGAAATAATGATATACAAACCTTTCCATTTCACCTTTTTGGAATTGCATAGCAATAACGATTTTAATCAGATCAGGAGTTTATAATCTTTGCTTTGAGGCTATATCTTATCTCATTATCTATAACTTATTTGATTGAAGACCATATCTTCAATCATTCACAGAGTTTCAACTAGTAAAAAGCACTTCGGAAGGATATCTGCTGCTAACAAACTCATCAGGCAGTCCTGTGAGTCTCGACTTTGGGGTTTCATAAACAATGACAATATTGGTCATCGATTCATTACTTCTGATGGCGTCCACCTTAACCACTCCGGCACTGTTGCCTTTGCTAAGAATGTTATAAGGCATCTGCGGGGCCTGCAGCCTGTCACAGCTGAAGCCGTGGTACCAACAGACTTGACTGCTACTCATTCCGTCAAACCCAAGCTGAATTTCATACGGCAGGACCAAAGGAGACTTGATACTAAAAAGGAAGGACAGAAATCATTTTGGACAGCACCCCCAAGTCATCTCGGGATTTTCATCGTCAGGGCTGGAAATCACGCATGAAACATCAGCCAACGGTGTCACAAGTACCAGTACGGTCAATTCGCTCCCCGACTCGGACCCCCTGCCATCTCAAGAGTCAGAATGGGCTCGATACCAAGAACTACATCGCCAGAAGAGACATATATGAACAACCCAACTCAAAGTTTAAATTGTAGTTACAGTGAATTGGATAACGGTAGTATCCCACGTATAAAAACAAAGAGTATTAAATTCACTCATCTTAATATTCATAGCTTAGTCAGTAAGATTGATGAACTTCAAATTTTACTTAAGCATAGACCTTTTGATGTTATCTGTCTGAACGAGACGTTGTGCGATTATCTCAAATGATGAAATCTGTATTGATGGTTTTTCCATAGGAAGAAGAGACAGAACCAGACATGGTAGTGGTGGTGTAGCTATTTATGTGTCTAATGATATTCATTTTACCAGACGACAAAATCTTGAATCTGAGGCATTAGAAAATGTATGGATTGAACTATAATAGTATAATAGGAAGTATAATAGGAAATCTCCCATTCTGGTCGGAGCTTTTTATAGACCATCGAGTGCGAATAGTGATTTCTTTGATAAATTTGACATGGTTTTAGCAACAGCCTCAATTGAGAACAAAGAATGTGTTTTATTAGGTGATTTTAACTGTAATTTTACTGATGGCGTGTCAAATGCTAATACTGATAACCTGAAATTTTATACCAATACTTAGATGATCAAATCCCCAACCTGAGTCACCAGTCAAAGTCACACTATCATTGATTTGATATTTGTAAATAATCCTGGTGTCTTTATTGATAATGGTGTATTTTGTACCAAGTATTAGTGATCATTTTTTAACTTATTCAGTTTGTTGTTTTACTGAGGGTTTCGGCCTGGTAGCCTAAACCCTATTGTTTTCATTCTGTTATTTTTCTTCTTGTTTCCGCCAAAACCCCATAGGTTTAACACGTGAAAGTTGTCGACGGATTATGTCATACTTACATGTATCGTCACATCAATACAAAACATGCACTGGTATATGAAAGCCTGTGATGTGAATTAGTACCTAAAACAAAGTACGTCATCATAACGTCAGTAAATATCATATAAGTTTTGAGGCTTTGCATGGTGGAATATCGATATCGTTTCGGTTTGCGGTAACACCATGTGTTTATCTCAACTAACGTGAAGCTGAGATACAGGTTCTGAAAAGAACCGTATCGCACAACTCGTATCTCAACCTTCGTTAAGTGAGAAAGGTTCAAGGGAGAACCAATTCAAGGGAGTTGCCCGAAATTGGTTCTCCCTTGAACCTTTCTCACTTTAATAACGAAGGTTGAGATACGAGTTGTGCGATACGGTTCTTTTCAGAACCTGTATCTCAGCTTCACGTTAGTTGAGATAAACACATGGTGTTACCGCAAACCGAAACGATAGTAAATATCATGTTATTCACATTTTAGTGTGACGCTGCAGGGGGTAAGACGTCTCGACCCTTGTGACGACTCGACACGAACAACTAGGATCCACAACAGCGCTCGAGCCTTGTGAAAACTCGACCTACGCAAAACTCGACCTATGCAAAACTCAACCTACGAGTTATCATTTTTCACATTTTCGCATAAATACAAAACATGCAGCATGAAAGCTTGTAATGTGACTCAGCTTGTAGAACAAATTACGTCATCATTACGTCATTTTATAAATATTTTAGTCTAATCTGCGGGACGTACATGTATATATTGGCGAGAATGGACGAGTCGACTGAAACAAATAGTGCGACCCTGCAGGGGGTTAAGACATCTGGACCCTTGTGACAACTCAACCTATGTAAACAAATAGTGCGACCCTGCAGGGGGTTAAGACATCTCGACCCTTGTGACAACTCGACCTAAACAAATAGTGCGACCCTGCAGAAGGTTAAGACATCTCGACCCTTGTGACAACTCGACCTAAACAAAACTTGATCCACGAGTTCACGTAGCATTTACCCATAAATACAAAACATGCACCATGTGAAAACCCGTAATGTGACTTACATGTAGTTTCTAAAACCAATTACGTCATAACTTCAGTAAATATTATTTTATTTTATTAACATTTATGTCTAATCTGCGGGACGTATAGATTGGCGAGAACGCATAACGTTATATATTCAACAGATGCATTACTGTACACGCTAGATTAAATCTACAAAAAAATGCATTTTAAACATAAATTTCATGATGTTTCAAACTCAGTTAAAAGCTAAGAATTCCATATTTTAATGTCAGTATTTGTCATGTGCTTGACCAAAAAAACGTGATTTTAACACACAACTCAGGTGGTTAAGACATCTCGACAGTGCTTGTGAAAGTGGAAATATCACTTTAACCACAGATATTACTAGATACAAATATTAAAGGATGGCCAAATAGCACATGTACGTGTACATTGAAACAACGTTGCATTAACATTTGCCTTTAACCGTAACATTACTATAATGTTACACGCAAGCATCAGTCAGTGCTTGTGAAAGTGGAAATATCAGTTTCTCCACTGATATTACATGTACTACATACAAATATTAAGGACTGCCAGATACATGAACGTTGAAACAACGTTATATTGATGTTTGCCCACAATGTTACTTTATTCAACGTACATGTAATTTTGCTCATTGATATTTTGTTCAATCAATGTGAACACGAGAAAATTTGCCCATAACGTTACTTTAACATTACATGCAAGCGTAAGTTAGTGCTTGTAAAAGTGGAAATATCAGTTTAACCAGTGATATTACTAGATACAAATATTAACCCACATAGCACATGAACAAGAAGAGTTAGGGGTGCAGATTTTTGGTGAGAATGCATACACTTTGTAAATGGGGCGAAGAGGTGTATGCAGGAGAAATTCAACCGACGCATTACATTGAACGTTACATGCAAACGTTAATTCAATGTTATTTTGCTGATTTATATTACATTCATCATCATTACGTCAGTAAATATCATTTTATTTACGTTTTAGTGTGACGCTGCGGGGTATTAAGACATCTCGACAGTTGTGACAACTCGACATGGACAACTGGAGCACATGAACGCGAGCACGTGAACGCGAGCACGAGCACGTGAACGCGAGCGCGAGCACGTGAACGCGAGCACGTGAACGGGAGCACGTGAACGGGAGCACATAAAAGCGAGCACATGAACGCGAGCACGTGAACAATTGCCCTTAACATTAAATGCAAGCGTACCTTTGTGCTTGTGAAAGAATATCAGTTACCACTGATGTTACTTGATACAAATATTAACCCAGATAGTACATGAATGTTGAAACAAACGTTTTATTAACGTTTGCCCTTAATGTTACTTTAATGTTACATGCAAACGTTATTTCAATGTTAGTTTGCTCATTGGTATTACGTTCAATCAACGTTAGCACGTGAACATTAAAACAATGTAACATTAAGGTTTGTAACTAGTTACTTTAATGTTACATGCAAACGTTATTTCAATGTTAGTTTGCACATTGATATTACGTTCAATCAACGTTAGCACGTGAACATTAAAACAATGTAACATTAAGGTTTGTAACTAGTTACTTTAATGTTACATGCAAACGTTATTTCAATGTTAGTTTGCACATTGATATTACGTTCAATCAACGTTAGCACGTGAACATTAAAACAATGTAACATTAAGGTTTGTAACTAGTTACTTTAATGTTACATGCAAACGTTATTTCAATGTTAGTTTGCACATTGATATTACGTTCAATCAACGTTAGCACGTGAACATTAAAACAATGTAACATTAAGGTTTGTAACTAGTTACTTTAATGTTACATGCAAACGTTATTTCAATGTTAGTTTGCACATTGATATTACGTTCAATCAACGTTAGCACGTGAACATTAAAACAATGTAACATTAAGGTTTGTAACTAGTTACTTTAATGTTACATGCAAACGTTATTTCAATGTTAGTTTGCACATTGATATTATGTTCAATCAACGTTAGCACGTGAACATTAAAACAATGTAACATTAAGGTTTGTAACTAGTTACTTTAATGTTACATGCAAACGTTATTTCAATGTTAGTTTGCACATTGATATTACGTTCAATCAACGTTAGCACGTGAACATTAAAACAATGTAACATTAAGGTTTGTAACTAGTTACTTTAATGTTACATGCAAACGTTATTTCAATGTTAGTTTGCACATTGATATTACGTTCAATCAACGTTAGCACGTGAACATTAAAACAATGTAACATTAAGGTTTGTAACTAGTTACTTTAATGTTACATGCAAACGTTATTTCAATGTTAGTTTGCACATTGATATTACGTTCAATCAACGTTAGCACGTGAACATTAAAACAATGTAACATTAAGGTTTGTAACTAGTTACTTTAATATTACATGTGAACGTTAATTCAACATTTTAGTTTGCTTTTTGATTTAATGTTGGATCAACGTAACATATAAATGTTTAAAGGTAGTGCTTGTGAAACTGGAAATATCAGTTTAACTTCTGATATAACTTTATACAAAAATGAACCCAAATAGCACATGAACATTGAAACAAAGTTGTATTAACATTTGCCCTTAAAGTTACGTTAATGTTACATGCAAACGTTAATTCAACATTAGTTTGCTCATTGATATTACGTTCAATCAATGGTAGGCATGGACGTTGAAGCAACGTTGACTTTAAAAAATGAGCTTCATTTCATGTTGTTTGAAAAAGTACTTTAATAGAACATTGAAACAAAATCATTGTGAAATGGTATGATTTACTGACATAGTCTAGTACAACATTCAAACAAAAACAGTGAAATGGTATGACTGGCGTATAACTGATCTTTTGAAACAAAGTCATACTGATGAAATGGTATGATTTACTGGAAAGTTACTGCTTGTGAAAGTGGCAATATCAGTTTAACCGCTAGATACAAATATTAAGGTATGTACATGTTGATATGACCGCACATTTTTTCATGATCATGTGATTTTATTGTTATATGCTGTAAAAGTGAGCTCTTGTTTAAATACGTATTCCACTTTGCAGGCAGTATGGTATGATTTACTGGAAAATTTGTGCTTGTGAAAGTCTAAGTCATAGTTTTTGTAACAATACAAATCAGTGACTTTTTAAGAGAACGCATACTTTGTACACAGGGGCGAGGACGTGTATGCGGGAAATTGAACCGGTCCAATACATATAACATATAACATTACATGCAAACGTTAATTCAACGTTACATGCAATAATTGCCTAATTCCCTAATCACCTCCAGATCATTTCAAATTATGTATTCCCTAATTCTAGGTACAGACTTCCGTCCTCGCTGTCCACATTTATTACTTACTGTATATTCTCATTATTATTACTATTACTTCACAGTAGCACAGCATATCAATATACATGTAGCCGAAACCCCTGTGTTCGTTTTCATTGAACACTTCCTTACAATTTGTACTAGTGTAACAATATCTGCAGAAAATACACTGCAAACAATACTGTCACCTCAAGTATTTCTTTCTTAAATAAACCAACCAATATTTACACCCAAATTATTCCATATTGTGCTAATATCTGTACAACTAATACTGCAAACAGTAATGTCAACTTATCATTTATTTATAGATACTCATGTCACACATCTCAATAACAACATTTATCAGATCATAAATTATTCTTAGTATCTACATTATCTATATCAATGGATGACTTTCAAACAGTAGGTGGCAGCAGACTTACATGTAACTGCTAATTTTTTTCCATTGATCATTTACTTCTGAGCATAGTGCCCATTACATTTCGAACAATAACAAACACCTCATCAGTCTCCTGCCACCTACCATCCCAAAAACATTAGGGAAACGAGCCCAGTCTAATGTCATGCTGGAGGTTATTAGCACCTTGACACTATCAGTTGCAACCACATCTGATCTTCTGCTAGATAAACCTGGGTGGTATCATTTTCACTTGCTAACATTACTGGCTGACCACAGAAAGTGTCCAGTTCATATGTCAATCTTGAAGGTGTGAGTCAACCCCAACCACCACACTCGCACCCTGCTGTACATGTACATGTACAGAACAGATGGTGTAAATTGTATCCAATCTGCAGGTGTATCCTGTTAAGTATTACCATGAGCAAGGATCACCAGTCTGGTCTTTATGGTGTGTGTCACCATAGAGCAAGGACTTGCTCTATGGTGTGACGTACGATAGTTGGAGCTGGAAGTGCAGTGTAAACGAATGAGGGTTCACATTTTTTAGCACGTTCCTTCACATATCATGCAGGCCATTCCCCTTATTCATAAGATGACTGGAAAATCACTGATTCTCACAGCCACACTGTGGTTTATGTTTCATGCACCAGCAAAAATGCCCAATTGTCCGATAGTTCCACATCAAAGTTTAATTCCTGACATAAGGAATAACGAAACGGATCATGTATTTCCATATAATTTAGCAGTGAGGTTGCCCCTGCAAAAACACAAACAAAAAATATTCTGGTTACTCTGAATGAGTGTGCACTCGAACACAAGCTCTTTTATTCAGGGATTAAGACATGATGGCAGAACATGATTACTGGTATGCACTCACAAAGTTTAACAGGCCTGTAATGGTTTCCATTATGATTGTAGATTTTAGGTTTCCATTTCAGCGAAATAGAGCAGGCTGCAGAAAACTTTGGCGGTACAAATATTTTTAAGTTGAGAGGGAGCGGAAAGTGGTGGGTTGTAGAAAATATGAGGCGTTTCTTTTATAATAATAATAATAATAATGTATAGATTTATATAGCGCACGTATCCACCAACTAAGTGGCGCTCAAGGCGCATTATATTATTATCCCTGCTCATAAGGCTCATAAGGCTCATAAATCATTCCTGAAACCATCTCAACTCCCTGGGGAGTATACAGCTCAATTGCTGCCATTTCTAGCGCATATAGAGCAAACCATCTCTGCCTTCACAGGTACCCATTTAACCCCTGGGTGGAGAGAAGCAATTATGGTTAAGTGTCTTGCTCAAGGACACAGGTGTCACGGCCGGGGCTCGAACCCACACTCTGCTGCTGGCAACACCAGAACTTGAGTTCAGTGCGCTAGACCGCACGACAATCCACTTTACGTGCATTATACAACACACGGGACCTACTGCTTTACGTCCCATCCGAAGGACGAAGCAATTATGGTTAAGTACCTTGCTCAAGGACACAAGTGTCACGACCGGGGCTCGAACCCACACCCTGCTGCTGGCAACACCAGAACTTGAGTTCGGTGCGCTAGACCGCTCGGCCACGACTGTGGATGTATGGCCATCTCAGTAGTAGTTCAGGGCACTTTATTTTTTAAAGTTATTTTAGTGGAGAGGTTTTCTTCTCAGGAATGATGCCAGGGAAACTAGTAACTGCATTATTTTATTTTTGAAAAAAGGGGGTTGGAAGGGGTCGAGTCATAAGCTTGCACTATATTTAAAGGTACGGAAGTTGGTCATGATCAACTATAGAAGGCGGGCTAGTTTTAAATGCTATCACCGTGATGCTATTAAAGACCCTGCAGTAAGCGATGGTACAGAACCAAGACGTGAACATGATGGACGGCTCATGCATAATGTGCAAAACTATATACACTCACTGGCCATAAGTATTGCAACATCCCCAAAGTTCAGTTTGGAGAACTGTGCTACAATAATTTATTTTATTTTGTTTACACTACTTAAGACTTCTTGAAAGTGCCTGTGTTTTGAAGTCAATGTTCTTTTTTACTGTTCTTGCTCGGAAATTATGTAATACACGATCGATGAAATCGGATTAAATGATCATCTCACCTGTTACTGTAAAGTGCTATTTTGAGCATGCTGCAATACTTTTGGCCAGTGAGTGTACAATGTGCGAGTTTGTCTGTCACCCGTTGGGTGGGGCAGTAAAGGGGGACAGTTCAGGGGTCAGATAAGATAAATCTGACACGTCCCCCGGTCTATCATAACAAGAAATCGTAGCTGGTGTTCCGGATGGTTCATTTTCTTAATTTTGTGTATGGTGGATTTATTGATGTATTGAAGGCCCTATACTCCGATACATTAATTATTCCTTCCCTTCCTTCATCTCCCCTCTCTCGGACATTCCGTTTACTCTCCTTTATTCTTGCAATTTTACTTTCTACAAAAAACACGAAACAAAGACAGCATTTTGGATGGCAATATTTCTCAGGAGGACTGGTACTAGTATCAAATTTATAGTCCTAAGTAGTAAGCTACAAGATTGAAACTAGTACTGCAGGTATAGTATTTTATTTAATGACAATGATAAATAAATCACTATTCTATTCACCCATTTCACCCCTACTGAAACAAAGTTATACGCCGCTACAAAACATAATTATGAACACAATGGTGGTTATTAGTTTGTTTTTCGTCCCAAAAGAAGTCCCGAAGAAGTCCCAAATTCGTTTTTTATTAGTGCAATTTTGTTGTATCTTTGTTTGAAATTTTCATTGGATTTGTCTCACTGGATTTTAAAACTTGACTGAGGGAATCAGTGAAACAAATCTATACGACAACTTCACAGCAGATAAATGGGCATTATTATTGTAGTGATCGTTGTGAATTATATCGTAGTTTTGACACTATGGTACAAATAACAATAACACTTTGATGGACACCCTTAAAATATGTACAATCTTGGAGGAAGAAAATAAAATCAATAATGAATGTTTTGATAATTTTGAGATGTTCTATGACATTTGCCTCATGGAAACTAATCCTCTCGAATTTGTTTCCATATGTCAGTTATTAATATTGAACCCACAGGACCATCAATTTCTGATACTGATTTCAGTGCAGAGCAATCTAAAATAAACGATCGACATTAATGAACCATTTAAAGCCAAAATTACTACGAGCTCTAAATAACCGTAAAAAAAAAATATTAAAAAAAATTCACAATTTGAACAATGAATCAGTGCCATACACAATGCTAGAGAGGCTTCAGGGGAGTGGGGTTAGCTAAATGTAAAGGGGGTTAGCTACCCTAACCCCCCCCACACACACACACACACACACACACACACACGGCCGGGGATTTTGTAAAATATCAGAAAATTGCGACAACATTTCTTAAATTTTGATTTTTCATTTTGGGACACTCTTATCCCCGAAATAAGCCACAATTTCCTGAATTTCAGCTTAATTAACCGAAATGTGAACCCAAACTTCGGAAAGCATCTGCCAAAATTAAAGACAAGGGGCCAATTTCAAACTTTTGTGCTTAATAATATAGCAGGAAATTTTGCCAAGCACTCATTTGCTAACAACACCGGCCCGTAAGTTTTCCTACGCTTATGGTTAACAGCGTTTATTAAATGGAAATCGTACAGTGAGCAACAAATCAGCTGGTTACATGCTTTATGAAATTGGACCCAGGTTTTCAAAAGGTATTCTAAAGGTGTAGCCCTGGTTTTCCAATTTACTCTTTAAAAACAGAAAGTTCACCTTGGATAAAACATTAACTGACCTAAATATACATAACATATAAAACACACAGCCATCTTTAGGGGGCAGCTATCTTATGTGCAGTTGGCATTGGTCTGAATTTACGTGTATCCAAATATGTACGCTGGTACTGTATGCCCCGGATGGTGGGGGAAGCCATCTTATGTGTAGTTTACATTACGTCTTAATTTACGTGTACGCCGATATGCCCCCGGATAAGGGGGAGGGGGGCAGCTATCATATGTGTAGTTGACATTGGTCTGAATTTACGTGTATCCAGATATTCCCCCGGATAAGTGGGGCAGCTATCTTATGTGTAGTTGACATTGGTCTGAATTTACGTGTATCTAAATATTCCCCCGGATAAGGGGGGCAGCTATCTTATGTGCAGTTGACATTGATCTGAATGTACGTGTATCCAAATATGCCCCCGGATAAGGGGAAGGGGGGGGGGCAGCTATTTTATGTGTAGCAGGGAACGATTTCGTTCAAACATTTTGCATAGCAAAACTGCGATGCAAAAAATGAATTTGCATAGCAAAATATTTTTTTGTATAGCAATCTGTGAATTGTGTGTAGCAAATTTAAAAATGTATGTAGTGTGGTAAAGGTGTTTTTTTAAGGCATTCTGTCGTTTGGCTCATAATATGAATGTCCAAATTTTACCAGAAATAATAATTGTTATTGTCCGGAAATTGAGCCACAGGTGGTAAAAAAACTCCTGTGTAACTATTTTCGCCAAATTGCAGTCATTCATGAAAGTTAGTCCTCCGTCCATTTTTTTTATTTTTTATTATATCGATTGCTAAAACAGAGGCAAAAAAACAAATTATCGACTGCGACATGTTCGGGTGCTTTTCAAAGTGAATTTCGCCGAGTGTAACTTTACTTTGTGGTATAATCAAGCTTGCATTAAGAACACACTTTCGTACAGATTTGTCCTCATTACAGCGTATGTGACAACCCCATAGGAGTGGGGTTTGTAAAGAAAAAGTTAAGCAAGTTAATCACCCTTCAATTCGCACCTTCACTCAAGGTTTGTTTGAAGGCGAATTAGTTTGAATCTCGCTCAGTAGCCAGCACAGCATGAGGTCACTGCCTGTAATCCAATTCAATACATGTGTGTGTGAGTTGGTTTTGTGTATAATTGTGTGCAGTGTATGTAAGGGGGTATAGAGACATGTGCATGCTCAGATGAAAATCCTATAGGAAAGAAAGAACAGTGAATTCCATCCCGGATCCTGTTTTTCTGTTAATATAATCTAATCCTCCTAAATAATAATAAATCAATCCTTGAAAAGAAAACTAACATAATAACATTCATTTTATCATGGAGGAATGTTCTCTTCCTCCGTGATTTTACATAGTGTGTTGTTCCAGATAAGTACATGTAGTGTTGTAGCGGGTAAAGCTGCACAGATTTGTTTTGGCTGCATATTCTATTAAAAACAGACATATTCAAAATTATTCATCCGTCCAGTTGCAGTTTAAAAGCTAGCTATGCTTTTTGCAAATCATCCGAGCGCAACCCTCGATGTGACTTATTTCAATACGTTTCATATGACTAAAAAATACAAGAAAGGATCTGCACTTTTTCTTTCAAGCCTACATGTTTGTGTTGCATTTCAAAATGCGTCTATAGTATAGTCATATGAAACGTATTGAAATAAGTCACAATGAGGGTTGCGGTCTGCATATTCTATTATAAACAGACATATTCAAAAGTTATTCATCCGTCCAGTTGCAGTTTAATGAAAGCTAGCTATGCTTTTTGCAAATCATCTGAGCGCAACCCTCATTGTGACTTATTTCAATACGTTTCATATGACTAGGATCTGCACTTTTTCTTTCGCGTCTATAGTATACCCCATAAAAATGAGTGTTCACAGCCTAAGAGCCAGTGCTTTAATAGATATGGGTTCTAAAGCAACTGTAACTTTCTTTAAAATATAAAAAAGGAAAAGGAAATCAGGAAACAAATTAACTGAAATCACTTTTAGTCTTCAAACTTTAATAAAGTTGCATGTACGGATGCACATAGGTAAAACAAGTGCACGTGTTTACTATTGCATCAACACCGTTGCGGCGTGAAGTCATCGTTGACCACGACGTCGCAGACGTACCCGGCATGGTCTGGACACACGGCAACAAACCCAGTCGGGACGGATAGCTTGATATTTTTGGTCGGAAATATACATGTAAACGTTATTTCGGAAAGGTTTGTAAATATGGTTTCAAAATGTTTATAAATCTGTCGAAATTTGTATCGCACAATCTGCGATGCATTGTTTGAAATTCCATGATTGTCCAAATTACGTCGCATTTTGCGATGCGATACAGGGGAAATCGTTCACTGTGTAGTTGACATTGGTCTGAATTTACGTGTACGCTGATATGCCCCGGATGTGGGGGGGGAAGCTATGTTATGTGTAGTTGACATTGGTCTGAATTTACGTGTATCCAAATATTCCCCCGCATAAGGGGGGCAGCTATCTTACATGTATGTGCAGTTGACAATGGTCTGAGTGTATCCAAATATGCCCCCGGGTAAGGGGGGCAGCTATCTTATGTGCAGTTGACATTGGTCTGAATTTACGTGTATCCAGATATGCCTCCGGATAAGGGGGGCAGCTATCTTATGTGCAGTTGACATTGGTCTGAATTTACGTGTATCCAGATATTCCCCCGGATAAGGGGGGAAGCTATCTTATGTGCAGTTGACATTGGTCTGAATTTACGTGTGTCCAGATATGCCCCCCGGATAAGGGGGGCAGCTATCTTATGTGCAGTTGACATTGGTCTGAATTTACGTGTGTCCAGATATGCCCCCGGATAAGGAGGGCAGCTATCTTATGTGCAGTTGACATTGGTCTGAATTTACGTGTGTCCAGATATGCCCCCCGGATAAGGGGGCAGCTATCTTATGTGCAGTTGACATTGGTCTGAATTTACGTGTATCCAAATATGCCCTCGGATGAGTGGGGCAGCTATCTTATGTGTAGTTGACATTGGTCTGAATTTACGTGTATCCCGATATGCCCCCGGATAAGTGGGGCAGCTATCTTATTTGTAGTTGACATTGGTCTGAATTTACGTGTATCCAGATATGCCCCCGGATAAGTGGGGCAGCTATCTTATTTGTAGTTGACATTGGTCTGAATTTACGTGTACACTGTAAACATAAGTTAGTCATTGGTGCTCATAAATTAGTCAAAACGACTAATTTAGATTAGTCAAGTCTCAATGACTAATTAAATCAACGTAGGACTAATGTTTAGTCACAAATGACCAATTTAGGTTAGTCATTGCTGATGTTTGTGACTAATACAAATAAGTCATTCGTTATGAGCAAAACTTGATTATTTCAAGTTTATAATTGCTTTCAGAATGAATTTTCGCTGGGGTTTATTTCAAGTCATTCGAACTTATGATCTTTTTCATAAACACATATTTTTAAACATTTTTGTAGTATTAAATTCATATGAAAATGGTCATGATAATTTTGTGTGATACATTTTGTGTATCATTTGATTCATTCAGTGATAAATGAATGTTATTTCTTTCAAATCGGTGACAAAATCACAAATAATTTGCCTGGATGGGAACATTATTACTTCGTCAATGACTAATGTGTCTCGTCATACGACTAAGAAAAACGAAATTGGTACGGTTATGCAACTGCTAAGTTCCTATTGGTTGAACGCAACTGGTAGTTTGCGGTTCGCGTATTGTCCATGCATTGAACAGGTACCATTGAAATTGAACCGCGCCACGTTTGCATTATTGGCCGCCATTGTATCGACGTGTCAATGCATTGTTCGATTGCTTATTGTGTGCACAGCAATATTGTTTCCTAGAACGCTGTCATAATCTGCTGCAATCTTGCATTCATCAAAGCCATTAAACATCAAAATAATGTCAACGAACTCAGGAATGTCATCAACTGCAAGGTAAGTCCAGTTTTCGTTGTATTAAGTGAATGTTTTATTAGTTGAGGCCTTATTTTTGGTCACACTATATTTTTAGCGTCAACTCGACGGTTTCACGACAACTCAATACAACTCAAGACAACAAGTTACAAAATACCTTCAAATGCGCTGTTTATTGCCAGAGTGTATCTGGAAACACGTCTCAAAATTATTTGCACTTTCATGCATACTTATTTTTCAAGGAATTTTTTTTTTTCTTCGTAAAAATAACCGATTTTCTCCGTCCGAAGATGCCTGCGCAATGACATCAGATACCGCACCATTGTGTTAGGTTTTTGTCACTGTTTGTAGGGGTTGGGAATGACCCACATTATAATCTTGCTTTTGTTTTTTATTATTTCTTAATTTCCTTTTTTACTCATTTCTTTATTTAACTTCCTTATTTCCTCAATTCTTTATTTGATTTCTTTATTTAAGTTTCTTTATTTCTTTATTATTTTCTATTATTTTCTATTATTATTTTTTTTTATTTCATTAGTTTTGATAAATACATTTGTTTAGCTTGGTCAATGACTTAGAAAAATTTAATTGCATAAAATAAATGTAAATATAATTGTTACTGTTTTTTTCATAAAATAAAGAAATGCAGACTATTAGGCCTACTACTTTTATGAGCTTTATATCGCTTCCATTTGAAAAAAATGTATTCAGTCAATCAGTGCAAAAAAGCAAATAAATATTTATTACAGAAATAATAATAAAATGATTAAATATAAAGTGGACATTACATGTAAAGAGGCCTGTAACTTAAAGAACAAATGTGGGTTTCATATTTCGATTTGTAATTTTATTTTATGTTTTTTCTTTCTTGATTTGATATTAACAGATGTTATCCGAGTTCAAGAGACTGCAGGGAACAAGAGCTGGAGTAGACGAACTTCTGGACGAAGGCCTGAATAAGTATGAAAGTGCCATCCTGAAGCTGTTTGGGTCGGCCAAGAAATTGGAAGACTTGCACCAGAAGGCTCTGGATAACATCCCTCTGCAACGGGATGAAATTGCTTGAAAAGGTCAGTTGGTTTTAGGATGATAAACCTAGTTAAAGCCCCTATACAACATTATTAGTTCCACTATTCCAGAATAAAATAAATGTAAGCAAGTCTTAATTGATGTGAAGATTATGTGATATTAAAGTTATTCTGCCTGAAGTGCAGACATTTAAGAGAAATTATGAAAATAAAATTCAGGCAGAAAAACAGAATCTGCGAAATTGCTGTCTTGCGTGATTCACCTCAACATTACAGACAATGACCATTTCAGTTTTCTAGGTTTTTATCCATAATGTGAGCACATTTGCACTTGGGTGAAACTTAAGCATGGTTAGTCAATCAGAGTTGCCAAAATAATATTGTAGAGGGGCTTTAAATAAGAAGCTTTTGTCAAATGATTGATTATGTTTTTGTACTAAATGTGATCTTTTATAAACATTGTTAATTTCAGGGGCAACTTCTGTCGCAGTCATACTTGGCATTCCGGCTTTGTTAAGAGAAAAGGCAGGCAGTATGTTGCTACTTGCTAAGGAGAGTGTAAGTACATAATGTGCGTTGTGTTTGATATGCAAAGAACTACAGTGTAGCTTGAAAATATTGTATTGTATAAATTAAACATTTAAAAATAAATTGAGGCTTCTGTAGTTTATAAACAATCTAAGGAGTTTTCGGGTACCTTATATACAACGCTGTGAAACTGCATGTAGGCCTACTCCTTTGGAGTTTGAGAATTTTTTATATTTGACATTCCGGTCAGTATACTCTGAGAATGCTTATACCCAATTTGAACTTTTTACAGCAGTGGTAACACCAGCCCTGTAGTTCATGGGCATTCCAGCAAGATTTACTCTTTCATGTTTTTACACCTCAATGAGCAGCTGTCTCCTGATTCATGTTGAGAGCTGTTCAAAAGCATAGTTGCAGTTCAACCACTGGTTTTTGGTTGTGACCTCCTTTTCTGCTACATTGGAACTGTTGTGCTCACAAAACATTTGTTGAATATCATTTGCCTAAAAGACATCATTTGCCTAAAAGACATCGCACAATCTAATTGTAAAGTATTTTTTGGTTTTATGTTCTCATTGATGTACAGGAAGATGGCGCATCATACATTAAAGGAGACGATTCGGACCTCTCAGATACCTGGCCTGTTTTTATATTTTCAACTTGGCATATCCAGCAAGTTTTAAGAAGACGCTAACCTTCTTCCAGAAAGTTATCCTGAATGTACAGGATAATGTGAAGATCGAACGTGCAGTGGTCACATTACTTGAGAGATTAAACCAGCATCTTGACAAGTAATGTGACCAACAACATGGTTTTAGCCAGAGGGTTGCCTTGGTGTCTTTTGAATTCACTGAATGTGTGAAAAGAATTAAGACTCCCTGGTTTTCAATTTACAACACATTTGGAATCAGTTATGGTGCTATTCGTGAGATTTATTCTTGCCTTTTCATTAAAACGGAAAATCACTTGCCAAAATAATGTTCCTTTGCAATATCACCCTAATTTTATAAGGTAATAAGCAATGTCTGGAAGGGCCAAACCTTATTTCAATTTGTAATTTAATTTGAGTAATGGTACATGTATGAGGTTTGTTACACTGTGACTCATTAGATTTATAAAAATGTATCACCAATTACATTTGTCATTTTATCACTCAGTTTATAAGTTTAAATGCAAACCAGTTATACTTTTATTTTTACAATAACTTGTGCTACATTATAGTTGCATTATATTTGAATTTGGTTTTTATATTTACTGCACAAAATTGTAAGTTACTAAATTTACTTGCCACTAAGAAACCTGGAAACCTGGATTGCAAAAATGTATGTACTACTATTGTGTGTGTGTGTGGGGGGTGCGCTTATTATCTCCGCCTTTGCTGTTGCAACCCAACTACTTGGGGGGTAATAAACAGATGTAGCATATATTCCTCGTGTCTGCATTTGTTTTGCTGTTTTGCCAACTTATTGCAATTTGAAGAGATTCACTGAAGCTGAACTTGTGGATATATTTAATTTACTTTTTTTACTTTATAGTTATTATGTTTTATTAATGTACTTTTATTCAAACCAAAGAACAAGACTTTGTATTACGGGTTACACCTCGTTGAGGTATCATGCAGCTTTAAAAGTTTTTCTTTTTTTTTTTAGATATGTGATGTGTCATACATCACATATCTAAGAAAAGAAAAAAGAAAAAAAACACTTTTAAAGCTGCATGATACCTCAACGAGGTGTAACCCGTATAATACAAAGTCGTTGTGATGATGCAATGTATTCAAACTTTCTTTTAAGAGTATACACATTTTGTTACACAGTTAAGTGAAGGTGCTGTTCGGGAATTCCTCATGTAAAACCCGATTACATTGAAATAAATATTTTTGACAAGATTATATGATTTAATTTGCTTCATTTCTTTTGTTTTTACATGAAATGAAGCCTTAGTCGTGTGACTAATGTGATTAGTCATCATTTTGAATGACTAATTGCAAAAGTCAGATGACTAACATTTAGTCATTTCAGACGTTTTTGGATTTAGTCAGATGACTAATTAAAATAAGTCACATTTGACTAATATTTGTCTTGTATTTGACTAATTAATGTTAGTCATCTGGCTTGTCTGACTAATTTTTATTAGTCATTTCAGACGTAGGGCAGGACTAATATTTATTAGTCAAAATGACTAATTTATGTTTACAGTGTACGCTAATATTCCCCCGGATGTGGAGGGGGGGAAGGGGAAGCTGTTTTATGTGTAGTTGACATTGGACTGAATTTACGTGCCAATATATCACCGGAGGGGAAGTTATCCTATGTGTAGTTTGATTCGCACGGTCTTGGTTGTAACTTCAATTTGTCAATTTGTCAATTTGTCTTATATTACGAGGGACGAGGGGTTCCGCATGTTATGATGAGTGCGCAGAAAGGCCCTATGTTCCCTCATTATATAGGGGAACATAATGTTAATGTAAAAAAAAAAAAAAAAACATGAAAATACTACAGTTCATACACAGGGAACGATTTTTTTCAAAAGATTTGCATAGCAAAACTGCGATGCAGAAAATGAATTTGCATAGCAAAATAATTTTTTGTACAGCAATTTGTGAATTTTGTATAGCAAATTTAAAATGCTTAAAATTGCAGTGTGCAGTGTGCATAGGTAAAGGTGTTGTTTTTCCAAGGCTTTACTGTCGTTTGGTTCATAATATGAATGTCCAAATTTTACCAGAAATAATAATCTTTAGTGTCCGGAAATTGAGCCATGGCATAGGTGGTAAAAAATTCACGTGTTTCTTTCTTCCAGGCCAATTTCTTCATTATTTTCGCCAAATTGCAGTCATTCATGAAAGTTAGTCCTCTGTCCATTTTCTTTTTTTGTTAACATTATATATCGATCGCTAAAACAGAAGCAATATCACAGAAACAAATTACCGAATGTTCGGGTGCTTTTCAACGTGAATTTCGCCGAGTGTAACGTAACTTTGTGGTATAATCAAGCTTGATTTTGATTATTAAAAATATGTCAGGAAAATGAGTGGCTCACCGTGGTTGAAACTGCAATCATATTGTGTGCCGCAATGATTCTAAATCTCACCACTACATATATAAATGAATGCCCATTTTGTTAATTTTTAAAAACATTTATTATAAAACGAAGTTGTAATGTTCGTTTCTAGAGTTCCTTTGAATACGGCCGTAGCCATCGTATGAAAGCGCACGTGTGAACTGAACACGATACTATTGTGTATAGAGGGTGGCTCAATTGCTCAATGTTCCAACCCCCCAACTCGGGAGAAGAAAAATAAACACGTGCGAAGCTAAAACAACTGGGCGGTTGTTGCGTGTTTTCCATTTCGGGAATTTTGCCCGTAGTTAATTCATCAGCAGAAAAATATTGCATGCACATAGACTTTTAGGCATTGCAGATAAAATCTTTACGGATTGCTGGGAAATAAAGTTGCATGTACGGATACACATAGGTAAAACCAGTGCACGTGTTCACTGTTGCATTAACACTTTCGCATCGTGATGTCATCGTTGACCACGTACGTCACACGGACGTACCCCCAGCGTGGTCTTGACACATGGAAACAAATCCAGTTGGGACTGATCCCTTGATATTTTTTGGTCAGAAATATACATGTAATTAAACGTTATTTCGGGAAAGGTTTGTGAATATGATTTCAAAAATGTTTGTTATTAAACCACAATAGTGAAAGAATCTGTCGCAATTTGTATCGCAAAATCACAGATTGTCCAAATTACGTCGCATTTTGCGATGCGATACAGGGGAAATCGTTCACTGCATACAGTTATATAAAAATTAAATTATCATTTTGGTTGTCCCCAGAGGAAGCATCCCAAGTTATAGAAACAAAAAATAATAACCCTTGGTATACTTATTGAGTTTAGGAGAAAGGTGGTCGGTCAGAAAATGGAAGTTTTTTTTACGTATTATAGCAAAATTATGGAGAAAATGATTAAGAATTAGTTCAATTTTTGGGCTGACCACCGTTCTACTCCACTGACTTTGTGCACAAACGTTTTTTTTTCAAAAACCAACTCCCATAATTCATTGCGCACACAATTCCGATCAGGCTTATTGGATAAACATTACGTGTATGCACCCATAGTGGCACAACATACGCTTAAACGAGATCAAATGTACGTGGTCACGTACAACCATAATCGCGCTGGCGCAAGTCATTAACTCTTGTACATGGCGGAAGTTGGCCACTTAGTGGGCCCGATCAATTACAAAGGTGTGAAAAGAGAAGTTTATCTTGTTAACTTGTGGAATTTTGTGGATACCTCAAGCTGGGAGGACTACAAGAATATCACACCTCGAACCCCCGAATCGGGGGTTGGCGACCGTGACATTAGACTGGGCTCGTTTCCCTAATGACCTGCGCCTTTTCAGTTTATTTCAATATATCATAACTTTCTTAACACTAAACAAAGAACTTGGGACATCAGTGCCCAATATTATCAATACATCCGAAACCCATGTCAGCGTTTTCATCAAAAGCTTAGTTGTAAATGATCCTCTCAACAAGGTCAAAAATATATGCAGTCTAGACCATTTAATAAACTGAATGTGCAAGATTTTAATAATGATTTAATTAATGTACATTGGGATGCCATTGATGACATGATGATGTTGAGTTAGCATGGCAAACCTGGTCTAACCTATTTATGGATATTGTGATTTTACATGTTCCACTCTGTAAAAAGAAAATTAGGCACAATGCTTGTCCGTGGATCACGGATGATATTATTAAGCTGATAAAAGATCCATAAAGTTGCCGTCAAATACAATTGTCCGAACTTATGGCATGACTACATGTGTTTACGTAATAAAGTAACTCATAGGAAGCGAAAGTCTAATTACTGTGGTCTGATACGTGACAATGTGGGTAACAGCAGAACAATCTGGAGTTATCTTAAAGAAGTTAACCCAAAGTTTAAAAAGTTACCCCAGTTCTGAGACGGATCTATTGCTGACGCATTCAATGATTTCTTTATGAATTGTGCAAGAAAGTTACAGAGAATTTGCCTGTCATTACATCTACATGTAACATGTACTCTGTAAGTAAGATTCTAGAATGTAAGTAAGATTCTAGTTGTAAGTAAGATTCTAGAACGGGCTGTTTGTGACCAGTTGTATGAGTACCTTAATGAACATAAACTTATGCACTCCAACTAATCAGGATTTCGTCCTATGCATTCTACAACAACTATTCTTGCCAAATTGGTCAATCGGTAGAGCAGGAATGTTGAAGGGGCGATCTAACCAGAGTAGCTTTCATAGACCTCCAGAAAGCTTTTGACACAATTAACCATGAGATCCTTCTCATAAAGCTGGGTTCACTTGGTTGCTCAATGACTACTTTGAATTTATTTTTCTGGTCGTACACAACAAGTTTACTTGAACAAAACATTTTTAAAAGCTCAGTGTGTTGTTGTTAATGGTGTACCCCAATGCTCCATTCTAGGTCTGCTTTTGTTTTCCATATATGTTAACACTATGCCTTCATCGATCAGTAATGTTGACATGTATGTTGATCACACAACTCTCACAGTCAAAGGCAAGACAGCTAGTGAAGTTGAACAAAAATTATCATTTGCTTTAACTGAAATATCTAGTTGTTTGAATAAAAATTGTCTCATTCTTAACTACGATAAAACCAATGTAATGATCATAGGATCTAGAGCAAAACTTATTGACATCACTGAATTCAAAGTAAAGGTAAATGGCATTTTACTTAAACGAGTTAATAAAACTAAATGTCTTGGAGTGATCATTGATGATGTATTGAAATGGAATGATCAAATAGACAAAGTTGTGAGTACTATATACATGTAAGCTAAGTTGGGTATGCTACGGCGAGTGAAACAATATACTCCAGTTGACTCCGTCAAAATGCTTTATGATGCGTTTATTTTACCCCATTTCGATTACTGTTCGCAAATCTGGTCAGAAAGGTTCTATTTGCACACCGAAAAATTGAGTAAAGTTCAAAAACTCATTTTTTTAGCTCGTTCATACACATGCCATTTTATTTTACTTTTTACCTCATTGGCTTTATTTATATTATAACTGGCTTTATTTATAAAAGGTATTTGTTTCATTAATGGGGTTTTTTAGACGTATTTATCTACATTTTGTAATATATTTATTTCTCAATATAATTTTTTCTTTTAATTATTGTTATTCTCAGGGTCCTGTGGGAGACCACATTTTATGTGAACGGGTTACCCTGATAAAAGATCAAAAATAAATAAATAAATAAATAAATACATGTATATAAATAAAATCCATGTAAAGTCATATCTATTGATGAATAATGAATATACTTACAGATGCAGTTTCTGTGACTAGATAGAGAGTAAAGCCATCAGCTTGAATCTGAGAAGCAATACATTCAGCTATCTCATAAAGGATCCGTACACGACTTGCGTAATGCTGTAAGTCTTGGGTTAATTCATGCACTAACCTCTTCCTGTCACGGTGATGAATTCCTTTCTGTACAAACAAAATAATGGGATATCAAAATTTGTAACTCAAGTTATTTTATGGATTCCTGCATGAGACTTGTGAAAAAAAGGAAAATGTAGCTGCAATAATGTAGCTGCTGTATATGTGGAGGGGTAAATCTTTTTCAGGAGGGGTAAATCTTTTTCAGGAAGACTGAAATGCATTCTCAGCATTGTGAAAATTAGCCCATTCCTTGAGAATTATAAAAGCTTCCTTTAAAGTACATAACAGTTGCCCTAAACATAATTTCAAGATTTTCATATTGGTTGAGTACATATACATTTAAGGGAAGGGGGGGGGGGGGGGTGTTGGATTGGGAATTTGTAGGAAGTGTTTCACTGTCATTGTCACCTACGCTTATGCTCAATAAGTATAAGCTACAAAAATCTCTCTCCATGGCAATGACCTACTTTCCTTATTTTAGTTACCATGGTTTCTCTTGACGTACATATCTCAAAGTAGTTGAATATTTTGATAACATTGAAATCGTCGTCATGGAAACAGTGCCTAGTTCTTTGTGAGAATGGATCCTTTTAATCTACACACATATCAGATGTGACATTGAATTTGTGTGACTGATGTACAATGTACATGTATGCAGCATTTGGTTTGTCTATCACTGTATAGTAATACAGCTGGTAACCTTGTCAAAAATACTTCAATGCCCAATAAACTGCACATCTTAAGTGCTTGGCAGAAATTAATTAACATTTTAGCTAACAATTTTTTTAAAGAAAAAGGTTTGAATTTTGAATGTAATTTATGATGAAAAAGAACTACAGGCAGAGAGAAGTTCCCCACCAGATCCAAGTTTTTTCATTTGTAAAAATAAATGTACATGTACATGCAGATTGGAGCACTTGATTAATAGGGTACATCGCATGTTTAAGGGTTGGCTAAGATGCCATCAATATTCTGTATTAACTACATGTATGTGTTCATTATTTGAAAGTTCGTAACTTTATTAACCTAAGCTTAATACCTATCAATTAATGCTGTGCCGGATATCCGGATATCCGACTGAAACTGTCGTTACCCAGTTCCATTTACTCATAAATGACTTTTTAAAACTCCAACTGAACATTAATTAGATTTTTGGTGAAGAAAACTTGGATAAAGGCTTTAGAAGTATGTTTGATTTATCTAGTTTGTATTTGTGCCTATTGTTTGAACTGGATTAGTGCGAGTGTTGGACACATGAATTATTTTTGTATGTGTGTGGGGAATGGGGATGCTACGAGTCGTGTTTAATATGGAGGTGGAAATTATTACAGTAATTCCACATTTATTATGACTCTAATAAAACAAGAGAAACTTGTGTTCATATTGGTTATTTTATACATTCGAGAGTATTTACTTGTTTTTACAAAATTCTTTACGGGTACCTGGGTATCCAAAGATTTGCAATTTCTGGTATCCGGTTCCCAAAATAACCAAAAATGCAGCCTTACTTTCATTAGGCATTCTGTAGCTAAACCTGCAAACATCATATCTTTCTTATCTAGGATTAGTCTCTATATCTAATTATACTGAGGGTAGGGGTGAAGAAAATGAATTTTTTTGATAGTTGATAATCGTCGGCCATGATATCATAATATTATCGTCGCTTTTTAAATACATGGCACAAATGTATGTAGTTAGGCACTTTCATGATGTCATACAATTCGTTGACCAGCCACGTAAACGCACACACAGTTTCTGACCCAAAAAGTAATGAAGTTTATAAAAAATTCATAACTAAAAAAATAAAGCATGAATAATTCTGATCTTTTGTAATCGGCATCAACAATATATCTTCTCTATATATCCGAAAAATCTCCGCAAACAGATGAATACTTTTCGAGATATCCCTTAATATCCGACGCAGTTGGGGCCGTGGAATCGCCGCATGTGAGAAAAATCTGCTCGGTCGACTGCGGCACGTCATTTTTACTGATCGCTCAGTAAGATCGGAGGGACCAAGTGATGCCCTTTCGGGTTTTTCCGGATGAATGGAAGTTTATAGTAAATCTCCGTGAGTTGCTTTTGAATCGGTTAAGCCGTTACGAAATGGTGCAGTTTTTAAGATTTTTTTCAAAAAATTGTACTTGAAGTTTGCCGAGTTTGGGTGGGCAACTTTGTAAGTATTAAGATTAAACACTTTTCTTTTAAAGAAATAACATTTCAGTTGATTTTGCTTTAAAACGGCCCCCAGAAATCACTTTTTTCAATATGCCTTTTCACTGATTTAAGAGTGCTACGGCGTGGGTTTTACATAGACTGGTTCCCATTTATCGTGGTGCGTGCATTGCGCTGTAAAGTGCATAGGAATGCGACCAAACTGCGAAACTCCGCTATATATGTGATGACAATTTCGATTACATTTACAAAATTTGTACATGTAAATCTTTTTTAAATGACAGAAACAAGCATTCTGATGGGTATTTATATATTTCAAGTATTTTAATTTTGTTTAAATGCGCTCCATAACTCAAGGTGGTCCTCTGAAAATGATCGGGAAAAATAACTTTCTGTGAATTTATTTCGTGAAAACCTTACCATGCTTTTAAATAGGAATATTAGTTTTACTTTTTGGTTGGTTTCATAGTTTTTACTTTCAGATCTTTATGAGGGATTTAAAGATGATTGTTTATTGATTACCTTTTCAGTTATTTAATTTCATGTTTTTAGGAGTTTGGTGCATAATTTTTTTTTTTTTTTTAATTGTTTAAATTAAAATAAAATTATATTGTACAACCCCATTTTGTGAGGTTACCTCAAGAAAAAGGACCTAATTATAGTGGATAAATTGGATTTTTGAGGAGTTTATTTGAGCAAAAATTGTGACTTAATCTAAACAAAATATGTCTTAAGCAAAAGAGAACATTTCAAATGCAAATCAATTGAGACTGTACATAAACTTCACAGAAGCACAAGAGTTCTCAGTACCATTTTCAAGGATCCAGTCACACTTTTTAGTTTGAATAAACACTGTTTGTGTTCTAAGAAATTGTAGGTAAAGTCGAGTTACACATTGTTTATTAAAGTTATATTAATACATGTAGATGACCTTTAATTTACTCATAAAATAGTTTAAGGACTCAGTAGACCTTTATCACACTGCTGACATCTTTGTCATATACACTGTTCACCCAGTGACAGCAGTGATTGTACTAATTATAAAATCAACAGGGACCACACTATATTTCCTTCCAGCCTCGGTTTTGTAACATTGCATTGAATGGTAAGACAGTATAAATATGGCTGCAACATGATAAAGGTCTATAATCATAAAAATAATTAATCCTCAACAAAGTAGAACACTGAGCTACTTCATTTTGTTCATGATTGTCTCAAATTGATCTTTCTGTTTAACTGAATCTTTCAATGTCTGTACGTGAATTTAATTAACTTGTTTAATTAATGAAGTAATTAAGACAGACCATTAATCTACATTATTTTTGCTTGGTTAAATTAAAATATTAAGATGTAATAATACAATTTTCCAAGTGTACTATGCAGCTCTTTCAAATTTAGGAAACAAATATCTCAAGAACTGTAATGAGGTATGCCTGTAATTAATATGCAAATAAGTGTAATCTAATTAATTATGAAAATTCATATGATTGTGCTAGGAAATATTGAATCCTGGCCAATTGGTCGTATTATTGTTTCATTGCCAGTGCAAAAATAATATAACCATATAAGCACAGATAATGCTTCAAAATCCTTGATAATTCAACTCATTAATTATGCAAATTAGAATGGCATCATAAATCTTTAGAACTGAAAACAAAAATATCTTTGTGAATGGTCTAGGGGTGATTTGACATTACAAAATCATTTAAATAACACTTACAACTATTTAAAAACCATTAAAAAGATGTCGTATTTGCCAATTTATTAATTAATTATGCAAATTAGGGTTAAAACTTGGTTAGAAAAATTTCTATTTTTTTAAATAACTACAATGTGTTAACTATGAGTGTGCCGAAAATGAAAGAATTCGAATAAACCACTACAGAGATATGGTAGAAAATGTTGTAATTGTGGCTAATTCCTGGTGTCGTTTTGTTTATAAAGAAAAACAAAAGAATTACCCTTAACATTTGGTAAAATTTTCGTGACATTTTTCATCATTCAAACTCTTATAACTTAACCTGTTCGCGTCGGAGGCCGTGTATACACGCAATTTTTTTTTGCGCCACGGATCGGAGAGCGTCTAAACACACCATAGGAAACTCCGATATATTTGTATGCATGCTCGGTTGAGCCACGCGTGTACAGTGACATGCTCGGAAGACGTGGCCACACACTGTGGAAGCTTCCATTAACGTGTATGGGAAAAAGAAACCTGCACAGGGGCCCAGAAAAACTTTTTTATTCCTGACGCAAACTGGTTAACAAGTAGGTGGCCGATTTAAAAAAGAAAAAAAGTTCCTGAATGCTTAAGTCATGCCCTTATATATAAGCTATAGTTTGAAGCTCTACTTACAGCATAAAAATTTGATGGAAAATGCCTAATGTAGTGTGCGTTAAACGACATTGGACACTGAAATATGAACTACTTTTACATGCAAGTACTACAGAGAAGTTGCATCGATAATAAACAGTACTGAAAATGGTCAAAATGTCAAGTCAAGTGTGTCAAACGCAGCAGATGAATCTAAGAGAACAAGGAACACAGCTTTATTACAGTTCAGTGAGTTTAATATGTGGTTCTTACGCACAGAAGTGCTGTCTCTGTACTATGGTCAGCCTTGTAGGCAGATTGTAGGGGGTCAGCGAGGTGGTGGTGGCTGATATGGTCTTTCAACTTTTCACAGGCGACCTTTTCAATGACTTTGGCAAGGTAACGAAGGTTGGATACAGGGCGATAGTTTTTTAGTTCGTCTTTGTGTAAAGAAGGCTTCTTTAAAATTGGCGTGATAATACCAACCCGCAGTGACTCAGGAAAATGACCAGATGACAATGAGGCATTGACGATCTCCATCAGTATCGGGATGAAAATATCAAGGTGGTGTTTAAGCAGCCAGGTCGGAAGGGGGTCAAGTTGACAAATAGTCTGACCCTGCGGGGGATTAAGACATCTCGACCCTTGTGAAAACTTGACCCACAAGTTGTCATATAAGCACTTGGCATTTTCGCATAAAAACAAAACATGCACCATATGAAAGTCCATAATGTGACTAGGCTTGGGCGATATAGATTTTTTTTTTTCATCCACGATATATCGTCAAACATATATCGCGATTTTCCATAATATTGCGATTTTTTTTTTTTCACGCATGAGTACTTTAGAGCCGATAATAACAGAATGTACCCATATACACACGTCACAATAAATTGCCAGTGCTTACCTGAGAGACACGTGGAATTGCGATATTATCGTGTCATTGCCCAAACCTAAATGTGAATTAGTTTCTAAAACCAATTACATTTTTTAATTTATTTATTTTATTACATTTTACACTGGCAATCAGATTACATCAATTAAATATAAAACCAAACCCTGAAAAACTAAAAATACACAACAATTCATTTTACTGGAGGGCCGCTGAAGCAAGTTAGGACGGAAAAGACAACATTAAGTAACAAATTAATTACGCCGACAGAGAGAGAGCAATGGCAAAAAGACATCCATGTACAAATATTATCTACTGAAGCAAATTTTGTTCTGTAAAACTGAGACACTTGAGATTTAAACAACGAAAGTGAAGTGGCAGATCTTGCTGCCAAAGGAAGTTGAAAATAAAAAGAATTATGTGATTCAGTTTTATACATACATGTAGGAACAGTTAACATACAAGGATTCAGTTTTATACCTAGGAACAGTTGACATACAAGGATTCAGTTTTATACCTAGGAAAAGTTTATACCTAGGAACTAAAAATACGCAACAATTCATTTTAAACAAAGCAGTGAGTGGTAAGATAGAACAGGTGACCAGCACCTCTACAAGGCCATCCTACCACAAGAAACCCACTATAAACATTATATACACTGTACCTCGTTACACCCCCATCCCCCATCCCCCATCCCCCATCCCCCTCCCCATCCCCGTTACACCAATGGAGGGTCGCTGAAGCAAGTTAGGACGGTTAAGTAACAAATTAATTACGCCGACAGAGAGAAAGACCAATGGCAAAAAGACATCCATGTACAAATATTATCTACCGAAGAACTGGAAGCAAATTTTGTTCTGTAAAACTGAGACACTTGAGATTTAAACAACGAAAGTGAAGTGGCAGATCTTGCTGCCAAAGGAAGTTGAAAATAAAAAGAATTATGTGATTCAGTTTTATACCTACATGTAGGAACAATTAACATACAAGGATTCAGTTTTATACCTAGGAACAGTAAACATACAAGGATTCAGTTTTATACCAAGGAAGAGTTAACATACAAGGATTCAGTTTTATACCAAGGAACAGTTAACATACAAGGATTCAGTTTTATACCTAGGAACAGTTAACATACAAGGATTCAGTTTTATACCTACATTAGGAACAGTTAACATACAAGGATTCAGTTTTATACCTGGGAACAGTTAACATACAATCTGAACTACAATCTGAATCCCCCTGGTTTAATGATGATATTCGTGCTGCAATGTAACCAACGAGATATTGTGAAGAACATGATTAACCAGGCAAAAATAACTCACTACTCATCTCTTGTGGAAGAGAGCTCTGGCGATCAGAAAAAACTCTTTAACATTGTTGAAAAGCTGCTTCATAAACCCAAAACTCCAGTGCTTCCATCTACACACTCCGATCAGGACCTCGCAAATGCATTTTCAAACTTTTTTGTCACAAAAATTGAGAATATCCGTCGTTCTTTTCCCCCAGTACCTGCCATTCTATCACAAACACCGTCACGCAAGGATCCACAATGTAGACTGTCCATGTTTGAGCCTACTAGTGTTACGGAGATCAAGAAACTCATCATGAAATCGCCATCAAAATCATGTGAACTTGATCCAGTACCAACTTCGCTAATAAAACAAAATATTGATGTGTTTGCTAAGTATATCACAATTATTGTAAACAGATCTCTTTCTTCCGGTTGTTTCCCTGATAGCCAGAAGGTTGCTCATGTTAAACCACTCTTAAAGAAACCCAATTTGGACAAGGAAGTTTTCAAAAATTACCGACCGGTAGCGAATTTAAAGTACCTTGGAAAAACAATCGAGCGAGTTGTTTCATCACACATCTCTGACCATGTTGTTGCTAATAAATAACCTGTCGGACACATTTCAGGAACGGAAACTGCTCTTCTCCGCGTCAACAATGACATTTTATCTGCCATGGATGATGGAAAAATCACTGCATTAGTTTTGTTAGACTTAAGCACCGCTTTTGACACGGTCGATCACAAAATCCTTCTCTCCCGCCTTCAATATCATCTTGGAATACATGACACAGCCCTGGATTGGTGCAAGTCCTACCTTTTAAATAGGCCCCAGCATGTTTGTATTGGTAACGCTATCTCCGAGCCTGTTAATCTTGACTATTCTGTACCCCAAGGCTCCGTGCTCGGCCCACAGTGGTTTACTGTTTATACGTTTCCAGTTCATGATATCAATTTGAAGTATAATTTAAATTACCATGTCTATACGCTGATGACACGCAGCTTTACATTACTTTTAAATCTTCTCAAGAACCTGCCGATTCCTGCATTACAACACTGGAGAAATGTATTCAAGAGATTCGAAGTTGGATGAGACAAAACTTCCTGAAATTGAATGATGAAAAAACAGAATTTGTTCTATTTGGATCACGTCAGCAATTGTCTCAAGTTTCTCTTCCATTTATTACAATTGGTGACTCGCAGATAACCCCCTCATCACAAGCACGTAATTTGGGTGTTATATTTGACTCGACAATGACTTTAAAACCTCATATCTCTAACATTGTTCGCATATCATCATTTCATATCAGAAATATTAGCCGAATAAGGAAATACTTGAATAAAAGTGCTGCTGAACAAATTATACATGCGTTTGTCACATCACGGATCGATAACGGGAATGCTCTCCTCTACGGTCTCCCGCAGAATCAAATATCGCGTCTTCAGCACATACAAAACACAGCAGCTTGTGTTGTGACTTTGTCCAGAAAGACATGCCATATCACGCCAATCTTGAAAGAACTGCACTGGCTTCCTGTTTCACAGAGAATTGTTTTTAAACTTATGCTAATTGTTCACAAATCTTTTAATAACATTGCTCCAATTTATATTTCTGAACTGCTTAAAGTCTACACTCCATCACGCAATTTGCACTCCAGCAACATGTCACTGCTAAAGGAACCAACTTCAAAACGGAACTGGGGTGATAGGTCTTTTTCTGTCGCGGCTCCGAGACTCTGGAATCATCTTCCAACTAAACTCAAATCTTGTCATAGTACAACTAGATTTAAGTCGATGCTTAAAACTCATCTTATGTCACAATTCTTCAAAGATGATGTACATGTATCTCAGTATATAATTTTCCCTGTGCTATCATTGTATATTGTTTGTATTCATGTTTTATCTTTGTTTCCGCACCTTGAGCGCCCACCAGGGTGGATATGTGCGCACTACAAATCTTTATTATTATTATTATTATTATTATTATACAAGGATTCAGTTTTATACCTAGGAACAGTTAACATACAAGGATTCAGTTTTATACCTACAGTAGGAACAGTTAACATACAAGGATTCAGTTTTATACCTAGGAACAGTTAACATACAAGGATTCAGTTTTATACCTGGGAACAGTTAACATACAAGGATTCAGTTTTATACCTGGGAACAGTAAACATACAAGGATTCAGTTTTATACCTAGGAACAGTAAGCATATAAGGATTCAGTTTTATACCTAGGAACAGTTTTAATAATAATAATAATAATGTGTGGATTTATATAGCGCACGTATCCACCAACTAAGTGGTGCTCAAGGCGCATTATTTTACGTGCATTACACAACACACGGGACCTACGGCTTTACGTCCCATCCGAAGGACGAAGCAATTATGGTTAAGTACCTTGCTCAAGGACACAAGTGTCACGACCGGGGCTCGAACCCACACCCTGCTGCTGGCAACACCAGAACTTGAGTTCGGTGCGCTAGACCGCTCGGCCACGACACTCGGAACAGTTAACATACAAGGATTCAGTTTTATACCTGGGAACAGTTAACATACAAGGATTCAGTTTTATACCTGGGAACAGTTAACATACAAGGATTCAGTTTTATACCTGGGAACAGTTAACATACAAGGATTCAGTTTTATACCTGGGAACAGTTAACATACAAGGATTCAGTTTTATACCTGGGAACAGTTAACATACAAGGATTCAGTTGTATACCTGGGAACAGTTAACATACAAGGATTCAGTTTTATACCTGGGAACTGTTAACATACAAGGATTCAGTTTTATACCTGGGAACAGTTAACATACAAGGATTCAGTTTTATACCTGGGAACTGTTAACATACAAGGATTCAGTTTTATACCTGGGAACAGTTAACATACAAGGATTCAGTTTTATACCTGGGAACAGTTAACATACAACGATTCAGTTTTATACCTGGGAACAGTTAACATAGAAGGATTCAGTTTTATACCTGGGAACAGTTAACATACAAGGATTCAGTTTTATACCTGGGAACAGTTAACATACATGTACAAGGATTCAGTTTTATACCTGGGAACAGTAAACATACAAGGATTCAGTTTCATACCATGGAACAGTTAACATACAAGGATTCAGTTTTATACCTGGGAACAGTTAACATACAAGGATTCAGTTTTATACCTGGGAACAGTTAACATACAAGGATTCAGTTTTATACTGAGGAACAGTTAACATACAAGGATTCAGTTTTATACCTGGGAACAGTTAACATAAGGCCTTTTCACACTATCTCCGCTTCGAACCGTGTTGAAACCACCCCGGATCCAACCCGGTTCAGCCTGGGTTGTTTTCGACACAGATCGCAAAGACGCAACGTTCACACTGTTCATTACGCGAACCGGCCGCTCCGTGAACCGTGTAACGTTCAATCCGGCTAGGGCCACGTGTATTCACACTACGAAATTCTCAACACGGACCGCATTCGGCACGGCGCGCTGTGATGATTTTCTCGACCCCACAATGCATTGCGACGCGCCAAGAGGCCGGATGTATACACATTTCTTGGGGTCTTGTCGTGAAATCCCTGGGCATCAAGATCCTCCGACATCTTTGTGAAAACCTTGTTGTTTCGCGTCGTGCCGTCAAGCTGCGACTAAATTGCAGTATCAGACCAAATTGCCAACAGAGCTTTCACCTCTTCATCTTTCCATGTTGGCCTTTCATTGTCAGACTTCTTGGGACCCATTTTCTTGAGAACGTGAAGAGAAATTATAGCATGCGTGGTGAAGAAGTTTGGTGAAGAACCTCGTGTGCGTGCATACAATGTACATGTACATGTACATTGTACATGCATGACATGTACATGTACGTAGTGCGCCGGCGCGGCCTCACAGCTGATTGTTTATTGACCTTTGTACCCGTGTCAGATTTTCGTAGAATTTCGCGCCACACAACTCAACACGGATCGGCGGTAAGTGAGCTCAACTCGGGGCGGTTCACACTATTATTTTCGACACGGTTCACGCCGAAAAATGCAATTTCAATCCGGATTGAGATTTTCAACCCTGGTCCCTGCCAGGGTTGATTGGGAAAATTAAGGGTTGAAATAAATCTCGGGGTTGGAACCGGTTCCGACCCCGAGATTATGGACAGTGTGAAAAGGCCTATACAAGGATTCAGTTTTATACCTAGGAACAGTTAATATACGTAGGAACAGTTAACATACAATGTACCTAGGAACAGTTTTATACCTAGGAACAGTTAACATACAAGGATTCAGTTTTATACCTGGGAACAGTTAACATACAAGGATTAGAAGAAAGTCTAGTGTTCGGACGGCCTTATATTAAAACTAACATAACGATCAATATCAAAATGTGTAATTTTACAATTAAAAAATATATAAGATCACCAATTTCTCTTCGAAAAGACAACGGTAAAATGTCAAGACGATCCAATTGTGAATTATAGTAGCCCGTCTTTGAACACCTTCAATTAATCTAATGTTGCGTTTTGACGTTCCACTCCACACAGAACTACAATATTCAAGGTTACTTCTAATCAAAGTAGAATAAAGTGTTTTTGAAACTCAAACAGGAGCTTCACAGCAAATAGTACGTTTAATCAACCCCATTATCTTATTACATTATTCCAAACAAATCCCGAGGAAATCTCCACACCAAGATCCCAAACGGAATCAACCCGTTCGAGAGAAATGTTTAATTTGTAATCAAAATTTACCAATTGTTTACGCCTAGATATGGAAATAATTTGGCACTTCGAAATATTAAAATGCAAATCCCACTTAACACTCCAAGAATACAGGGAATCAATATCCTTCTGTAATAATTTACAAACAGATATATTCTTAATGGAATTAAAGCACTTGGAATCGTCGGCAAACAGTGCCACTGTAGAATTTTGGACAGTGCTGGGCATGTCGTTTAGATACAGAAGAAACGATAACGGACCCAATATGGAACCCTGTGGCACACCTGACACAACCGGCAGCCAATCAGAGTTGCATCCCTCGACAACCACCCTTTGTTGACGATTATTCAAGTAAGACTTAAACCAACCGAGTAAATCCGAATGAATACCAAAAGACTGTAATTGCATGAGAAACACTATCAAAAGCTTTGGAAATATCAAGATAAATCACATCAACTTGCCCAGCACTGTCCAATACACAACTGACTTCTTGCAATACTGTTAAGAGTTGTGAAACCAAACCCATGTTGGAGGTTGTCATCCTGAACAACTGGAAAAATGGCATTAAAAACAACCCTTTCCATAACCTTGCCACATACACTGTCATCATTACATCACTAAATATTATTTCATTAACATTTTAGTCTAATCTGCGAAGATTATGATGTAGTACCATCCATTCTCACCCTTTATCACGATAGCAATAAAAATAGTGCACGTTCTGTTGTCATTCGACTCTTGTCGGTGGTGGAAATTTCCATAGGGACTCTACACATTGGTATGATTAAACGTGATGATGTAGTTTGTACATAGCGCAAGCTACAGGATTTGTACACATGGGTTGATTCTACAATATGATGTTCTTTGTTTTCGTATGTTTGAATCATTTGAGAATCATTACACACATTTAATGGAAGGGCATTAACTTGATTTGTTACATCCTTTGCATTTCATCCACTACAAATTGTCTCAAACGTCTAGTGGACAAACAATGAAATTTGTGTGTACAGTGATTACAGTTCATGCGTTTTAAGTTTATTTCAATATATCGTAAATACTAAACAAAGAACTCAGTGTCCCAATAATTATCAATATACATGTTGCCGAAACCCCTGTGTTCGTTTTCATCGAACACTTCGTTGCAATTTTGTACTATTGTAGTAGTATCTGTACAGATAATACTGCAAACAATAATGTCAGATTTGAATAATAACAAACACCTTATCAGTCTCCTGCCACCTGCTGTCCCAAAAAACTCCCACTCAGTCTCATCTACCCACCCGTCCTGTCGATCGGGTCTTGCCTAAAATTACGTTTGGACGAGTTAGTACTACTTGGACGCCTCAGGAACACATAATGCAACTTTTGTATACAATGACTACAATTAATGCGCATTTTCAGCTTATTTCAATATATCATAACTTTCTTAACACTAAACAAAGAACTTGGGACATCAGTGCCCAATATTATCAATACATCCGAAACCCATGTCAGCATTTTCATCAAAAGCCTAACCTCTAGTTCAGATCATTTTTATGTTGGTCTACAGTAATTATTAATAATAATAATAATAATAATAACTAGAGCTTAAGTGTTTGTTAGAACAAACACACGGTGTTCGAGTCTACTTCCGGTTCAATCAAATTATCATTGATGATGTCAATATCATATTTTCCAAGGGTTTGGCATCTTTTATAATAACAATATCAATTTCATATTCAAAAGACATATCAATTTTGCGTTAGAATGTGTTGAATTTGAACTTCCTGTTTGGACAGGAAGTAAAGGTCACATTAGGTGGTTTGAAAGTTATATATGACCTCCTCATGATTATGAAAAAATAACATATAAGTCAACTTATACATTAAATTGAAGCTATGAGAAATGACCTTTTAAAATTAATAAAAATCGTTACTTTGTGTGCCACTAATTAGACCATTGACAAGCATTTATGGTAACTCAAGAATCACAAGAATTACAAGCTATTAATGTAAGGAATTCAATTGTGTTTTTTGTTTTCTAATAGGTCATTTAGTTCTTGAGATATTGGCTGTTGAACTTGGAAATGTTGTGAGATTTAAGCAGTAAATTAGAAATTAACAAGTGTGACTTGGAACACAATGTTTTTTATTTTAAATATTGACACTAGCCCAACACATGCTTTTCCAAAACCATGCTAGATGATAAATCAACATTAAAAATCACTCATATGAAAATAGTTTGCCAGGGTTGTAGGTAGCCAGATCAACCTATTCAACGTTATTATAGGCATAAAGTCACAAAGTTGATTTAGGATAGAAGGGGACTACATGTATAGTAACTGGATTAAACTTGGCTGCAAATTCAAAGAGCAGGAAGTGTGGGTTAAATTGTTTGGGGCAGTCAGGGGTTACTGAAGACACTGAAGCAGGGAAGACCATATAAATATTTCCCCTTTACTTTCCTTCAGCTAATTAGGCTTTCATTAGAAAACAAGCTTATCACTACTACATGATAAAGTTGGAAGAAAGCTTGCATCCGTGCTTTCTATCTTCCATTGCCCCCCCGCAGAAGAGTTTTTGTCAAAAAGTAAATAATTCCCAATTTAAACAAAAATTAAATGTAATTATATCCACTGGATCAAATCTGATAATTGGTTGCCCTTTTCACTTTGTTTATGGAAAAACTTTTCAATTTTAGATTTAAATAAAGCCAACATTGGTATTTATCTCTTGGTATTAAGTCTTGTATAAAAATAAATTTATACTTTATTTACTTTCAGGTAAAGTTTATAACAAAAATATAATGATCAATTGACACGATAGTGACACTGTAATCAAGCATCTCCTTATTGTGACATGCTTATAAACTGTCTTTGTTTACACCTGTACTGCAAATAATTTAAAAATAATGTATAAAATTTAAAAACAAATTCTACATTGATTTTTACATTTTCAAGGTTCTACACATGATTGGCAAAATGTCTGTAGCTGCATCAATACTACAGAATTACAACCTAAAGATCAGATGCCATTTTGTACATAAATTGTTAGACATTGAAATAATCAAATAGTTGTATGAGTGCTTGTAAATTGCTAATACAGCAATGAAATACATATTTATTTTAACTCTCTGTTGGATTTCATGACTTGACTTTTGTGGTTACACACTTCCCTCCCCACAATCAATTGCAACCACTTTGTTGACCTGTTTAACCTACTTGTAACAATCTAGAAATGAGTGTACATGGTCTTACACATGTAACAAGTAAAATGACTTCAGTGTAAATGAACCCAACCATGATCCTTTGTTGACAAGAAAACGGAATATATATCCACCAGATCAAATCTGATAATTGGTTGCCCTTTTCACTTTGTTTATGGAAAAAACTTTCAATTTTAGATTTAAATGAAGCCAACATTGGTATTTATCTCTTGGTATTAATTCTTGTACAAAAATAAATTTAGTCTTTATTTATAATATACTTCACTTTCAGGTTAAGTTTATAACAAAAATATAATGATAAATTGACAATGATAGTCACACTGTAATCAAGCATCTCCTTATTGTGAACCTATTGTGAACAATCTCCTTATTGTTAACCTGTCTTTGTTTCCACCTATACTGCAAATAACAAAAAAAAAAATTAATAAAATTTGAAAACAAATTCTACATTGATTTTTACATTTTCAAGGTTGTACACATGATTGGCAAAATGTCTGTAGCTGCATCCATACTACAGAATTACAACCTAAAGATCAGATGCCATTTTGTACATAAATTGTTGAGACATTGAAATAACCAAAGAGTTGTATGGGTGCTTGTAATTGCTAATAAAACAATGAAATACATATTTATTTTAACTGTCTGTTGGGTTTTATGATTTGACTTTTGTGGTTACACATTTCCTTCCCCCACTTTGTTGACCTGTTTAACCTACTTGTAACCAATCTAGAAATGAGTGTACATGGTCTGACACATGTAACAAGTAAATTTACTTCAGTGTAAATGAACCCATCCTTTGTTGACAAGAAAACAGAATCAATCTGCATTTATAATAAATGTACTCTCTGTATGTCATTGGAATTGGTAATTTTGGAATAAAATGTCTGCCCCCCTCCCCCAAGTTCTTGGTGATGGCATGTCCTGCCACTGGTGATGAACCAACACATTTGGGTTTTTTTATTCTTTTTTTACATTCTTTGGTTTATCATTGCAGAGAAATTTCAGAGAAGTTCTAATTTATGTGAATGACGAAAATAATATGTCACAGTGAACATGCTGTAAACAAAATAATAGGAAGGTGTTATAAGTACATGGACCAAGAATAAAGTATTTGAAAATTCAGATAAGTTCTAATTTATGTGGATGGGGAAAATAGTGTATCATTTTGGAGTAGCTGGACCATTAAAATTGAAAATGGCATTGGTTTGTTTTCAAAATTGCACACAATTATTCTTGACAATGTGTAATAAATTAAAGAAATGTTCTCGCATGAAAAATGTCTGCCCCCTTCCCCAAGTTCTTGGTGATGGCATGTCCTGCCACTGGTGATGAACCAACACATTTGTGTTTTTTTTAATTCTTTTTTTTTTACATTCTTTGGTCTATCATTGTAGAGAAATTTCAGAGAAGTTCTAATTTATGTGAATGAGGAAAATAATATGTCACAGTGAACATGCTGTAAAAAATAATAGGAAGGTGTTATGAGTACATGGACCAAGAATAAAGTATTTGAAAATTCAGATAAGTTCTAATTTATGTGAATGGGGAAAATAGTGTATAATTTTGGAGTAGCTGGACCATTAAAATTTAAAATGGCATTGATTTGTTTTCAAAATTGCACAATTATTCTTGACAATGTGTAATAAATTAAAGAAATGTTCTCGCATGAAACTCACATCAAAAGAGAAAGGTATTTAAGGAAATTGCCGAGTCACATATACTCACTATACTTATAATTCCATGTGATAGTGAGAGATGTCTAGTGAGAGAGGCCTCAGGGAGCAATACCTACAAGTACATGTATTGTGTCATGAATATTGTGCATTTTTCCTGAGAAATAATTGTCTATGTAAGTTTTGTATCTGAGAAGGATACAAAATTAAGGAAAAGTGCACTAAACAATCACTAGGCTACCTATTTAATTTGTGCACAAACTGAAGATTTTTGGAGAAAACAAAAATTACAAAATATATGGCATAAAATTTCTACTAAAAATTACCATAACCTTAACTGAATTTTCCTATCCTTATTTATATTCTAAATACATTTTGGTGACATCTGTTCATATTTTGTTAGTTGTTTACTGTCCAAAGTATGTTCATGTAGGCCTAACTAACGTTAGCCATGTGTTAGTTAAACAGGCACAATGCAACGACGAATGGACAGCTTAAAAAATGTTTTTCTTGTATAAAAACACGAAGATAAATACAGGAAATCCTATCAAAAAGTAACTTAAAGTAACCTATCAAAAAAGTAACCTATCAAAAAGATACTTACTCTTTATGACCGTATTGGCGATCCACGGGCAACATATATGAAACAGCGTCGATCTCGATTGTACATGCAGCTCCATTGTAACCAAATATCGTAGTACACGATATTTGGTTACAATGGATCTACATGTACAATCGAGATCGACGCTGTTAGCGTGTGTAACTAGCGTATTGCGCTTTGCGCGCAAAAACGATCTTTAATTTATTCATGCAACGTTTAATTTATTCATGCAACGATATGAAACGTTTTAAATATTTTACTTTTTAGCGTAATTCGACACCTGATGACGTAATCATGACGTCACAGAAAACGGTTTCGTCAGCTTGTTATGTTCTGTTCATGTGTTAAGTTTGAAGGCTGTAAATGCTTTGCAAGGATGCCTTTGTTGCCGGACAGTCGCCACTGAGATTAAGAAGTAAAAAAAAAAAAAACAGTACAAAAACAATAGGTGTTCGCGCTGCGCTTTCGAACACCTAATAATATAATAATAATAATATAATAATAATAATAATAATAATAGTAATAATAATGTGGACTTACATGTATATAGCGCACGTATCCACCAAACTGGTGCTCAAGGCGCATTATATTATTACCCCTGCTCATCAGGCTCATAAATCATTCCTAAAACCATCTCAGCTCCCTGGGGAGTATACAGCTCAATTGCTGCCATTACAGCGCATATATGTAGGGCTAATCAAACACAACAACCAACTCTGCCCTCACAGGTACCCATTTACCCCTGGGTGGAGAGAAGCAATTATGGATTCAAACCCACATTCTGACGACTCAGCCATCAGAACACAAATCTGATGCACTAAACCACTCGACCATGGTACTCCATACTTATTGGGAATTGTTTTACTCAGAGAATTGTTGATGTCACCTAACATGGAGCACTGCTGGTCTTATGGGAGTAAATATTTTATTGGCTTTTAAGAGAAAAGATACAAAACACAGTGTTTTAAAAAGAATTTGTGAAACTGCTTCTTTGTGTATGCTTTTTAATTTTGTTTGTAATATCATATACATCAGTCTGTTAAAAGTTTCAGCTCAATGCCGAGTCTAATGTCGAAAATGTGTGAAAACAAATGTGACCATATGTCACCACAAAATGAGCTTCAAGTCAGAAATTTAAACAATTGAGTTATTGGTATTTCTGGATTCAGTAGAACAAGAGCTTTCAAATGATATATAACACTTGGGGTTACAGCGATCCCCCAGACCACCAGAGGGGGATTTGCGGCTTTGTTTCCGTCTTTGTTTCAAGTTGTTTGTCAGAACATGATCAAAGCTACCAACGAAATTGGCCTGAAATTGAGGTTTTTAATTGTCTGATCAAACTGAAAATTTGGAATTCGATAAAAGAAGATTTACAAATTGCAAATATAAAAAATTTAAAAAAAATTAGACCTCCCTCCGATTTTTCACTTTTCCCGCTGTCCTGTGAAATGGTAAAGTGAGACTTTACGCTCATTTCGTTGCAACAGGTCACAAATATAGTTTTACAGAAAACACAGTGGAGTAAACTCAGAAAATGTGGGGTCTGCTTTTGTTTTTTTTGTGGAAGTTTTAGGTTTCCCTGAATTGAAACCACTTCAGACAATACTTTTTCAGAAAGATGGGTAACTTGTCCAATTCATATCAATTTTCAGGTATTCAGGTGATACTAATTATGTTAGGGTACATTATATCCCTTTAGAAGAATTTATATTTTTGTATAATTTGTTTTTATTATAATCGATATATACATTTGTTATGGTACAATTTTTACAACATATACATGTAGTGACACTAAACTCAACATTTTCAGATGGGCTCGTCACCAAATTTTGATTTATTTTTTAGATTTTTGTTTCAATATCAAAATCACAAAATTTAACTTGAATAAATAGTATCCAAGTTAATCTGAATGTGATTCATCTGGATTGGCAATTTTTACTAGTCATAAACATAAGTTCAATACGTTGTTTTCTACTGACTAGAAAAGTGGAGACAATAAACTGAACTATATTCAATATGAGCATTATTCATATTGTGCATTGTGCATGTATCAAATGGATGTTCATTTCATGATCTATAGACATTTGTACATACAGTACAACATGATTTGTTTCTTGTAATGCACTATAAGGTATGCAATATACAATGCAAACAAGTCTCTCATGGCAACAGTCACCATAACAACATGAATCCATAACAGGTGTTTGTTTCTCTGATCTGGTTGTAAGTATGCTACCTCATGGTTACAATGTACATCTCTATACCACTGTAATTAGGCCACTTGTAATCAAGTCAAACACATCTCTGCCTTGGTGTAGACTAATTATAGTTACTCAGCAAGAAAAGCAATTTGAGTGTAGTCTGTTTTTCAATTAAAGTTTAATAATAATTGTTTTAACATTACATGTGAACAGTGTGAGGCTTAGAATACTTTTATAACATTATTATGTAATTGGCCTATTTAATATATTTTCATGTAACCCCAATTCACATAGGACATTTTGGAAAGTGTTTTTCAGTAGGCGTTTGCTTTCTGTTATTGTATTATATAACTGCAATTGTATAATTATCTGCAATAGTATTATATTGTACATACTATGTACATGTACATGTAAGTTTACATGATGATATTCCATCACAGTATACATCATAACTACCCCAGGTCAATCCTTATTTTATTATTAGCTGTTCCTGTATACCATTTTTAATTTTTTTTTTCTTCAGATTTTCTACCCCATTACAAATGTGCACAATCGTCATGGGGGTCTTTTTTCAAACTTCCCAACATACGATCTACTTATTTCCAATATTAACAGGCAGTTTTATGAGTAGGCCTAGGCCAATGAATTTGGCTATATGTGACAAATTTAAATTCTGACGGATAAATTGGCAGTCGGAATTATGGGCTTTCAGAATAATTAGCAATCCTAAAGTATTTCTTCTCCTTGCTTATTATGTTATTTTCTTGAAAAAGCTCAAAATTAAAAAAAAAAATTTTTTTAATCTGGCCAGAACCCGGAGTAAGACAAATCCATGCACTGTGAATCCAAAGTCCATGTTACCACTCACATCCAGTCAGTTGGCACTGGGCTGTCAATCATGGATAATAAGCTGCCTTTTGTACATGCGGTATCCTTTTTAGAGGCCTTAATATGATGTGCTACCACGGTTTGTATTGTACAGTATCATTACATGCATTGTGATGTACATGTATGCTGTGGTATACGTATGTATGTACAGGCATATAGAGATAGGTCACATTTAGGCACTATACCCAGTTAGGAGGCACTATACCTAATTTTTGGTCAAAAATAATATTTTTCACATAATTTTCTTATTCATCCTTTGGCAATGAAATTTGGCACAGATATTGTCTTCAGTAAAAGCAGCAATGTGACGTCACTTAGCATTTTGGGTCATTTTGTTCCAAAAACATGATTTTTGAAGATTGTGACACAAAATTTGGTAAATTCTGAAACAAAAAACCTTTACAAGATCATGAAAAAGATCTAAAAATTATATATTGCATTTAAATGTAATGGCGGCCATATTGGATTTCCAGAATGCATTGGAAGTGGTCACATGACTCATTGTTGTCCAGAGTTTGAAAGTTGACAACAAACACATCTTAAATATCTTACAGTATCAAAAATCTAGTGTTTTTATCAAAAAAATCCTCCCAGGCATGATAGGGTTAACATATGATATCTATTCTAGAGCAAGTGCCTTTTTGGGAGTGCTTTTTGAAAGTACCGCAGTCATTTTATGGCAAGTACATGTATAGTACATGGTGTACATGTAGCATTGTGTATGTTTTTAAAATTTTTTACATTTTTATTTTGGATTAAAAATGAAAGGGGTTATCCAAATTTTGGGTAAAACTGTCAAATTCCCTTATCTTTACCTGTAACCTGCAATTGTGTAATAGGTGAGTTATAAATTTATACAAAGACAAATATCAAGAACTTCCACTGAATTTTTGTTAATTTTCCCTTGGCCAGGTAATGTACATTGATATTTCACAGTGTGATATCTGTAACAAAATTTGTAACATCCATCACATACTTAAACATCAGATTCCTTCTAAAACCATGCGTTGTTAAAAATTGTAATTTTTGTGTTGGGTACCTTAGACCCTCATAAACTAATGCAAATCGTTGGCTTTTTCACAAATATTTAAAATTCACAGGGATTTTGAACTAAATGTTAATAGTCAAGAGTGCTTGTCTTTTAAATGTAACGTCTGTCACAAAAAGCCTATTTGAAGTCTAATAAAGTGTGACAGAAAATTAAGATTTTGCTGACTATATATATTATTACTTGTGTCTTGTTATAAATGCTATCATACTGTAACTATTATCTATCCCAGCAAACATTGGTTACAAATTTGCAAGAAAATTGTTGGCAGTTTTATATGCAAATGTATAATGTCTGTCAAAATGGATATGCCCCTATGTGGGTATGTATGCTAGTAAATTGTGTGTAGTAAATCATTGTAGTAGAGCAAGGGGAGGGGGTGGTCGCATTGGGTACAAGTACACAATTAATGCAGCAATTAATGTATAAAATGTTTGCACTCTTGTCAGACAATTGTGTCTGATCTCTGACTGATGCAATCCCCTGCTGCGGGTCTCAGAGACAGGCTATCCAGGTCACAGATCATTGCATTTGGTCCTTCCAATGCAGTTCAGCAACAGATTCAATATCAAATTGGAGATGTACAGTTTTTGTAATATTTAATTATGTGACTTTAGGCAACATAGAGGCATTGTAAAAAATTAATGTTTTTACCTAAAGTAACCAAATTAATATTGCCCTGCAATGTGTCATATGGTCCTTACAGTGGCGGATTCAGGTGGGTGGGGGGGGGGGGGGGGGTGGGATGATGATGATGTGATTTATATCAAAGTCAGGTTAATATGCCAGACTTTATTGACAGACAGTAACAATCTACGGCCATGTTGATTCTCTGATAGACTACCGTTTCAGTTGCTACTCCTGGGGCTTGCACAGACTACGGTTTCAGTTGCTACATGTACATGTACTCCTGGGGCTTGCACAGACTACGGTTTCAGTTGCTACTCCTGGGGCTTGCACAGACTACGGTTTCAGTTGCTACTCCTGGGGCTTGCACAGACTACCGTTTCAGTTGCTACTCCTGGGGCTTGCACAGACTACGGTTTCAGTTGCTACTCCTGGGGCTTGCACAGACTACGGTTTCAGTTGCTACTCCTGGGGCTTGCATAGACTACGGTTTCAGTTGCTACTCCTGGGGCTTGCATAGACTACGGTTTCAGTTGCTACTCCTGGGGCTTGCACAGACTACGTTTTCAGTTGCTACTCCTGGGGCTTGCATAGACTACGGTTTCAGTTGCTACTCCTGGGGCTTGCATAGACTACGGTTTCAGTTGCTACTCCTGGGGCTTGCATAGACTACGGTTTCAGTTGCTACTCCTGGGGCTTGCATAGACTACTGTTTCAGTTGCTACTCCTGGGGCTTGAATTATCTTTGCTTTTTACTTTTAACGGCCCATATGCATGTCCAATTTGTGTTTGAAGCATGCCCCCCTCCAATCTGGGCGCCAGTTGAACATCACATGCAGTCAATTTAGCACAAATGTATTTTACCTTGGTTACCAACTGTCCTATCCTGGTTTGAAGCAATGGTGCAAACAATTGCATTACTTGTGTATTATTTTGTTGAGTCATCGTTTGAAATCCTGATGATATTGCGTCCAGAATGTGTTTGTGACGAAGGGTTGAGGGTATTTGACAAGTATGGTAGATTCCAGGTCCGACCGTGTGGATGCTTGATGTCGCTATCACTTTCCTACCGTAGATGGCAATGCACATCATCAAAACACTCAAAGAATGAATTATTAATAAATAAGTAATTTCAATGAATGGGTTACCATTTTAAAATAGTTTATGTCATAATATCTGTCACTTCTACGGGTCAAAATATTGCATGGATGTTTCACATCTAAATTGGTGTACAGTCGACAGTGGAAACCACGGTATACAGAGCCACCCAATCAGAATGTTCCTACGATGGGACTTGGGTGCACCCAATCAGAATTTTCCTACGATGGGACTTGGGTGCACCCAATCAGAATGTTCCTTCGATGGGACTTGGGTGCACCCAATCAGAATGTTCCTACGATGGGACTTGGGTGCACCCAATCAGAATGTTCCTACGATGGGACTTGGGTGCACCCAATCAGAATGTTCCTTCGATGGGACTTGGGTGCACCCAATCAGAATGTTCCTTCGATGGGACTTGGGTGCACCCAATCAGAATGTTCTTTCGATGGGACTTGGGTGCACCCAATCAGAATGTTCCTACGATGGGACTTGGGCAATAGGTGCTGTAACCAGTACCTGTGTGTACTACGCGTTTGGACACACATGACAACTTTAACATAGATGTATACAATGTACATAATAATAAAATAATAATAATAATGAAATTTATAAAGCGCCATCTATCTAGAAACCTAATCCGAGGCGCTGGTGATAATGAAAAAGACACAAAGATATGGAACATTAGATGAACAAAGATAAATACATGAAACAAAATGCACAAAATTAACAAAAAGGTGAGTTGAAGTGTACATTGTACTCATAAAACTTACAAAAATAATGGTATAACTTCAATGTACTCAAAAATCTTCAGTTCTGGTAAGGTCAGATATGTCTTCTTATAATGAATTCTGAATTGATTACTGTAAATTGTGCTGTAAAATGCCACGCATACAGTACAACTAAAATTAATGTGTGCAACATCATTTGACCATTATAATAAAACCATTGATTGTACCTAATGCACACAGGGACTGAACTAGCTTGAGTAAACGCATAGTTAATAATACATGTAATACATAACCTGACAAACTCATGCACTGATTTATTTGCCAAACAAAACAATTACAGAACAAACTAGAGCTCAAGTGTTTGTTGGAACAAACACTACATGTAGGTGTTTGGGTTAACTTCCGGTTCAATGAAATCGTCATCAATGACATGACAATCATATTTTTTGAAAATGTCCGACATCTTTTATTATAACAATATCAAGTTCATCTTTAAAACACCACAAGTTTGCATTAAGAATGTGTTGAATTTGAACTTCTTGTTTGGAGTGGAAGTAAAGGTCAAATCAGGTAATTTGAAGGTCATACATGTATGACACAATAATTCTTCCTCATGATCATGAAAAAATAACATTAGTACCTGCTTTGGTACATTTTCTGAGATTATTGGAAAATATTCCCTCTTAAAAACTGCTGCTCTTAAAAAGAGCGCTCTGATCTGTGTTGAAGTCATGAAATCCTGCAAATTTTACAAGTCAGAAGCCATTACATTTGCCACTGTTAACAAGTTGATTGTGCAAGATTACTGATTCTGATTTGTGTAAGATCCATTATCTTACAGATTTCAAGGACAGATACTCTGAAGGATAGACTTAAAATAAAATTTGGTAAAGATGTTTAAACTTTGAACACACAATTATCAAGGTTACATGTAATTGGATTTCATTGAACTAGGCCTACATGTACATGTATGTCTACTACCGGTCATGAGGCCATCTTGACTTTTTAGATAATCAGGGACATACATAGACATCCACAGAATTATGTTGAATATAAAGAAACAAAACATGATATAACAAATACAATGTATTTATTAGTTAGTACAATTTTACAACCTCAAAATTTGTGATTGTATATTTTCAACTGAAGAAATCAGTTATTTTGGTATTAATTTGTTTAATTGTGTATTCATATCGGAACATTATAGTTTGTAACCACTGACGATTCTAAAAAGCTGTCCATATCGTAAATAATCTGCCCCAGAACACCCTTATACAGTTCTTATAATGCCAATATAACCAGGAAATGTTACTTCCAGTCAAGGGTCGATATGCTTCCTGCTCCCCCTTTTCATACACATATTTTTTTCTCCTTTTATGATGTTGTTACTTCTTACCAATTTATTCAGGAGGATAATAAACAAAGTCTGTCATGAAACACTGTGCATACAGTATTGTCTCCACTAACAGAATGTATTGAAACTTGTTAGCAAAATGCATAGACTCAACATAGGACTGCTTTGTCATGTTCATCATGTGTTTTTGGTTTGGTCTTGTTTTTTCAGGTGCCTAAAATGGCATTCTTTATTTTTATTAATCCCAGAAAAAGTTTGCTGAATTATTTTTTTCCTTACTGACAGGGACAAGTTTTGCACTGAGGTTTAGAAATAACAGCATTTATAACGCGTTATATGGAAAACATCAAATTAACATAATAAATACTTAAAAATGACACAAAAGAGACACAAAACACATGTATCAGCAATTACTAGAATGATATATTGAAACAGGAAGGTTCCTAGCCAGAATACCTACATGTAGGGGGGTTAGGGTTAAGGAAATCCACAAATAAATATTGTCTCAGGATGTAAAAACTTCCAACAAAGCCAGACTTTCTGAGGAACCATGGACGTACCAGACATCCTAGCCCCACCGCAACACGGCATGATCAACCAACTGCTTGGCACACATTTTCCATATGATGTATATGCGCAGGGTAGCAGTGATTTCTTTTTTTTAACACGTTTTTTTCCCTCTAGGTCAGGTAGGCACGAGATGAGGCCTATTTACATGACCATTTTGCGCCTAGAAAATGTAATCCGGCAATTGCTCTTCTGTCAATAGGGAAGATGGTTACTGTTAATCTGCCTTGTTTTTTTGTGAGATTTTTTCGGGGTTTAGGCCTAAGCATCTGTGCAAGGTACATTGTAAGCGCAGCGGAAAACCAGGAGAATAGCACGGAGCATACGATAAGTTTGACAAGTTTATGAATGAAACTAACTGGTGACCTGTCAAAAACTGTGCTTCTACTAGCTGGGTGGATGTATGGTGCCCGGCATATCACATGTGAGTACACGGCATTTCCGATCCATGTGTGTGTACATGTACATGTACACAAGTAAATCTGCCACACACATAGTGCTTGTCGCATCACAGTACACACGTACAAAGCTGCTATCATTATTGTTTCTTCGCTGAAATAATTTATGACAAAATGTTTAACATTCTAATTTTGCACAGGATGAAATATCAAAGTCTTATTTCAAGGCTTTTCCGCATGGACAAAAGCTATGCTGGAGCAGAAGAACGTACACTTTTCATCAATTTTTATATATCTATGCGCACCTCGAAAGGCAGCAGCAGAAGCATTCGATAAAAGTTGTTCTCAGCTCATACTTTGCTCGAAAAGGAAACCAAGAAATCATTTAAATTGTATAACAATTTTTGAGCTTATAATGAACCAATATATACACACAAAAGGTTTTAAAAATAACACACCAGGCAAAAGAATTAAGCTTGCCTGCAAGCTCCATTACACTTTTTATTGGATTATCACTGATAACAATCTATTCCCGCTGGGCCAGGGTTCTGTAGGATGGGTTGAAAAGGATAAATACCAACCCAAGTTGGGCTATAAGCAACTCTGGTTGAGCTCTAATGGAGAAAAGCCGTAATGTATGGTTCTACGAGACCTCAACAGCTAACACTTTGAGAAGGGTAGTGTCAATGGAGAACCTGAGCAAGCGAGTAGGTTTGTATTGGTCAAAGATTAGGGATACTTAGAATGTACAACGTGTACATGTAGATCATTGGACCAAGGTTCCAGCATGCTTTGTGAGGATGAACATTTTATATTGGATCCTGAGAACTGTCAGCCAATGAAGCAATCTATGTACAGGTCGTCACCTGACAAACTCACCCCTCTATAAAATGTGAAACTTGTAGCTTTGCATGGTGAGGATGATAAGTAAGACTAATTGCGGTGACACCATGTGGAATCTCAATTGAGTAGTAATTAGTTCTGAAAAGAACTGGAGGTACAACTCGACGTTTCGATCAGTATGCTCTGATCGTCCTCAGGATCGTGCTCTGATCGTCCTCTGATCGTCCTCTCCTGAGGACGATCAGAGCATACTGATCGAAACGTCGAGTTGTACCTCCAGTTCTTTTCAGAACTAATTACTACTCAATTGAGATTCCACATGGTGTCACCGCAATTAGTCTTACCTATAAAATGTGCTTATACATTGTAGGACCAGTAATAGGGCCAGCAACAAAAGCAAACATTGGAAAGATGTTATACATGATTCTACCAGCTGTCCAAATATTAACAAATTATTAACCCCTTGCGGACGGCTGACGACTATGCCACGGCTTGCAGAGAGGCCACTGGGCCGGTGGACGTGTATAGCCACATTCCAGCACGTACAGAAATATTTGATTTTCCAGCTGCATTTGATGGGGGTTTCGCCTTGAATAGAAATCTTCAAGAAGGCTGATAATTTGGTGAAACATATTGTTCTTGAATGGGAGTGTTATATAATAGATTGGGCTATCAAGAGCTTTCTGAACACAGCGCTTTCTGAACACAGCACTTTCAATTACACTATGTGGGGACTTCGCGCGATGAATAGGGTATGCCCGGTTTAGCATGCCCGGTTTAGCATGCCCGCTTATTGTTTGGTCTATATGCTCGGCTGAACAGCCGGGTTCGACCCGGTGCTCCCCGGCCCCATAGATGTTTCTTGGTAGGCCGCATCGCCCTCACTCGGTAAAAAATAATACCGACAAACCGTCCAGTAGTCCATAATATTGCGCCGTACGCAAGGGGTTAAATAATTTCCACACTTGACCTTAATTGTTTACATTATTGCATAACAGAAACAAGATAAAGTATGTTGTAAAAAGGTTGTAAATTATGATTTTTTTTAATAAACAGGGGGCTACTAGGCATTATTCCGAGATAAACAAACCACATTTTTGTTCATACAATGCATATTTGCACACTTCCAAACAATAACTTGCAGATTTATTGATATTTATTCTGAGGAACGATAAACATAAGTTTATATTTGGATGGCTGCAATGCATTATGGGTAATCCTAAGATGACCCCATCTCAAAATTCACACTCAGTGAGTCATTACCTTTATTTTGATATACTCTCTTCAATAGTCTGAAGACAAACAAATTATTAATAATTTCACTTGACCTTATTGTTTACAGTATCAAATTACAATAATGAACATAATTCCGGATAGAAAGAGTTCAAACTTCTCTAAAAAGGTGTATACATGTATAAAGGCATGTTTGGTAACCTAGCTAAAACTCATCTTTATATTTCCAATGAAGTAATGCTATCCACTAAAATACTTCCAGCATGCCTCATTCAGGGACGCCAGTAGCTCTTTGCCCCAGAGCCGGAAAAAAAAATTCCCGCCAAGAAAGAGCGAACGTTCATACTTGCACACTGAAAGAAAATATCCCTCATTGTCTTTTGATTCAAGCCAACCCCAACTGAAACTGTTCTTTACACTAGCATCGATTTTTTTCAGATCCACACCTCTTCCGACCTCCATTATGGTAGCCAAATTGAGTAAAATCAGTCAAAAATTTCAGAAAATGAGGGCCGCGAAAGCGAAACGCAATCATTATGATCATGTTGTGATCACCATGCATACAATGCATCATATACCGTACATGTACAACACACACACAACATGGACCCACACGCACCGTTTCCAATATACATGTACAGTGTATATGGCAGAGCAATGGGCTAGTCTTAGTTCAAGACGTTTGTTATCTTGCTACTATCGAATGCCTTCTGTCAGTGAAATGTCCAAGTGTATTACGCGATGGCATAAAAACAGAAAAGGTAAGAACGTCTTGATAACCAAGACTAACTGAGCACGCTCTGTAAAGGTGATTTTTTCCCCAGCCGGACGACAGACAGAGCACCGGATTTCTTTGGGATAAATATGAAAACGCCGGAATTCCGTCAATAGCCAGAAAACTGCTCATCCCTGTTCAATTATTTAACTGCTCAGCTTGACTGTTCCCTCATATCCACGTTAGACTTGAAGTGTATTCCTTCGATTTTTGACCAGTGACACAAAAACAAGTGAAATTCGTACTGCTACAGTGTAACTACTACGCACAATATACGATCAGATGGACTACTGTTATAAAAGTACAATGTATAATGATGACAGGAATTAGTTTAGCAGGATGTGTAATGAATCATTTTCAAGATTCTTCATGCATTCAAGGATGCAGCCCTACTTGTGCATTATTCTTTTATTCTTATTAAGAGTATATCCCCAAATCAATAAATGAAACTTTTGCATTCTGCTGATCAATTTTGCATTACTATTAAATAAAAGAAACCCTTAAAATGTAAACAATTTAAATCAATCTAAAACTGACAATGAGTCTTACCTTCCAATGGTAACACTTTGGCGAGGGGGGACCTACATACAAAGACAGGAGAAAAAATTAGATTGTAGGACAAAACCAAAAGGAAATACCTTTGACTGGGAGGCAAACAAGCATGTAATGTGGAAATAGAGTAGCAGGTGATACTGAGCTTGTCAATTTGAAAGAGGAAATGATAAGAATACAGCTAGCTCCTTATCCCTGACTTATGAAAATGGTAAATAAATAACAAATTGTCAATAGGTTAAATATGCATTGCACATATTTTCACTTCAATGGACATTTTATTTTTCATCAGAATTTTTTTTTTTTTAAATAAATAAAAAAAACTGGTGATTTGTGGAAATACATGTAATTACTAGTAGTATAAAACTGCATTTCAGGGATCCAGGGATTAACATTCATTGTACTAGGAGTTAAAAAATAAAAGAAATTATTTAACCAGTTCGCTTCGGATGCCGTGTATACACGCAATTTTTTTTTGTACAGCGGATCGGAGAGCGTCTAAACATGCATTCCGATTTTTGTGTGTGTCACCGGGAGACTTGTCAACACGCCACATGTGGCGTGCCGTCGTGGCGGCTGACGTGTATACACGCAATTGTTTTTCGGAGTCCATGGGGTCACGGTTCGGTGGCCCCGGACAAAATGCACTGCAAATACTGAACGAGTTCACTCTTTTTGTTGATTTTTGCCTAATCCCTTTATCCAAGACCTGTTCCTTTGACGTACCAGCCAAGCATTTGTAAAGACGGATTTATATCCATTGTTTACGAGGCATTCGATCTCTCTCCAGGTATGCCGTCTTTTCGAACGGGCGCTGGTCGCTAATAGGCCGTTGCATCGGAGCTTGCCAACGGTCTAATTGTGCTGAACAAACACAACCGTAATTAAAAAACTATCCATTTAATTCTCGAAATGTCAATGAGTAAAGGTGTTTATTTGGTTGTCCGAACTTAGTTTCATTGACAAAAAAAATTATTAATGGCTAGAAATTTTTTCAGATTTTTCACTGAAAATAAACCCGCACGGGGGACCGGAAAAAAATTAATATTCCCGACGTCAACTGGTTAAGAGAATTAGGAACAACTGAGTCAACTGGAAATTCCATGATGCAACAAACAGCCTAGTTTGGCATGCATGGTTACAGGCAAGTTTTGAAGACCACTGTTGACTTTTAAATTCAGAAACTTTACTAAGAGGACAGCCTCCTGTACCATCAAGTTGTTTGTTGTACAACTCACTTTTAAAGTTGATTTAACACATGACTGTGAATTAAATGCATGTATGGTTGCATACATTGGTTAAATAATTCATACATGTACAGTGTACATGTATGTACATGAACTATATTTTCCCTCTTTGGTTGACTAATTCCTTTGAATGACACCTTGCATTAAAAAACATTTCAAAATGCTCTACAAAGTTACAGTTTGGCAATAAAAACCCATGGATAGTAATTATAAGGCCATTTTTAGGTGTTTGCGTGCGACAGTGCGAACACCTCTTGAAATTGTTCGTTTTTTGGGTGGTTTTTTTTGCTTCTTCTTCTTCTTCCTCGTGAAACTTATCGAACAAAAAAAACATAGTTGCCAAGCTCAGAATGGCTTACAATCCGTGGAATTCCTAGATTGCTGTAATAATGATGACGTAAGAATATCAGTAATTGATTTTTTATTTAATTATTAGTAATTAAATACAATCCGCCCTACGTGTACGTGTACGTGTACATGTACGTGTACATGTATGTGTACATGTACATACACAGGGATAACAGTGTAAAGTACATGTTCTGTACATGTTACAGAGCTGAATAGGCCCCTACATGACGTTCTTTTTTCTTGTCTAAAAGGAAGGTTTTTTTGGAAAACAAACAAGCTTGCGTAAGTCCCGCGTTTACAAAAACACCTTAAAAATACCTAGTAAAATTAAGATGTTTCACTGGCAAATTTGCAGATTCTTCAAGAAAGCCAAATCTGAAAACAAATTGTAACCATGAACCTCGTGCACGAGCGATATATATATATACAAACCTCCCATGAATTATCCTCATTCCCAGGGCTTATGAGCAACCTCGCACCCACTGCTCATGAATGCTAATAATATACATAATTGATTTAATTTTGCCCTACACCGACGTGTGTATAGCACTGTATACTCAGTGCTTTCCGAGTGTCTGTGAAAAAACTACACAGGCGACTCGGGCGGGATTCGAACCCACGACCTCCTGCTTACTAGTGCAGACGTCTTAACCTCTCGACCACTGAGCTTGCCCGATGACAATTGGCCGGCTAGAATCCCATATAGCAGCGGTGGTCGAGAGGTTAAGACGTCTGCACTAGTAAGCAGGAGGTCGTGGGTTCGAATCCCGCCTGAGTCGCCTGTGTAGTTTTTTCACAGACACTCGGAAAGCACTGAGTATACAGTGCTATACACACGTCGGTGTAGGGCAAAATTAAATCAATTGTTTGTCTCCCGACGCAAGAATTTCACCAATCTATAAATATACATAATGCACAGATGACAAGAATACATGCTCTTTCATTGTCAAAAACGAAGGTTTTTTTTAAAACAAACAAGTTTGCATAATTCCCACATTTGCAAAACACCTTAAAATACCTAGTAACCTTAAGATGTTTCATTGGCAACGTGTTTCAGGTCTGGAAAATTTGCGGATTCTTCAAGAAAAGGCAAATCTTAAACACAAATTGTAACCATGAACACCTCTTGAAATTGTTCGGTTTTTAGGTGTTAGAATGAATTAGTATAGTTATATTGAGTGAGGTCAGACCTTTTAAATAATATTGTTGATAATGTCATTAGTGCTGAAAGAATGAAATCTGGAAAAACATGAAATCGCAATGACGTCATAATTACATCATTAGGTGTCAAATTACACTGAAATAAAGGTTATTATATCAGAAAATCATACATGTATCTCCTGAACCAAGAACGGAAAAATCGTAATTATGTGAAACTAAATTAGATACTAACGTTATTTCTTCATGAACATGAGGAAGTTTTAATTGTGTCAGATACTGTATGACCTTCAAATAACCTCATCTGACATTTACTTCCAAACAGGAAGTTCAAATTCAACACATTCTAATGCAAAATTGATAGGTCTTTTGATTATGAAATTGATATGTTTATAATAAAAGATGATCCACATTTGAAAAATATGATTGTGACATCATTGATGATAATTTCACTGAACCGCAAGTTCTCGCGAACACCGTGTGTTTGTACTAACAAACACTTGAGCTCTAGTTTTAATTTGATTACAGATTTTGGGCATGTAACAGGACTCACGAGTTACATGGACAGCGCAGTCCAGCGAGGTAAATTAATATGCACTGCATGCACGGAAAGAATAAAACTGCTGCGCTGCAAGGATTGTTTATTTATTTACTTTTTTACCTTTGAAAATTGTGATTTTTGGGAGGCAAATTTTAAGATTTTGGACGGTAGGTCCGTAATCCAAGTTACATGTATTTAAAAAAATGACCTAATGATTGTTATAACAATCCACTGGCGTTGTTACAGTTTCATGTTGAGAAGCTCAGCTGAAACTCTCACAGGTTGATTTTGTTACATACAGTGTCATTCATGAGTATGACTATATTTCAATAATTATGTGAAATATTATCTTACCTGTACTTTGACTTGAGCCACTTTTTCCTGAGTTTTCTCTGGACATAAATGTACTTCTGCTGTATGTAACTTTGTGTTTCTGTGATCTAACCTGATTAGTCCATCTCTCTAGTATGTCATAGTCAACATGGCACAACACATAGTCCTCAAGAAATGCAGGATTTTCATTCAGATAACTGTGTACTTGTTCATGGAGAAGGTGGTCTACATGTAGGTAGAAACATACAAACAGCAATTCTCAATACCAAACAGTACATGTACAAATATTTAAGATTTAAGTCACAAAATACAGTTGTGAAATATGAAATTTAAACAATAAAACCACACCAAGTTGCATTGTATTTGGCCATGAAAGCCTAGTGTCAAGTATTTGGCCATAAAAGCCTAGTGTCAAGTATTTGGCCATGAAAGCCTAGTGTCAAGTATTTGGCCATGAAAGCCTAGTGTCAAGTTTTAGCTGCTTCAAACAAGCAAAAAATAAAATAGTTACACAAATCCAAACCAGGCTATATAACCGCCCTAGACTTATTAATATATGAAGAGAATCTAATCTGCGTCCAAACCAGGCTATATAACCACCCTAGACTTATTAATATATACGAAGAGAATCTAATCTGCGTCCAAACCAGGCTATATAACCACCTCAGACTTATTAATATATGAAGAGAATCTAATCTGCGTCCAAACCAGGCTATATAACTGCCCCAGACTTATTAATGAAGAGAATCTAATCTGCGTCCAAACCAGGCTATATAACCGCCCCAGACTTATTAATATATGAAGAGAATCTAATCTGCGTCCAAACCAGGCTATATAACCGCCCTAGACTTATTAATATATGAAGAGAATCTAATCTGCGTCCAAACCAGGCTACATGTATATAACCGCCCTAGACTTATTAATATATGAAGAGAATCTAATCTGCGTCCAAACCAGGCTATACTACTGCCTTAGACTTATTAATAAATGAAGAGAATCTAATCTGCGTCCAAACCAGGCTATATATCCACCTCAGACTTATTAATATATGAAGAGAATCTAATCTGCGTCCAAACCAGGCTATATAACCGCCCCAGACTTATTAATATATGAAGAGAATCTAATCTGCGTCCAAACCAGGCTATATAACCGCCCCAGACTTATTAATATATGAAGAGAATCTAATCTGCGTCCAAACCAGGCTATATAACCGCCCTAGACTTATTAATATATGAAGAGAATCTAATCTGCGTCCAAACCAGGCTACATGTATATAACCGCCCTAGACTTATTAATATATGAAGAGAATCTAATCTGCGTCCAAACCAGGCTATAGAACTGCCTTAGACTTATTAATAAATGAAGAGAATCTAATCTGCATCCAAACCAGGCTATATAACCACCTCAGACTTATTAATAAATGAAGAGAATCTAATCTGCGTCCAAACCAGGCTACAGAACTGCCTTAGACTTATTAATAAATGAAGAGAATCTAATCTGCGTCCAAACCAGGCTACAGAACTGCCTTAGACTTATTAATAAATGAAGTGAATCTAATCTGCGTCCAAACCAGGCTATATAACCGCCCTAGACTTATTAATAAATGAAGAGAATCTAATCTGCACTCAACAAATATATATTTTTTAACTATAAAAATTATGTACAAGCTGATTATTTGAAAATCATATCAGGTGAAAATATCATCACATTTGTCAATGGAGTGCATTAATAATAATTTTTTAAAGACACCTAAAATCTACTGTAGGAAATTCGACAGGTCAATTTTGAATCAATTTCACGTGTACAATTTTATGATATTCACGCTTCTAAAATGTAATCATATTTTAATCTTTGTAAAATGTTGAAGAATACAAATGCCAACAATGAAGCTTCCGTGGCTGTGTTGTAGGTTGACAGTTTTCAATAAAATCATCATTTGAAAAACAAATTGATTGATACATGTATGTATAAATATGGACATTGCCCTTTCACATAAGATGCATGTGAGGACAAAATAACCTTTTTCTACCTTGATTTAAATATACTCAATACAACCCTACAATGTGTACATACTCTTACAGAGAGAAATAATCTAATTTTGTTGCATTCAATTCATACAAAACAATTACCATTACACTTGTGATATTCCTTTGAATCTACCATGGAAACCAAGGTTAATAATAAATGCACATGGGGCTGAGATTTGTACAAATGTATACATGGGCTGAGATGGTTTATAATTCTAAATGTAATCATTTAGTGCAACCACATACTGGTCCCCGATATACACAGGGAATACAACATACATAGTTTCTGTATGACACTATCATACTGTACAAGTATATGAGTATATGTAGGCATACTGATTTCACTCAGAACTTAATTCAATTTTGATGAAAGTGTTTTGATGTACCTGTTTTCATATCAATTATTAACAAACCCACTCATAATATTTGTAAATAAAATGACTCTAATGGGACATACAAGATTCTGACTATTGCAATATAGACAGCTAATTCAACAATTGAAGTACCTGGTATATCAATAGATTCACTGAAGGAATGATGAATGGGCATACCACGATGACGGCTTGTACCATTACTGAGAGTTGATGACTGGCCTGCACCAAAAACAAATCAAAATAATAACATTTGTATTCACTATTACCAATCAAGTAAAACACTGAAATAAGGTAAAATAAGGTATTATTTAGGACATAAATGTTCAATTTTACCATATAAATAAGTGAAACAAGAACATCACTAAAATCAGTGGAATGCTTATAATAAATTAAATTTGCAACATTTTGATGTAATAATACATAAATATGGATGTAGTTTCATGACCAGAACCGTAAGGATTCCACCATGGAAAGTAGTCACAAGTTAAAAGCAGCAGTCTAAAAACATTTACATGACCGTCACCCTTCCATAAAAGAACATCATCCAAGTTTGGTGGTCCCTACACCAATATATGTTGATGTAGTGAAGTACCAATCATTGTTAGTCTCAAAGCTGATTCTCAACTTTAGTTGCCAATCATGCAGACAGTTACAAATTGTTTGGTCTCTAGTGCTGGGATGGTTAACCAGTTACATGTAACTATTTAACTAGAACCGAAACTGTATTTCAGAAATTTGCTAACCATGTAACCAAATTCAGTATTTAAAAAATGCAAGCTTTAAATTATGGAAGAATTTGCCACCTATTTTTTTCTTCTACACTTCCCGTTTTTCTACTGCAATGGTTTATTAAACAATCATTGTGGGAAGTTTTCAATTGAAAATTGATTCGCATTGGGGTTTGCCGACAATCTAGTCTGTGTGGGCACTGGTCAGGTTGCGGCCAACATCTTTTTGTCAAACACTGCAACATCATGAACAGTATATATTTTAATCTGACACCAGATAGTAAAGTGCTAGCTGGTTATTTGGAGGTCTAAAGTTAATATTTCTTTGTTCTTAAAACAAGCAAGTTATAATTGACTTACCTGTAACTACCATGCGTTCATGGATAGAGCGAGACAGCCCATACCCATAATGTCCCTGGATATGTGCATACTTTCCCTCTGTTCTTTGGCTAGATGGACTTGGGCCTAAATATACAGAATGTCCTTTACTATGAGGACTGGTTGCTGGACCACGTTTGTGTGATGGCAGAGGAGGTAGTCTTCTACTAGCTGCTTGCTTATTAGAACTTGACATCTTGTGCTTATTCATCTGTGCTGATTTCTGCTTATCACCATTCATTCAGAAAAACACTGGAAGGAAAATAACAAAACTATATATTTATTCATAAATTTTTTGTACTTCAGACAGGCAAAGACAAATTTGTGAATGTATTTTATGACTGGTTCATGACTCAAATGAACAAATGTGTTTACAAACAATTATTAGATGAAAGCCAAATGAGCATCCAAAATTTTGCTGTTATCATTTTTGCTAGGTAAAACTTGTAGCTTTGCATGGTGAAGAGGATAAGTAAGACTAATTGCGGTGACACCATGTGAAATTCTCAATTGAGTAGTAATTAGTTCTGAAAAGAACTGGAGGTTACAACTCGACGTTTCGATCAGTATGCTCTGATCGTCTTCAGGAGGATGATCAGAGCATACTGATCGAAACATGGTGTCACCGCAATTAGTCTTACTTATCATTTTTGCTGTTTGCATGTTATCATACACCTGTACAGTGTTCATGTATGTACATACCAAATGTTAGTGGCCAAGTACATCGATAGAGGATCTCAAACTTCTGAATGATCTTTAGCTACAGTTGGTGTACATCAGTACATGTACATCAGTACATTGTACATGTACACTGTACAAGAAGGTGGTTCACATAAAAGCTTTCCAGTTAGTGAATCTGTACACCTACATGTAGTAGTACCCTCATCTGTGATACAGTCACAGCCCATCCACCCTACAAGTACATGTATAAATGCAGTGCTTGCTACTGGAGATATACCTTTGGATATTTCACAGTTCTGCCTTTTTATATAATTGCATGTCCTTGCTTCCATGTACTGTACATGTATATTCATTCAATCAATCAACAAAGAAAAGGCAGCTGAAGGCTATGATCTTTTCAAGTCACCGACAATCTCTGAAAATATGAGAATGGACCACTCTATTTTCTTTCAAATGGCTTGAATTTTTAAGAAATACAACAGAGCTAATGTACATGAAATAATGTACAATAGCAACTGATGACAATAACTGAATTAAATGTATACATGTAGGCTATATAGTTGCATCAAAAAGACAGTTCACTTTTTATACTCACTTATCTTGAGGTTTATACATGTACATGTTTATCTTAGCTTTACATGTAATGTATATAGTTTTTGATACTGGAGAGATTTTTTATATGCTGTGTACAAACAAAAATAATAATGGAAACTATTATGGCTCAGTTTTCTTGTGATGTGTTATCTTACATATCAGTCTGATAAATAAAACAATATATTTAGGCTGTGATTTTTCAAAGTATTTTTATTCATGTTTTATCTGTATCATCCCCAGGAAAAAAAGACACAAAAATGTGACATTTTTAAATGATCTAAATCAATCCCATTAACTGAGAGCACTACTACCTGAAATTTACTTGTCCTTGTTTTAATATTATGACCTGCTATGACCCTCTTCAACTGACCCCCAAAGTGAAAATTATTTGTAACTATGTTCCCAAACCATATCAATAAGATCTTCCTAACGATCGTAACTCTTGGTGTCTTTCTATGTTACGTACGTTTGCGTGATCGACTAATACTGGAAACGAAATAATAATCAACATTAATATTTTTCATTAAAAAGATTATGTTTCACGAGAACACTTTGTAACACTTTGAGATTTTAATGTTTTAATTAATTACGAAAAATGCAAAATCACTTGCGAGTCCTAGTTCCGTATCCATTTTGTTACGATCATAAGACATGCAGCTCGTCTGGATTTGTTTCGATGGTTTCCGGCGGAACGTACACACAGATAACGACAACCAATGTTCCTGTATATAGTTCATATAATAATCAGATTGCATGTCCTGGGGACGAGGATAAAGGTCATGACATTGTTGTGGTCCGTTCGGGTAAGCTGTGTTACGTACGTTAATGACACTTAAAACCTTTGGTGTTTGTTGATACATAAAGCCAAGATACTATTTAATATATTTATCATAAAATTTGTCCTCTATGATGGCTGCCAATGCTGGATTGTACCGTGTCTTAATGTTACAAACGTTATTTCTCAAACATAAACTTCAAAAATTTGAGCGCAATTCGTGGCAGAATTGAAATGGCTTAATTAAATTAGAATTGAATTGAGTTGAACTAAATAAGATTGAATAGTAAAATGACGATGAAAAAATGCCTTGGATTAGATAATTTCATTGTTGTTTTCCGGTTCGGTGTCCTTGTTACAAACGTTAAATAAAAGGATTAACTCCCCCAAATCAAGGGTGATTTGGGAGTCTGCGAAGGGACGATACTTACCTGTTAAACCTACAAACGCACATTTCCCTAGCCGAAGGCTTCCTCGCTAGATTCTTTTTTACCGCACCCTAATAGAGCCCTCTAGCGTCCCTTCCCATCATGCCTCTGCGCCATGCGTGTCGTTGTCCTCGGGTGTGAGTAAAAAAGAAGAGTATAGGCTGAGCCCAAGTGGGGCAGGAGGGTGGGAGGTTTAACAGGTAAGTATCGTCCCTTCGCAGACTCCCAAATCACCCTTGATTTAGGGGAGTCCACTTCAGGGGACTCCCTTACCTGTTAAACCTACAAACGCACAGATTAGCACAGGGAAAAAGGAGGAGGGCGAGGGCGAGGCATAGGAAGAATCTGTCAAGGAAAAACCAATCGATTTGGTCCCTTCACGTTCTCCCAATTAAAATAGAAGGGTTACACACCCGTAAATGAAAAGTCCAGAAGGCACCACAGCAGGGGCCGACATCCAGTCATTGTGTGGAGGCCGGATCGGAGGATCGAGCCGTCCTGAGAGTGGCACGGCCAACCTGTCCCTCCGTCTGTAGTACATCCCGCAGGTAACAAGACGTGAATGTTGAAGGCGTCTTCCAGGCTGCTGCTTGGAGGATGTCCTGAAGTGGGACACCTTTCATGTAGGCCCATGATGTTGACATAGCCCGTGTCTCGTGAGCATGGGCAGTCTTCCCAGTGGAGGTGGGCCATTGCGATTGCGATGAGTGTATGGCCCGCACTATCCATCAGGAGATAGTATCCAGGGAGGCCGCCCCATGCGGTTTCATGGATGAGATGAATAGTTGGGAGACAGAGCCCCGAAGCAGCTTAGTACGATACCATTTAAGTGCTCGGACAGGGCACCAGAGGCTATCTGCAGGTATGGATGAGGCTGACTTGATGTCAGGGATAAAAATGTCTGGGGGAAGATATGAAGGGGACTGATTTTTCGTAAGGAAAGAATGACGGGGGATGAGGCGAACCCCGCCAGGTTCCCACCTGATATGTCCATGGTCAATGGTTAGGGCATGAAGTTCGCTACGGCGTCTTGCCGTGGCGATGGCTACCAAGAAGACCGTTTTGACAGAGAGGTCAATAAGTGATGCCTGAGCTAGTGGTTCAAAGGGAGCTATCTTAAGAGACTGAAGCACTTGCCCCAGGTCCCATGAAGGCAGTAACTCCTTCCGTGGAGGACGTTCGAGGAACATGCCCTTGAGGAGTTGAGTAAAGACCCGTTGGATGAAACGGTAGAGTTATCTGGAAAACCGGTATGAACCGCACCGAGGGCCGAGCGATATCCTCGTATCGTGGCCACTGTAAGGCCCTGATTAAAAAGGGCAAGAAGGAAATCGCCTATTTGTTGTATAGATGCTGAGCAGGGATCAACAGAGTTGTCGCCGCACCATTTATGGTAATGTCGTAGGCGGCTGTTGTAGGTCCTCCTTGTAGATGGACGTCGGCTCCGGGCCGCCAAGGCTGCAGCGTTCTCTGAAAGGCCCGCTGAGCAACAGGATCGTTTGACAGCATCCAACACGTTAAGTGTAGAGTCTCCGGTTGGGGATGGTAAATGCGCGACTGAGGTTGGCTGAGAAGATCCTCCCTGTGGGGAAGCAGCACAGGAGGACTCACCAGAAGGCGGATTAGTTTCTGAAACCAGGGCTGACGGGGCCAAAAAGGAACTATCAGAAGCACTCGGCAAGGAGTGATCTCGATCTTTGCCAAGACCCTTGGGAGGAGGGAGATCGGTGGGTAAGCATAAGCGTACATGTTTGACCAATCAGTCGATAGGGCGTCCCATGCCCATGCCTCAGGATACCTGCCCCGAGAGCAGTATACCGGTAACTGGTTGTTCCGGGTTGAGGCAAAGAGATCTATGTGGGGGCGATCGAACTGATGAAAGATATGGCTCGAACCACGGATGGGTGCAACGTCCATTCCGTCGGCAGGGCTATGTTTCTGGAGAGAGCATCTGCCACCGTATTCAGCCTCCCGGGTAGGTGAACTGCTGATAGGGTTGTCTTGTTCGCTATGCACCAGCAGAGTAGGTTCCAAAGGTACATGCATAAGCGTGGGGACCGAGTGCCCCCCTGCCGATTGATGTAGGCCACAACCATTGTGTTGTCGGTTCTGACTCGGGTGTGTTGGCCGGACACGGTCAGTCCAAAGTATTTCAGAGCCTTCTGAACAGCCAGGAGCTCGAGGATGTTTATGTGTAAAGGTTTCTCCTCTTGGGACCAAGTCCCTGCACATGAGTCTGTCCCCAAATGAGCACCCCAGCCCAGGTTGGAAGCATCTGTGGTCAGAGTCAAGGTGGGTTGGGGGCATGGGAAGATTTTTCCCTTGGTGAGAACATCTCGTTGGAGCCACCAACGGAGGTGCGGTCCTATGTGGGGAAGTACCGGAACTGGAAGGGTGATAGGGTCCCGGTAAGGCCGGTACAAGGCAAGTAGGTGCAGCTGTAACGGACGGAGCCTCATCCTGCACCACGGTATTAGGTCCACCATGCTTGCTATCAGACCCAGTAGTCGTAGCCAAGCCGCTGCGGGAGCAGATTGGGCGGACAAGAGGATGGCCACACATTCTATGAGATTGTCGACCCTTTCTCGAGTGGGTGAGACAAGTCCTCTTTGAAGATCCAGCTCGGCACCGAGAAAAGTGGGTGTCATGGAGGGGGGTCGGTCTTGATTTCTCCTCGTTGATGATGAAGCCCAGAGCGGAAGAGATCTTTCGAGTGAGACTCACACCTCTCCGGGCATCGGTCTCTGTGTTGCCTATTATAAGCCAGTCGTCGAGATAAACAAAGATGCTGACCTGGCGTTTCCGTAGAATCGCCGCCACCACCTTTACTAGTCAGGTGAACACCCTTGGGGCTGTAGAAAGGCAAAAGGGTAGAGAACGGAATTCGTAGGTTGTGTTTTGGTACCGAAACCGGAGGAAAGAGCAGTCGTTTTCCCTTATCGGGACGTGTAGGTAAGCATCCTTCAAGTCCAGCGAAGCCCCCCATGCAGGATGGGGCAAAGCCTCCAGAACTGTATGTAAGGTTTCCATCCGGAAACGCTTTGGGCGTAATGAAGTGGTTCAAGGGACGAAGGTTTAAAATTGGATGCCATTCGCCCTGTTGTTTCTTTGGCGTTAGAAAGAAACATGAAAAGAACCCTTGGTTTGCCCGATCGGGCGGTATCATGGTAATTGCCCGTTTGAGAAGAAGAGCCTGAATCTCCGATTCCAGCGTACGCCGTTTGTCGGGATCCGCTGGGACCGGCGTTATTTTTGGCATGTAATATGACGGGGGAAGGGGGGGGGCACTCGTAAACTCCAGAGCATAACCTTCGGTTACGGTTTCGAGAACCCACACGTCGTCGCAAAAAAGGGCCCAAGTCTTTGCGAAATTGGAAAGGCGACCCCCTACGGGCCCTAGGTAGGGAGCCGGAGGAGGGTAAACGTCACCGGCGCCAGAAGCCACCACAGGTGGTCTTAGGGCGAGGGGTAAACCCTGGTCTGGATCCCCGGCCACGGCCACTCCCAGGACGTGACTGTGGGTTTACGGACCGAGAAGTGGATGCAGGGTACCCTTGGGGTGTAGCGCTGACCGGGTGGAAGGGTTTAAGAGGCTTCCTTGGAAAGCGCTGGCTCTTCCCCAGTTGGGAATTGCCCCTGGTAGGATGGGGGGAGCTCTGGGTAGATGATTTACGGAGGTTGATTTTGTCCGTGGCCTTGATCCGTTTTGCCTCCCTTTCCATGATATCCTGGAACTGTCCCGCGAATAAATCAGGCCCGAGACGTCATCTGATTTGACCCCATCGGACGGAAGAAAATTTGACTTAGTCACGTTGGATCTCCGAGCGGCCGTGGCCAGCATGGAGACTCTTGTGAACTGGTCCATGCAGATACGGAGGCAATCATCCAAGCAGCGAAAGGCCATCTCAGTTGCCTCCGCTGAAACGGTGGAGTCTGTCTCACAAGAGCAAACTAGATATTCCGATAGCAGTTGAAGAAAACAGGAAGAAAACAGGTATCCTATAAGCCATTTCTCTCCCGACTGGGAAAGGGGGCCTTTACTGAATTGCAAGCACCTGTATCGGCCGCAATCTTATCCCTGGAGGCAGTTGGTAAGGAAGGAACTGTCAAAAATTGATCATAGTCCACCTGAGGGACTCTAAAGGGACGTAGATCCCGGCGAGAACACGGGCGTATCCGTCTCACTTTTGAAAGAGTCGTGATGCGGTCCACACAAAGCCGATCAATCGGAAAGTTTTCCTCTCTGGACGCCACGGGAGCAGTATGCCGCTTAAAGGATTGACGAGTTCCGTCGCCGGTTGCCATAGGTTCGTCTGAGGATGGAATGTGTAGCACCCGGACCAAGTCCTTCATAACCAGACGAAGCCGGCGATCTGAAGTAGAGTGGGTACTAGCAGTATCAGAGTCGCCTGAGGAGCCCCTTGACGGAATGTACATGTCATCGCCGGGGCGTTGGGGCATATCCCGTGATCCAGCGGAAATCCCTGGGGGACCCATGGGCTGAAGAACATCCGCAGGCATGACGGATGAACTTGGGGCGACTGCAGAAGGTGGTACATCTGGGGCGAATCCAACGTCAGGTACCTCGTCAGTGTCGGAAAACTCATCGGAGACGAGTACAGATATTGCATCCCCAGCCTCGGGACTTGACCCGTAGTCAGTCGGTTCTGGGGGTAAGGGGCGAGTCGGAACGGCCCCTGTAGGTTTTGGGACCAGAGACGCCACAGTGGCTGTCAGTTCTCTAAATCCCTGTAGGAGTAGCGCTGTGGACCCGTCTGGTGATCGGCGGTGAAGCCGCCGGTACCGGGGGGAACTGCCCGAGGAAGACGCACTAGAGCTGTAGCAGTGTCGCCTCTTATGACGGCCAGTACGTTCCCTTTCTCCACCAGAGTCTGCCCGGCTGTAATGACTGCCATGTGGTCTAGCCGGTAAAGGCGGATCGATATGTGCTACCACGCTACCGGAGGCCGGTGACCGTAAAGGTACGTCTCCCGTAGCTGGGGGCCCGGCAGTGGCGGCCGTCCCAGATGACAGGGACGGCGAAGGTATGTCACCAGTAGACTTGCGCCCCTTTACCTTTACTGTAGACCCAGAGGCCAGTGACCCCGAAGGTATGGCTCTAGTCTTTCTTTTGGATCTGGTAGTGAGACTTGTTTTGGAGGGTAGGGACCGCGAAGGTATGCCTCCAAACTTTCCTTTGGTTCCAGTGGTGACACCTTTTTTGGAGTACAGGGACCGCGAAGGTAAGTCCCTGGTGGAAGGGTCATCAGCAGTGGCTTTTCCAGAGGACAGGGACCGCGAAGGTTATGTCCTCAGAAGAAGCCAAAACATCTGCAGTAGAGGCCCTACCGGCGGACAGGGACTGCGAAGGTATGCCGCTGGTGGGTTCTGATAGAGTCACATCGTCGGAGGCCAGGGACCGCGCAGGTATGGCTCCGAGAAGAGATCGTTGGGACCCGGAATGGGTCCGAGAACGGCCCCGAAGGCTGGTAGAAAAATCACCGGAGGGGGAGCGTGAACGGAGCCAGGCTGCCACTGCCTCCCACTCCATATCATCCCAACCCGGCAGACTGTGCAAGGCTTCAAACGATTGCACGTTCTGCAGCGGGGGCATAAATCATGCGGGTCTACAGAAGCGCGCGGTTTCGCGCGCCGACAAGAGCCGCACGGAGAAGAAAAATCGGGGGCTAAATCCATCATTCCTGTAGTGTAAAAAGAAGAAAGGAATAAAAACAAGGACTTACCCATGGTCTGTTCGCTAAGGAACAGACCAAAATACATGTACTTCAAGAATCAAGTCGAGGTGACAAAAAAGTCGGTTACTTCGGAAGCGGAGCTCCGCAGAAAAAAACTATGTCTTTCTCCAATGTAGCGCTAGAGAAAAAGAGGACGACGACACGCATGGTGCAGAGGCATGATGGGAAGGGACGCTAGAGGGCGCTATTAGGGTGCGGTAAAAAAGAATTAAGCGAGGAAGCCTTCGGCTAGGGAAATGTGCATTTGTAGGTTTAACAGGTACATGTAAGGGAGTCCCCTGAAGTGGACAACAGTTTTTTGTTGAAAATTGGCTTTGGATAACAGTCATTAAACATTGTGATTATCATTTAACAAACTTTCCCTTTAAAATAAATATAGAAGATTGCTCTTGTAAAACTATCTGGATAAAAACTTTTGTTATTTATAATATGTGGTGTAAACATGGAAAGGTGTCCTTTTTACTCACTCATGTAACTCAAACTGAAAAAAACATCAGAATATTTTTCTTGTTTGTACCTTGTCTGCTCATAGTGAGACATGTACATGTACCTTACATGTACATGATACAAAGTCAAAGGGAACTTACCCTTTGTGTGATACCATACACCTAAAAGACACTATGTTACATACGTTAGAAATGCAACTACATAAGTTTGAATGCTAAAAAAGTGGACTTCCTCACGACGAACTATCTTTACCCCTTTAAAGTAGCTTGCTTGAGGGATAAACATTGAAATAAAAGTGTCTGCATTATTCCTGACAGTTATTCATTTTTTACCATGATTGTCACACTTTCTTCACCTAGTATTGTATACACACATATTTAATTGTCAATCAAATCACTATCCATAAAATGTGGGTACATGTATCAGTAAAAAAAAACTATAACACTGTACCACAGTACTTCTAAACCCTCCCAATTTTGTCTACACTGTGCACCAAGTAATTTTTGTTTAGATAATAATTTTGTAAATTGTATGATCTGAAAAATTACCTTCCCTTTAATTGAAATAACAATAGTCCATATTTTTACAAGAAGCTTCTAAAAATAGTTTTACGTTAAACACAAATTATCTCTTTTTAACAAGGAAAATGGCAAAATAATTAAATTAGTAAATAATCTACACGTCATTATAAGGAGCTTGGTTATAATTAGAATAATAAATGATCTGAACATGCAAAAACAGTATCATGTACATGTACATAAGGTGCTTGGTTTGGATTTCGAATTTAATGAAAGGAATCAGATATACCATTTGCAAACACTTCTTCTTCTTCTTCTTCTTCTTCTTCTTCTTCCTCACGAAACCTATCCAGCAAAAAACCATAGTTGCCAAGCTCAGAATGACTTCATATTTTGCACTTACAATCCTTGGAATTCTTAGATTGCTGTAACACCAACGACGTAAGAAAATCATCACTAATTGATTTTTTATTTAATTAATATTAATTAAATACATTTCACCTTCAATGCCTCAGACTGAACGGACGTAATGCATGTGTGGCACACGTGGACTGGACGTGTATATTGTACATGTGTGTACATGTGTATATGCGCCAATTTCGTTAACTGCACTATCACAGTGCATGTACAGTACATGTACATGTTACGGATTTGAATACATGTTCTTTTCCTTGTGTAAAAAGAAGGTTTTTTCGAAAACAAACAAGCCTACATAATTCCCATGTTTGCAAAACACCTTACAAATACCTAGTAATATTAACATGTTTCATTGGCAACATGTATTACGTCTGAAAACTTTGCAAATTCTTCAAGAAAAGGAAAAACTGAAATATAAACTGTAACCATGAACCACGTACAGAAATTTACGAGCAGAATATATACCTAGAATATACCTAGTAAATTTAAAATGTTTCATTGGCAACGTGTTTCATTTCTGGAAAAAGTTGCAGATTCTTCAAGAAAAGGCAAATGAACAGCATGAACAGCACATTATTAATTAAGTCCACATATTAATGATTTGTCTGGCGCGGCTTACAGACCCGCAATGTCTTCCCAACCATCTGTTTATATACTGGTAATTTGACTGAAACGGAAGTTCTTGCGAACACCTTGTGTTTGTACCAACAAACACTTGAGCTCTAGTTTTTACTTTTTAGGTGTTCGTACGACAGCACGAACACCTCTTGAAATTGTTTGGTTTTTTGGTGTGTTTTTTTCCTTCTTCTCGATGAGACTTATCGAACAAAAAAAAACATAGTTCCAAAGTTCACAGAGCCTTCAAACTTAACAGATACTTATACCATAACATGTAGTTGTCAATAGATTTATGACATATAGTTTCAGGTAAAGTTGTGATGTCATGGTGACGTCATCAGATATCGAAATACACTAAAATCCAATTTTAATATATCAAAAAATCATATCTCATGAACCACAAAAGATATTTACACAATTTTTCCATCATCTTACAAATCTTGAATTACATGTACATGTATGTGACATTTCGTACACAGACATGACCCAATCTGACCTCTCCTTCCTGTCGAAACCGGAAGGTTAACTGAAAAACTGTTATAGGGTCTGCAGCCAACATGTTGGGAGTACCTTCCATGGACGAAATTACTATTGACATGTGAACTTTTCAAAAATGAGTATATGTGTTGTGTATGAAGCAAGACCACATCAGTACACAATACGTGTTTTTAAATGAACCGACCAATTTTCTCATTAATACTTCAGAGAGACCTGTGATATGTACTGCACTTATTGTAGTCCATTTATTGTATTCACATCTTTACTTTTCATCAGATATTTTGGAGATGTTAATCATTTTGGGCCCCAGGTCCACTATCCAGTAGGCATACAAAAGTATCTGAAAAAATCTCAAAAAGGGCAAAGCTTTATTTGATTTATAAGCCGTTTTTTTACCATACATTGACAGTGTCACATAAAGTAGGTGTATGGTCCATGTATTTGTTTCTTTCCTGGCTACTTGTATTTCCCTTATAGTGAGGAAGATAATCACCTTAAAATGAGACATTTCACAAATTGACTGTTAGAATGCTAGAAGTTCCAGAATGAGTGTTATTGATGGGCTCATAATAATTCTATTTTTGGCAATACCTAGATCTGTGTTTTTATTGAAAGAGTATGTAAACAAACATTTGAAATTGAAATCATTTATTTATTTATCTTCCAGTGTAAGAAGAAATGAAAGCCACCCAAAGTACGACATGACTCACATGAGAAGCATCAATAAACTTCCCACAATAATTGTTTAATAACCAAAAAAGAGTCTAGAAAAAGAGTCAAGACTAACAAAATGGTCAGTACGATGACAAAGACATCCAGTTTATTACTTTTGGTAATTAATTAAGTTTTAATTTAGTAATGTCACTGAACTAAAGTACATGTAGGTACATGTACTACCATTATTTTTCATGTTCATGAGAAAGTATTATTGTTTCACATACCACTTTCAACTGACCTGATGTGACCTTTACTTCCAGTCCAAACAGGAACTTCAATTTCAACACATTCTAACACAAAATGTATTTTGAAGCTTACATTAATAGTATCATGATAACAGACATCAGACTAGGCTTGGGCGGTTCCACAATTTCTGGAACCGGTTCGGTTAAAAAAAAAACTCGGTTCTGAGTCGGAACCCATTCCAAGAGATTCAAAGAAAAACATAAGGTTACAGAAAATAATAAAACATACGGTCTATTCAAACTTCGTTGCACCCTGATACAAAGGAGTATAAATTTTCAACCGCAAATGCAGTGATGATAATGTTGTTTAATTTGAAATATGTTTCAGAAACTTTAAGGAAACATGGAAACGTTAAGCTAAGTTAGAGATTTGTTACCATTATCCTACTGTTAGCAAACAATGTTACAAGCCGTGCTGTACATGCCATGGCTTTGCACATACATGTACTTTAGGGGTTGGAGCAATTAAGCATATGTACCACCCAGAAAGTACATTAAGAACACTAGCAACATGACTAACTTCGTGACAAGATTATCCATATTACGGGGCCACCTTGATCATTCCACTTCTCAAGACACGTGCTGTCAACATTTTTAACAACATCATGACCAAAGTATCCATGTTACGGGCCAATTTATAAATGGGGGTTGGAGCAATTAAGCAATTGCACCACCCCCTATATACAAGGTACCGTACTACCGTCCATGCCGTATTGAAAGTACATAAAAAACACTAACAACATGACTGTTAACTTCGTCACAAGTTTATCCATATTAAGGGGCCACCTTGATCATTCCATACTTCTCAAGACATGTGCTGTCAAAATTTTTAACAACATCTCCATAACCAAAGTATCCATGTTAAGGGGCCAATTTATAAACAACTCAGTGACACACAATGCATACTACCTATGATACAACTAATGCACAGACATTGCGGTTTGCATCAGTTGTGTGTGTGGCGCCTTCACAAGTTTGCTGCAGTCTAGAGTTACATTTTGTCGGTCACTCATCAAAGAGAATCGGGTATTTTGACTGGAGCCGGTTCTCGGCTCTAGAGTTGGAGCTCAGACAACTGGGTATTTCAATTGGAGCCGAGTTGGTCCTCAGAGTTGGGTATTTTGCTGGAGCCGGCTCTGGGACTCGGGTATTTTATTAGAGCCGCAGCTCTGGGAACCGGGTATTTGAAGGACTCGGTTCCGGAACCGACTCTTGCGGGTACCCGGTTCTTTAAAAGAGTGGAACCGGGGTCCCGCCGGAACCGCCCAAGCCTACATCAGACATTTTCAAACATATCATTATCACATCATCAACTGCTAACTTGATTGAACCAGAAATTAACTCGAACACATAGGCCTAGCGTTTGTCTTTTAAAACAAACACTAAATTCTAGTTTTTCTTGTTATTTTTCTGAATATCTCTTGTAGCGGGGTTTCAACATCTTTCCAAAGCTCAAAGCGTCTTGAAACTTGGCAATATTATTTAACCTGGACATGTAGTATTGTATATTTTTGTGATGTCATTATGACATCATCTAATGAATTATTACGTACATGTATGTAATTAATTTTAATTAAAATAATATATTTTATATCTCGTGAACCACAATAGATAATTTCTTGATTCCTTCACAATCATAGAGAACATGGGTGACTAGATATTTCATACACAGACATGACCCTATTTTGACCTTTACTTCCGGTCCAAACCGGAAGTTCAAGTTTTAAAAATTGAACTACTTTTAACACAAACCTGAAAGGGTATTCCAAAAAAAAATCTGGGTTTATACATGTATGTTGAGTGCGATCTGCTCTTTTCAAAAATATATTTGGTGATATCATTGCTCTAAACAGCGCCCTCTAGCAGCAGGTTTAATAAAGTCACTATTTGCTATCTTTTGAAAACATGAGACAGAATTTTACCAAATTTGGCTCAATTGGCACCTATATTATTGTTGCATTCCCACTATTGTGGGTCAACAAAATAATAAGGGCGGACACAAACTTTGTTGTGGCAATATCAAATGGGGTTGGTTTATTATCATTCTCTCTATTCAACAATAATAAAAGGCACTAATGACATTGACACATGTAGCATTGTTCAATAGTTAGACTTAATACTTGTCTTGTACTTTACATACGAGTTCCGAATGGTGTGTACGACAGTGATGTAGTGCCTTGATACTGAGCCTTGGCCTTAAGGCTGCCTTAAGGCTTGATTTTAGGGCCTTGGCCTTAGCCTTAAGGCTTGAGGGCAAAAGCCTTGGCCTTGGCCTTGGCCTTGAGGGTCAAAGCCTTGCAACTTTAGGGCCTTGCTCTTCAAGGCCCATCGATTTTTGAATTTTTCAGTTAAATTTGTTTGAAATTTTGCTTTTCTACAAACATACAACTTGGAGTCAGCCGTCTGCAAAGTCTGCAGTATCTAATTTAATCATGTTTTACCATGGAGGAGGGAAAACGCCCTAGATTTGTGTGTTGACACACTTTCACTTTTACAGCATCACATTTTGTTACCATGATAGTACATTTTGCTGCTTCCCCCAAAACAAAGCTATAATAATTTTTTGTATACTTGTACTTGTGGGGCCAGGGAGATATAATTATACTTAACTTGCATACAGTTATATGGGGTAGATAGAACATCATCTGATTCGTGCTGTGGACTGCTTTATTTATTTATTTATCGTATGGTTCATACAAAGTTAACATGACAAGGTTAGGTTATGGATCCAGTTGAATACAGACTGGTCGAGTTCAGTTAAATTTCCATCACATCTGTAAATAATACAGTCATGAACGATGTGATGTACATGTACAGTCTGGTCATCATGACCACAGGTACATGTACATGATTTAGCGTTGTCACTTAGTCCCATGCGGAGCATGTTATGTCCAAATCGGCCATGGCCAGTTCTTAGTCTGTTAAGTTTGACCCAACAGTGGCAAAATGTAGTTAAATATCCACGTCCTGAATTCTGATTCTTGCCACATATTCCGCCACGTGGTTAGTGCCCAAGTCTTTGGGTGCGATCCAATGCTAATTTCTAGCAGTTTGTGGGCTTGTCGATGGTAACGATTTCTTGATGGCAGTCGCAGTTGTGGTGGAGGTTTTTGATTGGTGTTTGTCAACAGTTGATGAAGCAGATGGGAGTCACACCCAGCGGCACGTCGCGCAAGAGCAAGGTAATGGTGCTGATGTCTCACTTCATAAGGAGCAATTCCACTGACTACTGGAAGGTATTGAGTGGTAGTTGATCTGATACATCCTGAGATGATGCGCATGGTGTTGTTAAGGGCTACGTCAATCTTGTTGGTGTGGGTGCTCCTTGCCTATACCGGTGCACAGTACTCTGCAACAGAGTATACTAAAGCTATTGCTGATTCGAAGAACGTTGTAGTCTGCGCCCCAGGAAAGGCCTGCTAGTTGTCTAATGAGACAGTTGCGAGTGTTGGCTTTCTGTGCGAGCTGTGTGAGATGGCTTTTGTATGTTAGAGATCTGTCCAAAGTAACACCAAGATACTTGGGGAAATCATCATACGGGATGGTTGTGCCATTGCAAACGACTTTGATTTTGTAGTTAGCCAGTCTAGTTGCTAAACAGTTTTGGTGATGTTAAGTCGGAGTCTCCAGTTTTTGAAGTAACGGCTTAAGGATTCCATATCGGTGCCAAGTGTTGTTTCAAAATTGTTAAAGTTTTTGGCAGAGGTTAGGAGTGCTTTGTCATCTGCGTAGATATATTTCTTTGAGACAGTGGTTGGTAGGTCAGCAGTGTAAATGTTGAATTAAAATCGGTGCGAGCACTGAGCCCTGCGGGATCCCGTTTTTCAGGAAGCATTTTTTTACTGGTTTCTTCGCCAACCGTCATTGTAAAGCTTCTGCAGGTGATCATTGTCATGAGAAAGTTTACTAAGGTATTATCAGGTATGATTTTGTGTAGTTTTAGGGCAAGACCTTTATGCCATACCGTGTCATATGCTGCTGATAGATCGACCAGTACAGCACCGTTCTTGAGACCTTTTTGGAAGTTGTCTTCTGTGAGGAGTGTTACTTGGTCTGTTGTACAGCGTCCTGTACAGAAGACGGCCTGCTCAGGTGGGAGTTGAGGAGCCACAATGGGTTGGATACGATTGTATATTAGTCTCTCCATCACTTTGTAGATTATGCACAGTAGGCTTATTGGACGGTAGCTGCCCGGGTCTTCGGCGGCCTTGTCCGGTTTTAGAATTCCCATTACTTTAGCATGTCTCCATATTTTTGGGATTTTCTGAACTTTGATACAGGTGCTGAAGTAATCTCAAAGCCATTCAGTGGATTTTGGTCCATGATTTTTGACAAATTCTGGATGATATAGTCTGGTCTGTTTTAGGTAATGCTAATATTTCTAACCATGATGGCCCAGAAAATAAAATTACTTCCATGTTACATAATAACGAGGTAACATCAGTTAAAAACAGCCGTTCTTAGATCCCCAGCTTTTGTTCATGTACTCGGTTTAGAATAATGTGCATCAGTATGGAAGCAAACCATTCTTTTTGTTATATTTAAATGGTATCCACGAAGACCTGAACTTCTACTCAGTCATAAATTTGTACGTGAAGTTTTTATTCTTACTATAAGCGATTCGTTATGATGTGACATGTTTTATATTAGTAGTAATTTTATACTAGAGGGCCTTGGCCTTGGCCTTGGCCTTGAGGGTTAAGCCTTGGCCTTAGCCTTAAGGCTTGAGGGTCAACGCCTTGGCCTTGAGGGTCAAAGCCTTGGCCTTGATGGTTAAGCCTTAGCCTTGGCCTTGGCCTTGACCTTGAGGATCAAAGCCTTTGCTCCAACACTGGTGTACGAGTACCAACTATAAAGGGATCGGATACAGCCAGTAGGACCATCATTCGTTCATGCGGCTTGTCACTCGGTATACGGTACGGGCACTGCTACACCGAGAGATGGACGGCTGGTTAGTCTCGACGACGGGTACCACCAGGGCTTGGCTACACGGGGTGTCTGGACAGGGCAAGAGTGTGTATCAGACCACACTAGTTAGGCGAACCAATGGTCATATCGACAGACTGCACCATTGGTTCAACGAACGAGGCACTGGACTGTCACAACAAGTCATAGTTATGGATCGGATCGAATCGCACAGATATCATTTGGAACCGCACTTCCCCGAGATCAGGAAATGTCTGGGTTTATATAGGAATCGGGAGCCTAGGAATGTATAACACATTAGCCTAGTTTAGCATCTTAGCAAATGAGAAGCTTGCCTTCCACGTCTAAGGGTAGAAACGTGTGCAAAAATCAGTTTATACAACAGGTCCTTGTTCCACATAAGGAAAGGTATTTGAAGAAAGTAAAGTGAGTGACAACTTAGAAAGGAGGGCGTGTTCAAGAGGACAATGCTTACTGGGGAGGCTAAGCTACATGTATTTCATGAGGGGAGCAGCGGTTGCACATGGGCGCACGGCACACGGACCAAGGCCTATGACGGAGCGGGTCAGTCACGGTGACTGTTTGGCCGTTCTACACCCACAAACCGTGTTCAGTGTGTAGGGGTGGACTCCGAGGAAAGTAGAAGAAAAATAGACTAAGTCCAAAGGACGGCTCCAAGCCACGTGGCGGGAGGGTGTGGCACGCACGCAAGGCTCTCGCTGGTGTTGCATTATGCATTGCATTGGCACTGGATATGTCCTTGTAAGGATTGCATCATATGTAATGGATAATCGAGGGTCCGGGGAAACAATCCCTGGGAATTAGAGGATTAGAGGACTAGAAATTGCATCGTAAGAAAAATATTTAACAGTTGAAGAAGTGAAATAGATGGCGCTAATATTTATCAAAATCAAAGGGTAAGATTCGTAACATTATGATGAACAATTTTGTGAAACTATGAATGACGTCATATGATTGAACAGGAAATTATGGTTGGTAGAATTTTAAAATATTTAGAAAATTTGTATCTCCTGATTCATTTTATAAAAATTATAATTTTTTCATTATCTTAAAGATATTGAATTATATCTTAAATTTCTCCTTAAATTTCTCCTGATCTGACCTATACTACATGTCCATACAGGAAGTTCATATTCATGTCAGATTCATGACGTATATCATGTCAGATTCTATCAGGTACGGCATGTTCTGGCATTCGCGATACATATAGAAAGTCAGCAATGGAAAGAAATGTGTAGAAAATTTCTCTTTTTTACATGACATTGGGTCATCCACAAACGTTCCTTCATTCAAGTCATCATTTCTCAAGATATCAAACTTGAAGAATTCCTATAGATTAAGGTATGACATTAGGTCTTTAGGTCGTGAAAATTTGAACCATATTCTCATACTGTATATACATGTATAAACTCCTCAAAAAAGTTCGGAAACTCAAGTTTGACTGACGATTTCTCTCTTGTTACCAACTCATTTTGCTTGCATTTGGTATCATTGGAAAGCCCTGTTATTCCTCTTTACAATGATGTGCCATTTGTTATGATTACGCAATTGGGGGATGTGCAGTACAGCTGAATATGGGGTGGGTGTAAAGTGAAATGTTGCATATCAATAAGATCTTACTAACAATCGTAACTCTTGGTGTCTTTCTAATGTACGTTTGCGTGATCGACTAATACTGGAAAAGAAATAATAATCAACTTTTTTTTTCATTATTTTTCATTAAAAAGATTATGTTTCACGAGAACACTTTGTAACACTGAGTTTTTAATGTTTTAATTACGAAAAATGCAAAATCACTTGCGAGTCCTAGTTCCGTATCCATATTGTTACGATCATAAGACATGCAGCTCGTCTGGATTTGTTTCGATGGTTTCCGGCGGAACGTACACACAGATAACGACAACCAATGTTCCTGTACACATGTATATAGTCCATATAATAATCAGATTGCATGTCCTGGGGACGAGGATAAAGGTCGTGACATTGTTGTCGTCCGTTCGGGTAAGCTGTGTTACGTACGTTAATGACACTTAAACCCAAATGAAAATCGTCTAAATTACATCGTGATGTTTGGCCATCGGGCTTTGGTGTTTGTTGATACATAAAGCCAAGATACTATTTAATATATTTGTCATAAAATTTGTCCTCTATGATGTCGTAAAGTTTGTTTGAAGTCGATTTTTTATTGTACGAAAGGCTGCCAATGCTGGAGTGTTCTGTGTCCATTTTGTTACGATCGTCAGACATGCAGCTAGCTATGCTCATCTGGATTTGTTTCGATGGTTTCCGGCGGAATGTACGTACACATACATGTAGATAATGACTACATGTACCAATGTTCCTGTGTATAGGCCGTATAATAATCAGATTGTGCATCCTGGGGACGAGGATAAAGGTTGTGACATTGTTGTCGTCCGTTCGGGTAAGCTGTGTTACGTACGTTAACGATGCTTAACCTTAACGTTAACGACGCAAAATTACATCATGATGTTTGGCCATTGGGCTTTGGTGTTTGTTGATACATAAAGCCAAGATACTATTTAATATATTTATCATAAAATTTGTCCTCTATGATGGCTGCCAATGCTGGATTGTACCGTGTCTTAATGTTACAAACGTTATTTCTCAAACATAAACTTCGAAAATTTGAGCGCAATTCGTGGCAGAATTGAATTAGCTTTTAAAATTAAATTAGAATTGAATGGAGTTGAACTGAATGAATAAGATTGAATAGTAAAATGGCGATGAAAAAATGCCTTGGATTAGATCATTTCATTGTTGTTTTCCGGTTCGGTATCCTTGTTACAAACGTTAAATAAAAGGATTAACAACAGTTTTTTGTTGAAAATTGGATTTGGATAACAGTCATTAAACATTGTGATTATCATAAACAAACTTTCCCTTTAAAATATAGAAGATTGCTCTTGTAAAACTATCTGGATAAAAACTTTCGTTATTTATAATATGTGGTGTAAACATGGAAAGGTGTCCTTTTTACTCACTCATGTAACTCAAACTGAAAAAAACATCAGAATATTTTTCTTGTTTGTACCTTGTCTGCTCATAGTGAGACATGTACCTTACATGTACATGATACAAAGTCAAAGGGAACTTACGCTTTGTGTGATACCATACACCTAAAAGACACTATGTTACATACGTTAGAAATGCATAAGTTGCTAAAAATGCTAAAAAAGTGGACTTCCTCACGACAAACTATCTTTACCCCTTTAAAGTAGCTTGCTTGAGGGATAAACATTGAAATAAAAGTGTCTGTATTATTGCTGACAGTTATTCATTTTTTACCATGTGTGTCACACTTTCTTCACCTAGTATTGTATACACACATATGACCTTCAAATCACTTCATCTGACCTTTACTTCCAGTCTAAACAAGAAGTTCAAGTTCAACATTCTAAAGCAAAATTGATAGGTCTTTTGAATATGAAATTGATATTGTTATTCAAATGTTGAGTGCGATGCCGTCCATCGGATTTGTCTCCATTTACATGCTCCATATTAGCTCATATATTTCTCTTGTTTCGTCTGTATGGACAACATCCAATTAAAAATGGTGTTATACATTTGTTTTTTTTCCGTACTTTTTTAGAATTTTGTTTTTGATTTGTTCTTATAATGAACTTTACCGGGATTTTCCCTGCGGTTTTTAGTATTTTTGTTCTATGCTCTATGCTTGTATAATTGTTTTTATAATGTAGTTTACTTTTAAGACTTATGAGTGCCAGCCACTCTTTTAATGTACATTTTATGGATTTCTTGGTATTTTTAGCTGTGTAAATTTACAATGTGGAATGGTAATTTAATTATATTTGGTAGTTTTATGCATTTACATGTATATGTAAAGCACCCAGAGGCCTTCATTGGTATTGGGCGCTATATCAAGTGCCTTATTATTATTATTATTATTATTGTTATTATAAAAGATGATACACCTTTGCAAAATATGATTGACATCATCGATGATAATTTGATTGAACCGGAAGTTGACACGAACACCGTGTGTTTGTTCTGACAAACACTTGAGCTCTAGTTTTTAATGATACATGTATGGTGTTAAGAATGCTCGCCTACATATGTACAAAAGTTAGAACAACAATCTCTCAAATGTCTTGGGAAAATTTAAAATTATGTGTAATTACGTGTACATGTGTGTACAGCATTACATTGTACATATCCCCCAGTATTACGAGTATTACATGTATGTGGAAACCAAGGAGCATAGGCCTACACTACAAAGTCAATTATCACTGTAAAAATTGTGTGAGTTCACAGTAGTTTTTTTTTCTATTGAAAGGAATCAAACATTTACAGCAGAAATGGCTGTTTTCAGATTTTCATGTAAATTATACAGAAATGTGCAGTTTCTAAATGGTTAATTTCCTTTTCTCTGTAAAGTTACAGCAGGTCTGCTGTTGATGCACAAGGGAAAATTTTGCTGTATAATAAAGAAGTCTCCGTAATGCCAACTACCAAAACAACTTGCTGTAAATGAACAAAAATTCTTTTAATAGTGTATCTCATCTTTAAAGTTTTTTGCGATTGACGCAGTCAAATTAACAATCATCGATGCCCAGAGGATTTGTTTATAGGCAATTAGTTTCATCGTAAGAGTATTCTAATGTACCTTTAATTTCAGTGATTTTTCCCAATGATTTTTGTTGTTGTGAAAATCACTAAGACCTATCTTTTTCGAAACTTCTGTGAGCATTTAAAATAACAGGTAAATCAATAAAATATTATTAAAATATTTCATAGACCACAAAATATAAATTCTTAATTTTTTCCTGCATTGTCAGAACTATGAAATTTTGTGCAGACATGTACATGTAGGCATTATTTGATCTCTGGTTACATCACAAATAAAACATCATTCTTAACAAATGATTGATTGATTGATTGATTTATTGATTTATTTATTTATTTATTTGTGTATTCTTGTATTCGTTTATTTGTTTATTCATTCATTCATTTATTTATTTATTTTTTATTTTATTTATTAATTTTTTTGGAGGGGAGTAAATCTTATATATTTTAATATTACTTCACAAAACCGAACACCTCTACGTTTTGTTTAACATTCAAACGCGGAATTCTAGTTTCTTTTTTTTCAATGTTTGATGGATATTTCAAAAATGAAATCAAAGTGGGAATAAATAGTTTAAAAAACAATAATGTATTTAATATATTGTAGTTTTACTCAATTGGCTGACCACTGTAAATTTTTATGTACTTTACTTCTCTCTAATATGATATCGAGAACCTTTTCAAGTTATCAAGATATCGGCAAATCACGATTTAAAAAAATATATCGCGATTTAAAAAATACATGTATATTGATATTTAAAAAAATCGTGATTGTGAGTCAATTCAGACATTTCATGGAGGTACAGTCTTTTCCAGTTTTCAGAAGTGAGAAACAAAAGTGAACTACTTCAGTGGTTAGCCGACTGTCAGATCACAAAGGAGCCGCCTTCAGGGTCCAGACCCAGAACTCTTTTGTTTCTCTTAATCCATTGCCACTCAAAGAAATCTATTCAGAAGGATTAAGTGTTGGGAATTGGTCTGTGGTTGCCGGTTCGAAAGCAATTGTGCACGAATGACAAAAATAATCACGATACTATCGAAAATCGTGATATACATGTACATGTATGTTTGACGATATGGATGAAAAAAATCGATGTCGCCCAAGCTTATCGTTTGCAAGACTGGCAAATTCTAAATAATCATGCATTAGGTAAAGTAGGGCTGTGCCGGGTATCCGGATACCCGACTGAAACTGTCATTACCCGGTTCCGTTTTTCGGTTCCGAGTACCCGTAAACGACTTTTTAAAATTGGGATTTACCATTTCAGTGGTGTGAACAGAAATCTTTGACTATTGAACAATGTAATGTTTACACTTTTAGGAGCAATTTTATTCAAGATAAAGACTTTGTAGTATTTTAGACATTTTCCATACACTTTTGTCCAACGATACATTGTATCCAATCATTAAGACTCAAATAGCCTGGCTGAGGCATGCTACAAACAAGTATCAAACTAGCTGCTCAGGATGGAATGTTTGCCTATTGTTCACAGTAATTGGATCAGTGGGACAATAACTGCTGCTTTACATGTATGTCAGCACTATGGTGTGTTAATAGAGGCATGGATAGAGGGGATTTTATTATAGGGGACTCCACATTAATTGTTGTCTTAATAAAAAAGTAGTGTTGAAATTGGTTTTGTTGTGTAATTATTTTGATGTGCCACCGACCATCTCTCAGCATATCACCAACATTTACATTTATTTACCCGCAGATACCGAGCTCTCTCGTGTATTACATTTGCCGACAAGGTGACAATTTGTTTCAAAAGAAAGACATAAAAAGGGAGGTGTTAAAATCGGTCAGTCTTTGAAACCAACAGTAGGATCCATAATCAGTCGGATTTGAAAGGTATTATTGGTTGCAGGTTTGATCCTTTCAATTGGGCAGCATATTTTTACAATCACCTAATCTCCTATCAGTTGAAAAGACGTTTATGAGGGACGAAATGCGGTTGCTTATGATGAGCTGCGAATTATGGATCGTCAAACATTGATGGAGGGGACAAATTGGCTGAATACTAATTAAAAAGTAGACAAAACTTACACCGATACGTTTTGTTAAGTTATTTTTTGATGAGTGCGCATCCTACATTTTAGACTCATTTCTTGACCGACCGATCAACACAATGCCACATCAACAGGGAATAGTCAAGTTTGGTCCCATTTTGAGAAAAAGGGGCCCAAATTGGTAAAATTCATTCTTTTAAGAAACAAGGTTTATTGACAGGTTTATTGACATTTAACTAAAGTTCATTGTGATAGAAACATATTAATATTCTGATTAAAGTTCTGATTTTAGATTAGTTATATTTTTGCAGTTTGTTAGTATCAAATATCAAATATTATTTTAGTACGCAAAATCATGTCCTTATCCAAAGCCAACATGGCATACGGGATATCCTTATTTAGAAGGCAGGGGCGTGGCAAGGCGCAAGCACATGAATCATTTTCCCATAACGGGTTAGTTCCGCCCACATCGCCTTTGACCAATGACATTATTCAACACGTGTTTTGTGACATGAACATTAAAGTCAACTTGCTATATGCATGCGCTCTGACACGCACGCACCAGTGATTATTGTCTTATCATCGATGGTATTCACTCCGACACAGTCACGTGTGAGGCCGCTGAACACGTAGCTGTGTGATGCACCGGCCATGCATGCTATCAATTGGGCTTTCTTTTGTACTGTGTATATAATATGGTACATTGTAACTTGGGTTATTAAAGACACTTTTGTAGCAATTTTTACGGTTTTATTTCAGAAATAACTTTCCGCAAATACAATATTTTGTCACCAAGATGTTATACTTTAATAAAGATCGAATTAAATATGGTATCCTCTGTATTACTAATAAAGGTCAATTTTGTTAACGTTTACATGTATTTGTACACCAAAGGAGGCATGTTTTCAACAAGAATGAAAACGGGTATCCAGGCATCCGAACTTTCCTGATTTCGGGTATCCGGTTCCAAAAATATCCGAAAACGCACAGCCCTAAGGTAAAGGGGGCAAATTTTTATGTACATGTAGCCTTAAGTTTTTTGTTTGTTACCAGCTAGTTAACTAAAAATAAAACAAATTGTTTTCCAAAGGGTCATTCCATGCCAAATCACCCCCCAAAAATGGAAATTTAAACCTACCCCCTTCAAATTGGTTCATATTTGGTGTATGGGGTAATTTTGGCTCAAAATTAGCTGAAATTTCAAGTTTTATCCCCATTGTACCAACGGTTTTCGAGCTGCGACTGGCCATTTTTTGGCGATTTTGGCCAAAATGGGCATGACTGCCCATTTCAAACGACCATATGTCCCTAACCGGTGGGCCAATTTTGTTGATATTGGTGTGTTTGGAAAGGTAACATCATAAGAAATCCAAATTTGCCATTATTTTTTATGTACCGTAGGAGCCATCTAAAGTTTGATAACCTTTGACCTTTACTTTAACCTTGAATTTAACCTTGTGGATCACGTGACATTGAGATGAACTTGAGTAAAATTATATTCCAATATGTTTTCTACAAAATATCAACAAATTTGGCCCACCGGTTAGGGACGTATGGTCATTTGAAAATGGGCGGTCGTGCTCAAAAAATGGCCAGCCATAGCTCGAAAACCATTGTTCCAATGAAGCTAAAACTTGAAATTTCAGCATCTTGAGTCAAAATGACCCCATACACCAAATATGAACCAATTTGAAGGGGGTAGGGTTTAACTCATTGGGTGAATGACCCCAAAACAGACTGAATAAAATTACATTTAATAAGCTAAAATAGCTCACAAATGCTCACACAGATCCTCCTGAATGCAAAATTTTCCCGGGGGCCTTTGAGCAGGCAGTCCCCTTGAGCAGGCCCCAGTCCCCTTGAGCAGGCGCCAGTCCCTACACCGTGAGATCATTTTGCTCACTGGTTAAGATTAAGAAATCATTTTCCAAAATGGACTCAATAAAATCACATTATAAGCTACATGTACATGTCTCCTGAGGACGATCAGAGCATACTGATCGAAACGTCGAGTTGTACCTCCAGTTCTTTTCAGAACTAATTACTACTCAATTGAGATTCCACATGGTGTCACCGCAATTAGTCTAAGTACTTATCATCCTCACCATGCAAAGCTACAAGTTTTACCTAAGCTACATGTATGTAAAATACCTCACAAATGCTCACACTGACCTCCTGAATGCAAAATTTTCCTAGGGCCTTTCAGTGAGCTCTGGACCCTATGCCTTGAGCTCACTTTGCTCACTGTTTTGACTTTTCCCCCCACTTTCAAAATCATTCCGCCATCATTATTTTAAAAAGTACATGTATGCTCAATGGAATTTTTTAATTCCCCAAATGACAGCTACATGTAAACACTCTTTCTCGATCAACGAGTAAGCACATTTGTGACTTGTGAATTAGTGCGAATGAAATTTCATCATGTTCCTGTAAAAGGATTGCGCCAATACCGAGGTCGGATGCATCAGTCCGTAGGATAGGATTGAGAATCTGAGCTTTTGATAGACAATGTTTGAGTTTATTGAAGGCTAGCTGTTTACTTTAACCCCATGTCATTCTGGCTCTTTGGTTTTTGTCTTATCAGTTAAAGGGTCAATGTCGCTGAATTCAATTGCTGATAATAAGCCTTTTTTTCTACACTGTATTTTGCAAATTATCGGTTTAAAACAATGGTGCAGTTATTAATTCCCAATATGTACTGTGTTTCTATGGCAGACACAGGAATTGAAGATGACTAATTTGAACAATTAAATTAGGTCTATGTTCATGCAGAGTCCATCTAATGTTATTTATTCTCTGAAAGCATTTCAACAATTCAACTCAATATACGTTCATCATACATGTGTGCGTCATTGCACGCACAACAGCGACACTGAAATACATTGTTACATGTCAAAAACATAATTAATCAGTTTTAATTAAAATTTGTATAAAAATATCTATTGATTCACACAAAATTTGGATGCATATACAGACATTTTATAACGATTAGGCTTTAATAAAGAGTACTCTGGTTCTGATGTGGATACTGCATAATCTACTTACATGTAGGCCCAAATGCATAAATAACCCAGTGCAATTTGCTAGCCCAGTGAAAACCTGGTATTGTTTACCAGGCTAAAATTTTAATCAGACCTGGTTGATCCTCATTATGGAGTCTGGAGAGATCTTGGCTTGTGAGCTCACCAGTATGGGACAACAAAAGAACCAATTTGCCAAGCACTAATCCTCACAATAGCTCCACCAGCAGTCAGCAGATTCAATGGGTATCTAGCACTAATCTTTAAAACCACAAGACTTACCAGCATTAACAATGTGTGTTTTTATAGAGTTCCCTAAATAAAAACAGAACTTTACAAACTATGTATATTATTGAATGTTTTCTTCCTCCATGATTATTGTAAACATAATATCAACAAAATATATAGGTTTCGCTAATTATGTCTATCATTTAATATTTTTGCAGAAGTTATGACGATGGGCAAGCATTTGAGAACTATAATTGAGGTCAATAATTCATGAATGTATAAGAAACGTTAAAGATATGACATATATATTGCTAGGCATGTCACAGGAACCAGTATTAAATTTTGAAATACCACAGCATTGCGAACACACACACCCAGAAACTAGTACAAAAACATGCCCTTTTCAAAATCTTCTTTTTTTTTTTAAGAACAAGAATACATTTTTTCAGTTATGATTCCAGATTTGAAGAGAGGAAGAATTCTTCTCAATATAAACCAAGTTTCCTTACGAAAAAAAGGAAAGTGAGCACTGCTTGAAAAGTGCTCACGGCACCAAACCGAATCAGCTGTTTTGCAAGCTAGGAAATTATTTGTGATTTAAAAACTGTGTACGGGGAGTACGTCTTACACGGAATAGCAGGAAATGCATCACGTGATCCGTAACGCACTCAGTGATTGGAAGGGTCACCTTTAATGGCCCTTTTGGCTGTTCCGCCTATTAAACCTACTCCAACTGTGATGGGCTCGTGAAATAAGAATATAAAAAAAAAATCACCGCGAAGAACAATATTCTATATAAACTCTTACAGACCAAAACACAAACACAGCCTCTAAAATTTCAGTGTTGTACGAACACTTATAAATATCTTTTGTATATTTTCACCAAGTTTAAGATACATAATTAATCGGGATCACCTTTTGATTTTGCTGGTGCGTGGTTGATATTAAGCTGGGGATTTGACAGCAGATATGTGGTCTCCCGAAGAAATTTCGAAGCTTTTGACAGATTTTGAAGTTCCAAATAAATATTATTTACTTAAATATCGGAATTTATTAAATAATAAAGTGAGAAATAACGTGTTTAAATAGGAAAGTTTTGTGATTTAAAAAACTGTGTACAGGGAGTAAGTTTTACACGGAATAGCAGGAAATGCATCACGTGATCCGTAACGCACTCATTGATCGGAAGGGTCACCCTCCAGGCCTAGAAATCCGACACGAATCCGCGAATCGATTCGCGCGAAGATTCGCGCCCAACATTAACACCGCGAATCTATGTAGATTCGTATAACACCAGTGTTCTAGCCAGGCATGCCCGATACGCTATAAAAAAAATACCGATGCGCTGTAAATCGGCCAAATTTATTCCATGGTGAAAAAAAAAAAAACACCCCAAAATTTCCTTTGTTCAGTTCGAGAACTAATTGCGAACAACAATAATTTGTTGCCACTGAGGGATTTATTTCATCTTGTAGGAAGCTTTATTGATACATTTTAATTGGCCGGCAACTTTGTTTCTTTTCAAGAGAATGTTTTTGATGCGCCGCATTTGTAACTTATGCGGCCTGCCGCGATCTATTTATAAGCATTCAACGTTAAACGACACTGGTTCCGCTACCACACTGCTTAGGCAAAAACCAGATGAGCGGAGTACCCGCTTGCCAGGCAGAGTGGGACCCACGCGTGTTTAGTTTATAATAGCTTGTAAACCAGCCAAGAACCAGGTCCCAGAGGTTATTGTCTCTTGGTCCAGGAGTGTAAAACCACAACCTGTCAGTCATTGTCAAGTGAACAATAGCCCCAACTCTTGTCTTGGCTCTAATCCCAAATTGATACATTCAACATTCCAAAGTCAGCAGATAGTTCTTTGATGTGAACTTGTGACCCAGAAATTGTGTCTTTTTGGTTGCTGGTTGTCTTGTTTCTTTTTCTTTTAAAATACTTTTAACAGACTGGAGCCAGGATAATTCTAAGGCATCTTTACAGCTGGACTATGTTTTTTTTTAAACTTCGCTGAGCTTTTTTTTTTATTTACGCAATAACTGTGGACTTGGAATATAGAGCACTTACCTGCTGTCCAATAAAATACTTGATGAAACAACTACACATATGAAGACGTCATGGTCATTGACAATGATTCAGATTTGTCCACACCTCATGAGGCAGAGCTCAGTCAGCAAGAGGAGTAATTTGGACCATGAAAACATTACACTTAACTTTTCTTCAGCTGAAGATTAGACTATGGCCCGTATTTTAGAACGTTCCTTTACTGCAAAGGACGCCTTTATGCCTATTGTTCTCTTAAGAGAACAATAGGCATAAAGTTGTTACTGACTCAAAGGAAAGTTCTAAACACTGAAGGCCTAAGAGTTCCTTGTTAAATACTCAATGTAAGGTCACGATGTCACACACTGAGTGATGTAATTGTTTAGTTAAGAGTTACACTAGTGAATGACATTCATAATCTTCATTGTCATAAAAGTTGTTACTGAATGTTTATTTGAAGGGAAAAAAGTGGAAACAATAAGAACACTGGAGTAATACAAAGTTGTTTGTTATGTCCATTTATAAATGCTTTATTTTCCAACATTACATTTTGCAAATTCACTTGTACAATTTGCAAAGAAAAAAAAAAAGATTCTCGCAAATACTCCTGCGAGAATCCATTCCCCGAAAATTGGGAGAATCCAGGATTCTCGCGAAATTCTTCCGCGAGAATCTGAATGGATTCTCGCGCAGTGTCGCGAACTTCTAGGCCTGCCCTCCTTGGCCCTTTTGGCTATTCCGCCTATTGAACTTACTCCAACTGTGATGGGCTTGTGACATAAGAATATCAACAACAACAAAAATCACCGAAGAATGATATTACACATATATGTAAACTCTTACAGGACAAAACACAAACATAATTTGTGAAAGATGTTCAGCCTTTAAAATTAGTGTTGTATTAATATGAATGGATTTGGAGATACATGTATAACCAGTGGCGTAGCTGGGGGCAAAGAAATTCGAAATGAAAGCGTAATTTCGATACAGCTGAAATGTGCATCCACGTTCAAATTTTCATTTGTATACTGTACATGTTCCGCGCAAGGCATGTGGAATGTATTCGTCGCACCATGCCAAAGAAGTAGTTTTTTACAGTTAGTATTTTTAAGACAATTTGTCTACGCCGGTCCCCGACGTTTAGACGTATTATGTTTGCGTATAAACTGCAGAGACCTGTGAAGCTGTGGCGCTTGTTTACGCCGATACAGGCGAATTTACCAAGGAGAATTATCTTTTTATGTACAGTACACACAGCCACATAGTCACTGATTTATGCGCTAAGATTTGTACAATTATTAGTCTGTTACCAGGTATGTGCATCCTAATGTTATGTGCTGGGGAAATAATAAGGATTCAAGACAGGTAACGTGTGCATGCTATCAACGGAAATTTCCACTGAAAAGTCTTAAAAGGAGTGAAGAAATCGTCTAAATTAAACCAAAATCGTAATAACTGGCATCTCTGCCATGCTCCAAAATCGCTAGCCAGCGAATAATCCTTTAACAATAGTGACTTATCCGATTAGACAGCCTTTTGTACGACCCCAGAGCCAGAGACCAGAAGGCAACTAAGCGACACACTTGAATAACCGAGCGCTTTCGTGAGTCACACCGGGCTAATTTAAGACCGGGCCAACACCGGTGGTTTTATAAGACCGGGTTATTTATACATTTGGGCCTTAAACAGGATGTTACATGCTACATGTATACCGGTATATGTTACATGCAGGTTCTTGCCGCTGGATAAAGACTGGTTTTTAATGGTGAGTGTTCCTGGTCATTGTCCAAATCTATTTTAGACAAGCAGCAACATACACATCATGCAGCAGTAATTTATTCCATTCAGCTAAAGTTTGTAACAGTCCTTAGTTGCAGAAAGGTCATTAAAAGATACATTGCATTTAGCCTAGTTGTGGGTACTCCATCTGTGTATTTATAAGATACATTGCATTTAGCCTACATGTACTAGTTGTGGGTACTCCATATCTGTGTATTTATAAGATACATTGCATTTAGCCTACATGTAGTTGTGGGTACTCCATCTGTGTATTTATAAGATACATTGCATTTAGCCTACATGTAGTTGTGGGTAGTCTCCATATCTGTGTATTTATAAGATACATTGCATTTAGCCTAGTTGTGGGTACTCCATCTGTGTATAAGATACAGTGCATTTAGCCTAGTTGTGGGTACTCCATATCTGTGTATTTATAAGATACATTGCATTTAGCCTAGTTGTGGGTACTCCATATCTGTGTATTTATAAGATACATTGCATTTAGCCTAGTTGTGGGTACTCCATATCTGTGTATTTATAAGATACATTGCATTTAGCCTAGTTGTGGGTACTCCATATCTGTGTATAAGATACATTGCATTTAGCCCAGTTGTGGGTACTCCATATCTGTGTATTTATAAGATACATTGCATTTAGCCTAGTTGTGGGTACTCCATATATCTGTGTATTTATGCTTAATGGCAGACACATGTTGTGACTCTGACTGTATTTAGTATTGTTGCTAAAGATTCATTTTTAAAGGACTCGTGACTCATACTCAGACTTGATATTCATGACTTGTGAATCGGACTTTGATGCAACTTTTGTGTGGTCCAGCAATTGATTCCAAAAGCTGAGATACATGTACATACTATGTACATGTACACATGTACATGGTTTGTATGTGTGCACCAATCTTGCTAAAGCAGCAAGGCACTTACATATGTGTAAGTGAAGTCAGAGAATCAGTTTAACAGTCAGCATGCACAGAGCGCCTAAACAAAGATAATTAGGTGTTCATGTGACAGCACTAACACCTCTTGAAATTGTTTGTTTTGGGTTTTTTCTCCTTCTTCTCGATGAGACTTATCTAACAAAAAAATCATAGTTCCAAAGTTCACAGAGCCTTCAAACTTGACACATACTTAGACCATAACATGTAGAACTTTGTCAATAGATTTATGAGATATAGTTTCAGGTAAAGTTGTGACGTCATGGTGACGTCATCAGATATCAAAATACACTAAAATCCAATTTTAATATTTCAAAAAATCATATCTCATGAACCACAAAAGATATTTTCACAATCTTTGCATCATCGTACAGATCGTGAATTATGTGACATTTTGTACACAGACGTGACCCAATCTGACCTCTCCTTCCCATCGAAACCAGAAACTTAAGTGAAAAACTATTCTGAAGCACTTTTATAAGGTCTGCAGCCAACATGATATGGTATTTGGGAGTACATGTACTGTACCTTCCGTGGACGAAATTACTATTGACATGTGACCTTTTCAAAAATGTGACTGATGACGTCATCTCACCTATTACAGCGCCCTCTGGCGGAGGGTTTAGAAAAATAATAATTTTCTGTCTAAAAAACCATAGGAAATTTGAATAGGACTTCTGTGAATAAAGTAACTAGTGACATCTTATCTTTTCAAAAAATATGTTTGATGTCATCAACGTTCAGAGCGCCCCCTAGCGGCAGTTTTACAAAAGGCATTATTTTCCAATCTCAGAAATTGAACCAAAGCAGGTACTAACGTTATTTTTTCATGATCATGACGAGGTCATATATATTATGACCTTCAAATCACCTCATCTGACCTTTACTTCCAGTCTAAACAGGAAGTTCAAATTCAACATGTTCTAACGCAAAATTGAGGTCTTTTGAATGTGAAATTGATATTGTTATAATAAAAGATGATTGCAAAATATGATTGACATCATCGATGATAATTTGATTGAACCGGAAGTTGACACGAACACCGTGTGTTTGTTCTAACAAACACTTGATCTCTAGTTATGATTAAATTTATTTTTGTATAAATCAGGGATGAGATTATGAGAAAATTAAAAGGTCAGAAAAATTGTTGGCATTATCATTAGGCATAGCCTATAGCCTATGTATGGCAAGGAAACTGTATTTCTTGGTATTTTGAATAGAAAACAAACAACAATGAAAAAAAAATTCACATAAATCGGCAAGTTTACAGAATAACAGTATAAGGCACATATGTACATGTACATGTATGTATTATTTAATAGCTTAACTGCCAAAATAGAAAGGATGACATACAATGAAATATGAATGCCCATGGACTCGGCCATTTTGAGCAATAATCAAGATCTCTTCTTGTAAACCTTGTACCCTGTGGTTTTCTATTGATGAATGCTGCTCAAATTAATGAATTTGGGCAATCACACAATGAAAAGATACAGCATTGGACAGTTGTGAGTGCTTAACCGCTATTTAACCAATGAAAAGCTACATACATTATGTTTTGGATTTATTCTTCTGTAGTTCCTAGTTTCAACCATAAACCACAGCAAGCTATCTTTCAACAGACTAGCGTTCATTGCATGTCACTGATGTATGCAGCAACAGTTTCTCCAATTTAATTTGCCAAAGATAATCAGTAATAAACAAGACATTTATTCAATATTCCTAGATTTATTTTAAAATACAATGATACAAAAGGAATGTTTTCATGGTCACAGGTTTGTCAGAACCCAGTTTGTCAGAATCCAGCCTGATAAATAAACCATCAATGAATCTGATCTTTGTTTTGAGAATTGGCATTTAGCAATATCTGTTATCTTTATTCCCTATAAAATAAATACAAACGGATGGATACTTAAAGTTATGACTTAAAATGCGATGTAGGTCTCACCACTGTAGAAAATCTGCTCAGTCGACTGTGTCCTGGCAGTGTTTTGACAGCTCATTCGGTGTTTTGACAGCTCATTCAGTGTTTTGACAGCTCAAGTCCCTATCAGAGTCACAGTTGGCTTTTCCTCGCCAATCCTACATACATGTGACGTCCCTTAAAATCCACTGATATCAATTGATATTTTCTGTAATAACCCTAACCCCCATACATGCATTTTACAGACACCCTGCTGAATGAATGCAACAAAATGCAACATGGTGCAGCCTGCTCAATGCAACAAGATCCACCAGCTAGAACAATGGTTCTTTTGTTATCTGCTGAGGGCAACAACATGCAACAACTTTTTACATTTGTTGCATCTTTTTGCATTTACAGTGTAGCATGGTTGGAGTTAATTAACCCTACATGTAACTCCCTAGGCCCATTTGTTTACACATAACCTGAATCCTATTATCCTTCCTAACTCCCTTGGCTCATTTGCTTACACATAACCTGAATCCTCCGAAATCCTTCAGTAGTAAAGTAAGCACATGACATGTATGCACACATGTGTTTCTAATGTGTGATACATGTACATGGCCAGGGACCCTCCCTGCATGCATGGAGCAATGAACAGTGTCCACTGACCCAAGCACTGACCTTGCAACCACTATAACAAACATGGATGTACATGTACCATGGAAAGGCAAGTATGCCTAATAACCTCAATCCTCCAAAATCCTTCACTTTAGCAAAGAGCATGTAGCATGTAACCTCAATCCTTCAAAATCCTTCACTTTAGCAAAGAGGATTTTGGAGGATTTGGGAAGGTTAATAATAATAATAATAATGTGTGGATTTATATAGCGCACGTATCCACCAACTAAGTGGTGCTCAAGGCACATTATATTATTATCCCTGCTCATAAGGCTCATAAGGCTCATAAATCATTCCTGAAACCATCTCAGCTCCCTGGGGAGTATACAGCCCAATTGCTGCCATTTCTAGCGCATATAGAGCAAACCAACTCTGCCTTCACAGGTACCCATTTAACCCCTGGGTGGAGAGAAGCAATTATGATTAAGTGTCTTGCTCAAGGACACAAGTGTCACGGCCGTGATTCGAACCCACATTATGTTGCTAACACCAGAACTTGAATCCGGTAAGCTAGACCGCTCGGCCACAACACCCCAGGGTTAATATTAGGGTTAATATTAGGCATGTTAGACCCAAAATTCAAAATCATTGTTTCTGTACAAAACTCATATTGATTGAAAGGGCAACAAATATCAAACTTAATATTTAAAAAAATTAAATAAATTGATGAAACGGTTCAAAAGTGAAAAAATGCAATGGAACTTTACTGTATAAGCGTTGGCACCGTGAGTGAAAATGTCTAAACTGATTCTTGTGTACTTTGTGTCTATTTTAATATGTTATATCTCCAAATAGGGCTGTGCCGGGTATCCGGATACCCGAACAAAACTGTCATTACCCGGTTCCATTTTTCGGTTCCGAGTACCCGTAAACGACTTTTTAAAATTGGGACTTACCATTTCAGCGGTGTGCACATACATCTTTGACTAATGAACATACTTTAGGATCCATTTTATTCAAGAGATTGCACTCTGATAGCGCCTTTGTAGTATTTTAGGGACATTTTCCATACACTTTTGTCCAAATGTTTGTGATACATCATTAGGACTGAAACAGCCTAGCTGAGACATGCTACAAACAAGTATCAAACTAGCTGCTCAGGATGGAATGTTTGCCTATTGTTCACAGTACATAGTGGGACAATAACTGCTGCTTTATGTCTGCACTGGAGTGTGCACCATGATGTGTTATTACAGGGGATTTTATTACAGGGGAAGTCCACATTAATTGTTGTCCTAATAAAAAAAAAGTGGTGTTGAAATTGGTTTTGTTGTGTAATTATTTTGATGTGGCACCAACCATCTCTCAGCATATCACCAACATTTACATTTATTTACCCACTGATACCGAGCTCTCTTGTGCATTACATTTGCTGACAAGTTGACAAAATGTTTCAAAAGAAAGCCATAAAAAGGAGGTGATAAGTCGGTCATTGTCTTTGAAACCAAACCAGCAGGGCTCAGTGATGATCCGTGTCATTGGTGGCGGTCAAATGCCATTCGGTTTCCATCAGTCACAAGGATCGCCAAGAAGTACAGTGTATTTTGGTATTCCGGCAACGTCAGTGCCCTCCGAACGGGTGTTTTCCACCGCGGAAAATATCGTCACGGCAAAGCGGAGCTGATAACGTGAACATGCTGGTATTTCTGGCAATTAACGCCCGCATAACTGCCATCCCACCAAAGTGAACATGATTTATAACTTATCAATAATAAGTAACAATCAGTACACCGCAACCGATTTTGAAAGAGAAATATGGGGTTCTGAAAATAATCTTAATTCTTAAAATCATTGTTTAGCTTTACTATTAGTAGTAGTTGTTGTTTCTAATTATTCCTAGCTACATGTAGGTCTCTTATAGTAAATTCATTCTTTCAGGAAACAAGGTTTATTGACAGGTTTATTGACATTTAACTAAAGTTCATTGTGATAGAAACAAATTAATATTCTGATATTAGTTTCATAATATTAAATATAATTTTAGTATGCAAAATCATGTCCTTATCCAAAGCCAACATGACGTACGGGATATTCTTATTTAGAAGGCAGGGGCACGGCAAGGCACATGAATCGTTTTCCCACAACGGGTTAGTTCCGCCCACATCGCCTTTGATCAACCAATGACATTATTCAACACGTGTTTTGTGACATGAACATCGAACATCGAACATGCTATACGCATGCGCTCTGATCACGCACACACCGGTGATCATTGTCTTCTGATATGGTAGTCACACTCCTGACACAGTCACGTGTGAGGCCGCTGTAGCTGCGCATGATCAATTGGGCTTTCTTTTGTACAGTGTGTATGGTACATAGTAACTTGGGTTATTATACACTTTTGTAGAAATTTTTACTGTTTTATTTCAGAAATAACTTTCAGTAAATATACAATTTTTTTGTCACCAAGATGTTATACTTTAATAACTTAGATCAAATTAAATATGGTATCCTCTGTATTATAAAGGTCAATTTTATTAACATTTACATGGATTGCCATGGTCGAGCAGTTTAGTGCATCAGATTTGTGTTCTGATGGCTGAGTCATCAGAATGTAGGTTCAAATCCCAACCGTGACCATGGTGCTTGTGTCCATAAGCAAGACACTTTACCATAATTGATTCTCTCCACCCAGGGGTAAATGGGTACCTGTGAGGGCAGAGTTGGTTGTTGTGTTTGATTAGCCCTATGCGCTGTAATGGCAGCAATTGAGCTGTATACGCCCCAGGGAGCTGAGATGGTTTCAGGAATGATTTATGAGCCTGATGAGCAAGGGTAATAATATAATGCGCCTTGAGCACCAGTTTGGTGGATACGTGTGCTATATAATTCCACATTATTATTATTAGTAGTATTATTATTATTATTATTATTATTATTATTATTATTATTATTATTATTTGTACACCAAAGGAGGCATGTTTTCAACAAGAATGAAAACGGGTATCCGGGTATCCAAACTTTCCTGATTTGGGGTATCCGGTTCCAAAAATATCCGAAAACGCACAGCCCTATCTCCAAATCCATTCATATTAATACAACACTGTAATTTTAATGGCTGAACATCTTTCACAAATGTTTGTGTTTTGTCCTGTATGAGTCTACATATCATTCTTCGGTGATTTTGTTGTTGTTGATATTCTTATGTCACAAGCCCGTCACAGTTGGAGTAAGTTCAATAGGCGGAATAGCCAAAAGGGCCAAGAAGGGTGACCCTTCCAATCACTGAGTGCGTTACGGATCACGTGATGCATTTCCTGCTATTCCGTGTTAAACTCCCTGTACACAGTTTTTTAAATCACAAAACATTCCTATTTAAACACATTATTTCTCACTTTATTATTCAATAAATTCCGATATTTAAGTAAAAATAATGTTTATTTGGAACTTGTCAAAATCTGTCAAAAGCTTCGAAATTTCTTCGGGAGACCACACTGCTGTCAAATCCCCAGCTTAATATCAACCACGCACCAGCAAAATCAAAAGGTGATCCCGATTAATTATGGATCTTAACCTTGGTGAAAATGTACAAAAGATATTTATAAGTGTTCGTGTAGCACGATCAGTTCAAAAAACTGTGAAAACTTGAAATATTAGGCCTGTATTGAGAGCATAATTTCAATCAATCCATACACCCGAAAATGTAGCTTGTTACGGTAATCGTCAGAACTGTGTTCGGATGTATTTAGTATGAATGGGACTTGGGCAAGTCCACGCTAAATGTTACAACTGCACAACACCAAAAGTAGCTCTAATTTAAATTATGTTGAAGTTCCAGATAAAACCTGTAACGATTCCCACGGTAGTTGTATGATTACATAGATATAATATACACAATAATAAAGGATTTGGTTGTTAGTTGTTCAAATAATCAGTAATTTGTTAAAAATGTCCAGCTTATTTTGGGGGGTCTCTGTGGGACATGCGTAAAGCCGTGCGTGCTCTTATTTTTAGCCATGTATTCATGTAGGCCTATTCGAACAGAAATACAAAATAACTTTCAAATATGACAAATAAAAGTATTTCAGATGAAAAATCTACTTTTTAACAGTTAATTCTTGTTTAAAAACATAATTTACGACCGATAAATTCAGCGATCACGTTCGTCACAATGTCTGTCCACAAAGTGACGAACGTGAAACATGCCAGTTTTGACAAACAGTGACCATGAACGACAAGAAGATAAATACGGCTTGCCAAGAAAACTACCATGTTTTATAATACTAACAGCATTTTACGGGGTTTTATTTCATTGCAAACAAAACCTTCCATATTTAAGGGAGTTACAAGATTCTGTCCCTTTTTGATAACGTACGTCACATTTATTAATTTCCCGCCAAATTATAAAAGAACACATTAAGGTCTATTTTTCGCGCGCACGTACATTTGCAACTTTAGTTTACGCTTTGCGGGACTGCCATTGTATGAAGAAGTTACTGCGTTGTTGTTGAACAGCGGGGAGAAGGTCGTCGGTCCGGTCCGGTCCGCAGCTACAGGTAAGTAACAAACGTTATCTTAGATTTCCACGTAACGAACGGGACCAAAAAATGTGCGTTACCTGGACAGACATGCCATTTCTGTCTTTGCGACGTACTGAGGGGACGGCCGACGCATCGAAAAACGTTCGCTACAAGGACAGATCTTCATTGTCGGTCACAGTGACGTACATTTTTAACAATATTTTTGCCCATTGAAAATCCGTTCGTCACATGGACGAAATATTTGGCAAAATACTTCGTCCGTAGTAGGGGGAAACATTATTTACGAACAAAATAGGCATATTTAAACCAAAACTAGGGGCATTAATTCTTTCACCAGGGAAACAAACATGACAAACGGTGTGTTTCACGCATGCAACGGTGTTTCTTGTGCGTGTCCGAAAACTGGGCATAACGCTGTATCCTCAGTCTCGTCCCCAGGGCATTCGAGCACTACGTCCAAAATTAACAACGTGGGGTAAACAATGGGGACGAAGTTGTTGTATCTCGTTCTCCACTTTCTTGATACAGATACGACTGGGAAAAGTGAAAAAATTATGGAAATTCAAAATTATTCACAGTAGGCCTAAGGCCAAAATAAAAAATAGTTTTGTTGCCCTTCGCGACCGATCCTATGTCACAAAAGATGGGTTGTGTTTGTTTGTTTGTTTGTTTTTTCAACAAAAAAAATTGTTTTTATTTTTTTCAATTTTTTTTTTTCTTCAATTTTTATTGTAATTTTCTCGAAATCTCAACGTTTCTTCACACAAAATGATCTTGTTTTTTGAAAGCCTGTAACAGCACAATCGTGCATTTAACCATCTCAATTTTATGCAGTTTTTGCTTTCATGGATGGTAAACAATTTGTTTATAAATCCAATTTTTTAATGAAAAAGGAGATTGAAGAACTTTTTAATCAGGGAGAATAATATATTACCAAAAAAAATAATAATAAATAAAATTTAAAAAATAAACATAAAAAGGAAAATGAGAAAAGGCATGTTTAAAAATTTTTAACAGTCAAACATGAAAAACATTCAAGGCAGCCTGTGATTTTTTTTTTTAAATTACAGTTGACAGAGCGGCCTCATTCAATCTTCATTTCATCCTGAAAGTACTATATTTTATATCAATACAGGTTTACCGGGGCCATAGTATCAGCAGTGTCGAGAGGTGCGTCAAAGTAAAAATCAATTTTGCCATGGCACACCATAATGAATAGCCATAGACCAGAAAGCTCACTTTGGTTCATGGGAAATGTGTGAAGTCAGTGCAAATGATGTATTTGAAGGCCAAAACTAAACAAAGAACAAAATAAATAACTAAATTTGACTGGTTACAAACCTTTTATTTTAAATATGTTTACTGTATTTTCCATTACTCAATACAATAAGACTTTTTTCTCTTCTTTTTTTTGCTAGATTGTAATAATAATAATAATAATGTGTGGATTTATATAGCGCACGTATCCACCAACTAAGTGGTGCTCAAGGCGCATTATATTATTATCCCTGCTCATAAGGCTCATAAATCATTCCTGAAACCATCTCAGCTCCCTGGGGAGTATACAGCTCAATTGCTGCCATTTCTAGCGCATATAGAGCAAACCAACTCTGCCTTCACAGGTACCCATTTAACCCCTGGGTGGAGAGAAGCAATTATGATTAAGTGTCTTGCTCAAGGACACAAGTGTCACGGCCGTGATTCGAACCCACATTATGTTGCTAACACCAGAACTTGAATCCGGTAAGCTAGACCGCTCGGCCACGACATCCCACTCAATGATGAAATGCTGGAGGCCACAGCAGCTGATGAACAGAGCAGTGTAAAACTTAAAGTTGGGGAGTGGTGTGTTGTCAGATATGACAACACATCTTAGGGGTGGTTGAAGATGCAATTAATGACGAACTCAAGGTTTCTGTTATGGTCCAATGTGGTCCAGTCTTGGAAGTGGCCTGATCCTGCAGATTCTCTCTGGTACACAAAATCAAATGTCCTGAGGGAAATACAGCCTCCCACTCTGGTATCCTCCCGGGGGCATTTTGAGTTCCAAGAAAATTGGGATTTAGAACCATAAGAGGTATTAATTGTACAGAAATTGGTGTATAAGGCCAGCATCAAGTCGACCTGTAATTTACTTAACTGCAACAGAACAAGCCTTGGTCAAGAATTTTGACACTACCAAGTCGTGACAGAATTATCATAATGCACAATTATACCTTTCCAGTATTTCAATTCCAATCGATTTTAGTTTTATATTTTACCTCTTTAAAGGTAGTGCACCATTTGCTTTTGCTGTAATTTTCAGATATACATATAAATGGATTTGGGGGTTAGTATTTTATAGCGTGCTAGCAAATACTGGAACACTCGTCTTTTTAAAAGCATCAACAACTTAAGCAGGTCGGTGATACAGTATTTGCTAGCACGTTATAATATACTAACCCCAAATCCATCAATTTCTGAAATTACAGCAAAAACAAATGTTGTATGCTACCTATATTCTGTAGTTTGAATGAATTAACTTAAATGTTGCCATGAATTTTAATTACAATCGATTTTAGCTTTAAATTTTACTTCTTTAAAGGTAGCATACACCATTGCTTTTGCTGTAATTGTCATGGATTAGAGGGTTAGTACTTTATAACATGCTAGCAAATACTGTAACACTCGTTTAAAAGCATCAACAGTTTAAACACGTCGGTGATCAGGTGATACAGTATTTGCTAGCACGTTATAAAATTATACTAACCCCAAATCAATCCATTTCTGAAATTACAGCAAACACAAATGTTGTATGCTACCTATATTCTGTAGTTTGAATGAATTAACTTAAATGTTGCCATGAATTTTAATTACAATCGATTTTAGCTTTAAATTTTACTTCTTTAAAGGTAGCATACACCATTGCTTTTGCTGTAATTGTCATGGATTTGAGGGTTAGTACTTTATAACATGCTAGCAAATACTGTAACACTCGTTTAAAAGCATCAACAACAGGTCGGTGATAAATATTTGCTAGCACATTATAAAATACTAACCCCAAAATCCATTCATTTCTGAAATTATAGCAAACGCAAACGTTGTAAGCTACCTTTATTCTGTAGTTTGAATGAATTAAATGTTGTCATGTACTTAAACTGATGTTAGCTTTATGAATTGAATGTTCCCATTGATTCAACTGATTTTAGATTTGCAACAGAAACACTGTCCATTCGAAGTATCCACATCAATTTTACATTTTAGAATGCTCAACATAAAATTACATCTCATCAAAATGTATTAAGTTTATTCTTGTGGTAGACTTCAGGTTGACAAAAGGCTAGAGAAAACACTTTTTACAAGTTATTAACAATACTGATCAGCTTTTATTCATGTATCGGTACAGTATTGAATACACATGTCTGTCCATGTAACAAACGTGATGTGTGTACATGCATTTAAACAAAATTACAGTGTGTGAATAGAAGTTGTCTTTCTGGAAATAAAATCATCCCATATGGAGTTATAGAAATATAAACTTGTTTAGCTCATCAATCATGTTTTACCTTTAAATTTAAATTTAAGACACAAAAATTTCTGTCCATGTGACAAACGTGATAATCAAAGTCTGTCCATGTGACAAACGTTATGTCAGAAAAGATAACAGTATTTCTTCAAATCAGGTTATATAGATGGTTGAACATCCTAGAAAACATTGATGTGGGTTTTACAGGGTGTTAACTATTTTTGTTTGTTAAATAAGTCATCATCTACATAAAAAAAAACATTTGAAACTGTCTTGTCTGTCCCAGTGACAAACGTGATTTTCTCGCCATCCTCCTCCGTATAATTTCTTAAGAAAAAAGAAAGGTTTTTTGAAAGTTATCTAAATATAAACATTAAGGGTATTAAATCATACTAGAACAAAATTTTACTGAATCTGTGCCTCTTGCTTCGAGTTATGGTTAGGCAAAGAAAAGTGTCTGTCCATGTGACAAACGTGACGTCTTCAAGATTAACCTCCCATAACTTCTTAAATACTGCTCAAGTTATCTTGATCCTTCTGGATTAACAAGTATAAAGGAGGAAGATTATGTGGAAGCCAAAAATATCCCCCAAAATTGCAGTTGAAAATTCATACTCAATGTCACACAGTTGTAACATTTAGTGTGGAATCACCCACTTCCAAATATGAGCAATGTAGGAGTCCAGGATCACCTTTTGATTTATCCATCATAGGGCTGTGCCGGGTATCCGGATGTACCCGACCGAAACGGTCATTACCCGGTTCCATTTTTCGGTTCCAATTACCGGTAAACGACTTTTTAAAATTCGGACTTAACATTTGAGTAGTGCGAACAGAAATCTGTGACTCTTGAACAATGTAATGTTTACAATTACAGTCACTTTTACAGACAATCTTTAAATTCAAGAGATTGCACTCCAATAAAGAAAAGATCGATTTAAGTATGGTACATGTATCCTCTGTATTTTAAAAGTCAATGTGTTACCATTTACAGTACATGTATTTGTACACCACCGGAGGCATGTTTTCAACAAAAATGAAAACGGGAATCCGGGTATCCGAAGTTTCCTGATTTCGGGTATCCGGTTCCAAAAATATCCGAAAACGCACAGCCCTAATCCATCATTGCCCAAGCTTGCAAAACAGCCGGTTCGCTTTTGGTGCCGTGAGCACTTTCGCTCACGGCAAGAGCTGCGCGGCAAGGGTTAAAAATTGAACCATTTTCAAGCAGTACAACTAGTACTTTTTAGCACTTTCCCTGGGTTTTTTTTCGTAAGGAAACTTGGTTTTTATTGAAAATAAGTCTTCCTCTCCTCAAATCTGGAATCATAATGGAAAACAAATGTACTTCTTGTATCTAAAAAAAACGATTTTGAAAAGGGCATGTTTTTGCCCTCGTAATAGTTTCTGTGTGTACATAACGCTGTGGTATTTCAGGATTTATTACTGGTTCCTAGCTGTGACATGCCTGTTAACCCTCCTGTTGCTGAACATGCCAAAACCTGCCAAATTTGTACTGTGTAATAAGCATAGGGCCCACAGCGTTAACCTGTCAATGCATGTCTGACGTCATAACACTTACAAGTATAGTAAGTACATCCACATGCCAAAACCCTTTGGAGGGTTTGGAGGGTTTTGAAAGGTGCTGATACTAAGTCATAAAGTAAGCTAAGTCTGTAGCAAGTACACCTACATGCCAAAACATGTTGGAAGGTTTTGAAAGGTACATGTATTGGCACTTGAGCCCTTTTCACACAAGCACCGATAACAAAGGTCCTTGGTAATGGGCGCCAGTTGTCTGTCACCTCGGTCGTTTGCGATTTTTAAACAAACTTTCACACGACTTGCACTCACGCCAAAACGAACGTCCCTCGTTTTCCATGGAGGGTCAAAGCTCATGATTGTGCAATCCAATATTTCACTGCTACCGCACGCAGAGCTTATTCACTAACGCTTTCTCTACGTACCAGTTGTTTTCCCACGAAGATATACGCGTTGTGCGAAATCAAACGTTACTTTCTCATACATTTTGTTTTCATTTCCTTCCTATTTCTCGACAATTTTATTCTCATTTTATTATTATGGATATTGAATCAAGTATACTTGCAACAATTCCGACGGATTGATTTGTAACGTAAGGCCATCCGACGAGAAAAATAAACAGTTGTAAGAATTCTTCTTCTGGAATCCTTTGCTCTTTTCGACAATTTCATTGACTCAAATTCTGAATGAAATTCAAGAGAAGTATAAGTAGCACGCGAACGTTGGAAGGACGGACATGTGTACAAGTTGTTTACCAACACACATCCGGGATTTATTGCACGCTGATTATTTTAGTGACGCGTTCTGCGCATGTGAAATGATACCGCCAAAGCAAGGGTCCCCTGTTTGGGCGCACGAAGCGATTTTAACATTTTTTGGAGGTCTCGATCTCTGTTATAAATAACGAGGGTCCGTGGTAATTATTTAACAAGGATAGCTTTCACACGACTGGGATTTGCTATTTTTTAACATGGATGCGATTTTTAGTCAAGGTCCCTTGTTAAAACTGTCTCGTGTGAAAGGGCCTTAAGTCTTAAAGTAAAGCTAAGTAATCCTCAATAAAATTCATCCAACTGTCAAAACCTTTCAGAAGGTGCCTGAGCTACCCTGTGCATGAACAGTAATCCCTAAGATACACATCTACACTGTACATGTATCAGTCTATTACTTGCCAAAGGGATTTGAAATGTTCAGTGACTAACAGTCAACAGTTATGTACACAAACTATGTATAGTATGGTAGTATATCTACACTAGGCTTGGGCGATATCGATTTTTTTCATCCACGATATATCGCCAAACATATATCGCGATTTTCGATAATATCACGATTAATTTGTTCACACATGAGTGCTTTAGTGCCGATGATAACAGGGACGTACCCATACAAGCATCACAATATATTGCCAGTGCTTATCTGAGAGACACGTACAATCGCGCCGTTCACGAGTGCACCATGGCCATTGGCAAATTCGTTTGCATAATAATTATGTGGGACGGTTACTGCGTCGTGCGTCCCAATCACAGCCCAAGTTCATGTGATTCACGTTCCACGTGACTGGGTCATAGTATAAATACGTGACTAGGTTTATTCCTGCATATAGTACCATGGAGAATAAAACCATGTGATTGTGAACGTCATTTGCGCTTCGTAAATGTGACCAAGTTTGGATTGTAGTCACACTATTTTAAATAAATGTCACATGGTTTATCAAGAGTACGTGTATGTGTTTTGTCACACGAGACAGTATGGTATAATAGAATAGTGTCCTAATCCCCCAACTTTGATCGAGCCGTTGCCGATCCATGCTTTGATTTAATTCATGACTAATGTCGATTTTTAAAGAATGCCCATAGTCTGCATATGATATAATGTACTTGCACGTGGTGCGCCAGCCAGATTCACAGACCACCATGGCTAGAGAGTGACACGTAAACATTGTTGGATCAAATACCCCATTCAATCCCAACACTTAATCAGTCTGAATAGATTTCTTTGAGTGGCGGTGGATTATTAAACAACACCCTGTCAGGCAGCTCCTTTGTGATCTGACAGTCGGCTTACTACAGAAAAAGTTCGGATTTGTTTCTCACGAAAGCTGAACAGAGTTTTTTCCATAGAATTTCTGACCCAACTGACAATCAAGGAGTTTTTTTTAATCGCGATATATTTTTTTTCTTCGCGATAATTTTTTTTTCATTGCGATATATTTTTTTTCATCGCGATCTGCCGATATCTCGATGATTTGAAAAGTTCTCGATAACATAATCGAGTAAAAAAATATCGCAATATTCGATATTATCACATCATCGTCCAAGCCTAATCTACACCACCTTTCAAAACCTGCCAGTGTAGTGCATAGTGAAGCAACTACATAACCTTTCAAAACCCTCCGGCTGACAGGTTTTGAAAGGTGCAGTTTCTAGGCCCAAAATTTTTATAGGAGGGTTAATATAAATTTTGCTTTGTGCTCTTATATTTTGTGCGCAAATCGGCCCATAGTGGTTTAGAAATGACAAACCAAATTGGACTATGTAAGTTATAGAGGAGCAATGAACAGAAGATAAAAAGATAAAAATCCAATTCAGGCCTAGATATTAACGCCACCATGGTAATTGCCGTGGTGCCCCTCTGAGTTGGCCTTAATGCCCCTTTGGTTGGCCTTTTGATGCAGCTGCATGTAAGGCCAAAGTGGCCGTGCCCTATCAATCCTTAAGGTCAAGGCCTAATCCATAATGTGCATATTTAACCCAAGTACAACAACAAATCAAGGTGGTCATTTTGTAAATCCCCCAGTCATCACACATGATGGTGCAGCACAAACTTGTATAGGGCGGGATGTGCATATAATGTACATGTACATGAACACGTACTATAAAGCTTGGGCGATATCGATTTTTTTTCATCCACAATATATTGTCAAACATATCGTGATTTTCGATAATATTGCAATTTTTTTTCATTCATGCATGATTGCTTTAGGTATATGTACAGGTATGTACTTCTCTACAAGCATCCAAAAAAAAATCGCCAGCGTTTGGCTGAGAGACACGTGCAATCACACCATTCGCGTGTGCACAATGGACATTGGCAAATTCATTTCACAAAGTACAAAAGAATTGCGTTTTAGAAATGTCATGAGCTCCGATCAAGGAGCCACCGTCAATTTGTGCTTTGATTGACAGGAGGGGCAGTTCTTTAAAAGCTCTTAGATATGGCCCACAACATACCTCAGTTAGGCACAGGCAACACACTATACAATTCAGTATTCATCCATTTTCGTAGTTTACAGAGTGCCTACGAGTACGTTGTACAGGCTAGGTATAAAAACGAATGCAACAAAACCCTAACTCCCAGGTATTCTGGTAAGCAACCTTCGTGAATCCTCCAAAATCCATCAGTGCACTTTTGGAAACATGCTCTTATCTTCAAAATGCACCATGCATTTTCGTTGATCTTTCATATTCAGCACTTATGGCCTGTACTTCTTGCCAGGTAGTAATTTTGCCCCATTTGAAGAGGTGAAAGTACCAGTTTCTAACAATGCAGTATTTTTCCAAAAAGTGCCCCTTGGAGGATTTTGGAAGATATGGGGTAGTTAGGGATAATGAACATTTATTCATTATGTACAGAGATCAAATCGAGTTTTGCGCGCTGTTCAACTTCAAGTGAATTGCATATTCATTATTAAATGTCAATGCATAAATGCATATATTATGATGTCACTCGTGAGAACTCGGATAACTTGCGAGAACTCAGCAAGAGATTTGAAAATGGCGTTGTCGTGGAGAGACGTGTACGAACACATGTCAAAGACTCTGACATTTGAGGATCAAATTGTACCCGATAAAAATATGTTTTGAAAGTAGCCTAAGTGAACAACTATAGTTAGGCAGTTTCATGAAAATTTGAAGTTGCTTCAATTCTTTTAAATGTCATATCACTGGATAGAGCAAAAAATTAGAAAGAAAATGAGGGGTCAATGGTCATGATAGGTTAACCCTGTGCAAAGTTACGATTTTTTGTTGATTTAAATATTTGGTCATTTTGGAGGCCAGTTTCATTTGAAAAGTTGTGACCGCATTTGCCTGCAACGTATCCTTGTAGTACTAACAAAGTGTCTATATAGCATGTACCCCTTTTATAACAAAAAAATCTCATTGAATACCAAAATCCACCCGTGCGTGACACCCCGATTAAGCGTGCGTGACACCCCGATTCACCGAGTCAAATCGCCGATAGAGGTGATTTTTTTTAATTTGCTGTCGGATCATTTTCCGCGAGTTGCACTGTTTTTCCACCAACGTTACAGTTGGCACCACGATACGGTGTATCCTTTTTTCGTGGTTTCAAGTTTCGTGAAGACCATCCAATACCTCTAAATTGATGATGAATTTCCGTCATGCACAATGATGAAAAACGGGTCGTAAACACGGCGATATTTCTAACGTCCGAGTTCGGATATTTTGCATTGAAACGAAGCAAAATTTATGAATGAATCTAAGATGGCGTCTACAGATTAACGATTAATCCGCACAGCGACAACGCGAGCTACGATGACATATTAAACAGCTAGCCAGGGGGAACGTTTTCGCGAGAACCCGGATGTGAGTGAGTCGGTCACAATCGCGATGTCTAAAGTTAGCTTTTGAAGTGCGCCGCCAGCGGCGGCTTGCGTGAATCTGCCTACTATAGTAATGGCCGATAAGTGAAGATGAGTTGTATGTAAAGTTGTAATGAAAGTGGGGGATTTTCTGGAAGGGAGAAATCATAGGAGACTGTGAACGGAAGAAGCATTCGGACTACATGTACCTTAGCCCCACAAATAACACTGAATGAATTACATGTACCAAGTGCAAAATAATTGGCAACGAGTTGCAAGTGCTTGTGTGAGTGATTACTGCACATAATTAATAGAGTTTGATGAAATGCCCCATTCTAGGGCCAATACACTGGACATCCCTCAGTATTCGTTGGCCCAAGCACCACATGTACAACAACAACAAAAATTTGTTTCAACTTTTGATCTGCTATTGTATTGCTAATATAATTTTCGAAATATTTTTGAAATAAAAAATAATAATAACAATAAAATTAAAATTTAACGAAAATTACTGATCTCACAATAGTGAACTTTATGCCACAAGTGTCTGCTTGGCCTTATGGTTATGGGCAATCTTACCGAATGTAAATTGTAATAATTAGCAAATCAAAAGTTGAAATAGCACCCCTTTTTGTACAAGTATGTACATGTACATGTATATGGAGGGAGTTGTGTATTGGACCATGGAGGAAGGAAAATAGAACTCGTTAGAATGGGGCGAGAGTTTGAACATGTTCATTTTGGGGAAATGTTTAAACAATTCAGTTTTTTTGTTCAGGTTGGGCCTGCATGTACCCATCAGATTTCTACTTACTAACGACGTTACTGTAATACTTATTTACCTTTCAAATTTCCATCGATTCTGTCGCACCAGTGTCAGCGCATAGTACTAGTAGTCGGGCTCATTCCGGAATTGCCAAGGTGTGTAAAAGTGTAACCATGGATATAAGATGGACTTTATGTTACTGCTGAGGAATCTAAGGCCAGCAGCTTTCCCGATCATACAATCGTGCACCCCATGCCCACCATGGATCTGAAATAATGTACACATGTACAGTACACGATGTAGTGTCATACGCTAATAATGCAGAGCTAGCTCTTGCGAGCTAGCTACGCAGTATAGTATTATTGTGGTAAACATTACAATCAGTAGACTTGCAAAAAAGTCGTTAGTGGTCTCACGTTTGTCGTGGTCTCACGTTTCGCGTTTCGACCACAGCTAGCCGCAAGCAGAGTCTTTACCTCATAGATAGAATTACCTCCATGCTATAGTACAGGCCAAGTAAACTTGTTAAGTCTCTTTAGCTCCAATTGTTGTGCACAGTGCACACAGACAACGCTCGGATCTGGCGCATTATTCCGTGTGCTCATAATTATAGCAAATTTAATTTAAACCAAAAATTGAAAACATTTATTTATTATTTGGAATTGCTATATTCTTGTGAGCTTTTCAATGAGATATTATTTTTATAAGTATTATTATGATTTATTTAGCATCAAAACTACAACGTAGAACAATAACAACAAATTGCTAAATAAATAACTATGCCCTGATTAACCATGCATAGTTTAAAAATGTATTGCTATTTTACTGGTAATTTCCAGCAATTTTAATTATCACCCGATGCAATAATTTCATAATATAATTTTAATTTTGTATTGGTAAGAATATGTTTTTTTAACTGAGAAAGGGAAAGCAACTACTTTAAACAAAATAATTGTACAGGATTGTATTTGACATCCGATCCCTCATAAATCATTTAGGATATTATACCCCATGAATATGGCTACCCAGTGGTGTCTATTCAGTGTTGTCACCTCACCTATGATGAGCCAAAAGGTTTCAATCTTTGAGGGTTTTAAAATGAAGTTGGATAAAACAAGAATTGAATAAAACTTTGTGTTTAAGAAATGTGTGCATTAATTGTTTTCATGCATTGTTTAATTTGATTTCTTCTATTTAATAAATCACATAATTATTTTTAATAAATTTATAAAATGGTACAATGGTACACACGATGTCATAAATACCGTCTAGGCCTGCATCTTTCTCCCTAGAAGATCTTTTTTTCTTCTTTTTTTTGGGGGGGGGGTGAGAGGGAATTGGAATTAATACAGTTCTGATATCGCTATTCCAATGTAATGGACGAATGTATAATTAACAGAGAAAGGACACAGTACAATGCACATAGATATTTACTCTCTCATGCTGTCATCTCGTCCAGCCCACTGTCATTTATCTTTGTTTGAGAATCCACAATTAATGTGGTAGGTCTGTTTCCACTTTTTTACAGATCATATTTTATATAATTTTGTTCTGTTGGCCTTTCTAAGTCAGTTCTTCCTGTTATGGTGTTGACACGTATAGGTGTTCTAAAGACGACAAAAGTGCGTCGCATCGTGACGGCACGACGCGACGCCTCGACGTCATGACGCGATGCACCTTTGTCGTCTTTTAAATACATCATATCCCGCCATCCCACAGGGTACAAATTTAAACACTGATTCTATTTTGCACTCCTGAGATGCCACATAATAAGCCTATATCTCGATACCGCATATTCAAGGATTTCGATTTGACCATACCAGCAAATCAGTGTGATTGTTCTAGCATTTGATTTCCAAGGAGAAGACAATAATTATATTAACCCTGGATGATTTGTTATGATTGAGATGGGGTCTCCTATTTCGCTGTGGGGAGATAAAACCAAATAAAAACACATATTAATAAAAAACGGTGGCGACCGACCACTTCGCCCACTTGGTTTCGCGCCTGCATTTTAAATGATATTGTCATTCGAATTACGTACCATGATGATTCCAAAAGTAAAACAAATAAGCAAATGTAACAATGATTCTCAACAATTAGTCTGTCTAAAAAGAGAAAACACGAACAACTTTATTCCAAAGCCGCCCGCGGACCTCCCGTCAGTTGGGACTGTGGGAAATTAAAAGATGAGGGCTTATTCAATACATCTGCATAAATGTAAACCAGAATACTTCACACTATGGATCCTGAAAACGCTCACATTACTGCTGCATCAAAACAGTGCCTAGAATCAAACCATTTCCGGGCCCTTAAGCTTGGTACTAGCTGTATTTTATTTATTTATTTATTTATTTTGTTAAAACTTTTATTCATTTATTTATTTTTTTTACTGCAAGACAACAGACAGATATTACCAACTCGCTAAGTGTTTTACCCCAAATATGATGTCTATAAAAGCATGTCCCCGCCCCCAAGTAGCGGTCACGATAAAACAGTGTGATGTAAAGTAGAATCCCAAATCATTAAATCATCAAAAGACAGTGACAGGGCGCTGCGTCCGCCTGCTAGTGCTAGTGATGTTCGTGTACCGACGCAACAACTATGTACTGGCTCGTACCAAAAAGCTCAGGGAACGTTTACGTGTATTTACTTATCAAATTGAATTCTTCATTTTTAGGGATTAAAACCCTGCGACGTGCCATGGCGCTATTTGTTTTAGTAGGTTTGTAAACAAAATTTAATTACTCCGTTGATTCTCACCCCAAATTTCTCAAATTCCGTAAGTTCACTGTTGAAGTATACCCAAATAGCATGGTTAATTCCCATTACTATAGCCTGCTTTGAACCCTTGACCCAAAAAAATCCTACTGCAAAAAGCATGGTCCCATAGGACCGTGTACAAATCCTGCATGGTCCCATAGGACCGTGTACAAATCCTAATCCCATCTGTCAACACAAAGCCATTGACTTCGGCTCTGAGCGGCTTATCAAAGCTATCAGTTACCCACTATGGTGTGCCAGAACATTATTCCAGACAGACTGGAGCCATCAAGCCAGAGGGTGAGAGATGTTTATTCCTATAACTGCTATGGGTACACATAATAGGGTATATTTTATGTCGATTTGGGGTAGGGGAAAAAGCGTTATCAGAACTAAAATAAACATCAACCTAAAGGGCCCTTACATTTTTGTTTTGCTTCAAATTGTTGTCTAGGGTCTAGAGGACCTCTAGGCATCTGTTAAATTAAAACCATTGGGAGTTGGTAGTGTTCAACACAACAGAAGTTATAGCGCCCCTTCACACCTACTAAAAAATTTAGCGCGATGCAACCGCGCTGTTCGTATAAGCATGGAGGAAGGAATGGCGCGTCGCAGGGGTTAACGTCAGCCGGATATGATAACATGATCTTTATTTTGTTATTTCTTTGTTGTGGTGTTTGTTTTGTTGTTTTTGTTTTGGTTGGGGTGTTTGTTTGTTTATTTGTATTTTGAGGGAGAGAGGGGCATTGGGGAGGTCATAGGTCGTAATCATAGGTCACCCCAGCCAATCGTAACAAAAATCACCGTCACTGGGCAACATGATTTCGGCCTATCATTAAAAATAATCCATAAAGGCAACACAAATGCGCACACATACTTTTTAAAACATTTATTTATTTTGTAATGTTTTAAAATAATATTTTCATAAACACACTTTCCATATCAGCTTTATTACAGACCTAAAATTGTCCTATTGAACTGTAGCAATATACTCAATATTGTCCCGAAGTCACAACGCTCCCCCCCCCCACCCCCATTTGTGATTTTATGCAGTGATTGATAGAATCAAGTTGAGAATCATTATCTAAGATAGACTGCTGTGTTTTTGATGCGGAATTTCAAACATGCACGTAAAAGAACCCAGAACACTTATCGTGGAAGTGTAAGGGGTTTACCCCGGTGTTTCTGGTTCACATTGCAAGCGCTCTTGTTTACAGGTTTCCTCAGGCTTTCGAGCTTACAGTGCTTAAGTGCGCTTTTCTGAGGCATCCCTTGGTTTCATTACCAGAAATGATAAATGAAATGAAATGAAATGAAAATCCATCGCAGATTTTGCGATACAAATTGCGACAGATTTTTTCACTATTGCGGTTTAATAATAAACATTTTTGAAATCATATAAAGTTTACAAGTATATATTTCCGACCCAAAAATATCAAGGGTTATGTCCCGACCGGGTTTGTTTCCGTATATCCAGACCACGCCGCTGGTAGGTCCGTCCGACGTACGTGGTCCAACGATGACTTCACGACACGACGGTGTTGATGAAATGGTGAACACGTGCACTGGTTTTACCTATGTGCACGCCGCACATGCAACTTTCCTGCAATCCGTAAGGATTTTATCCGCGTGTGCCCAAAATTCTATGTGCATGCAATATTTTTCTGGTGATGAATTAGAGAAAACAAGAATAGTTAGGGTCCTATGTTAAATTTACACAAAGTTGCAAATAAGTGAGAGTTTATTTCGTAAAGGACATCCATAAGTATCGGCTTCCATAAAATGTATATAGCGCCCTCCACTGACAGGATTGTTGTTAGCAATAAAATTATTAATCATCTTCTATTTATTAGTCTCGCATTCTTGCGCTAATCGTCCAAGTCCCTGATAGCTCAGTTGATAAATCGATCGAGTTACTGTGTGGCGGGAGGTTCCAAGTTCAAATCCCACCGAAGACAAGAATGTTTTTTTTACCCAATTGATATCCTACTTTAACACATTTAAATTGCAGTCAAAAACTACCAACGTACTGGTAGCTCGATCCGATAGTGCGCTGGTACTGGACCCTCAGACCACCGGGGTCTGGGTTCAATTGCCGTCTGCGCCTAATTTAAAACCCTGCAGTGCATGGTGACAACTATACACGCACGAACACATGAAGGGACTAAATCATTTAGTACGTTTGAATAGCGTGTAAAACGTTCATATAGGAGCACACAATCCCTTCTCAAATTGTGTAAACAGACTTATTGAGTCCCTCTAGACCCAAGAAAACAATTTCAAGCCAAACAAAAATAAAATTTATATGGGTGCCCAATATACAACCTCGCGCGCTTGAAGGCACTAAATCATTTAGTACGTATGAATAGCGTGTAAAACGTTCATATAGGGGTACACAATCCCTTCTCGTGGTGTAAACAGACTTATTGAGTCCCTCTAGACCCAAGAAAACAATTTCAAGCCAAATATAAAGTTTTATATGGGTGCCAGCCCACAATCCCTTTGTTACCCAAAACCAATTTTTTTGCACATTTTTTGCACTGCTGACATTCTACAGAGAAACCAAGAGATTCTATTTGTCTGGCCATTCTAATACCCACAACCAGACCTCAAAATAAACATCTCAGGTTGCCGGAATGTCTGGGCAATGAAAGCAAGTGAGAGGATGACTGATTACATTGGGATTAGTGCGGTAACATCAATTGATAACAGCTGTACTGTTTCAATGGGTTGTCTGCTGGCAAGGGCCCCCCCTCTTACTTTGAAAGCTGCATACCGGGTCAATGGTTCACCCCAGGTTGAATTTTTTTTACCATGTTATCAGGCACTGTATCAATAGAGAACTTATGCAAAGTGGCTGAATTTGAGTTTTCCATGACGTAGTAAACAACAACTGTTTACAAACGGACTGAGAAAAATAGCACCACGATGAACCATATGTTTGGATCTTGGCTTTTCGCTAGACTTGGTTCCAAGTCTGTGATCGTGGTTTTTTGTCTGCCTGAAGCCAATACGGCTCTGTATATCGCATTAAAATAGCGCCCTCTTGTGTATTAACCTCCGACATTAACCTTCGATCACAGACTTGGGAATGTTGTTCGTCGGTTTGTACACACCCGATTGCGAATTAGTCCACAAGTGGACGGAACAATCTGATTGGTCTGAAAGCCTTCTATAACATGAATATTCAAATTAAACCTTCTACATGCAGTTGGAGGAGATGTACTCAACGATTCCATTTAAACTGTAGGTAAGACGTTTTTTGTAGAGAAGGAATTATGTATTTTATTTTGTGCTTTTTTACAACTCTAAGATCTCATTAAATTTACCTATCATTTCAAATACTATTTACGTACCAAGCACTATACAAATTTACTATCGAATGAATATTACAGAAAGAATTTCAAGCGAGTGTAACCTGTTAGTAATAGACGAGGCCTACAAGGTTTTTGTGACCTCCTGATTGGCCATCTCTCTAGCATCCGTATTATTATGTAAATTTTAGCTATGAAACATGAATATCCCACAAACACAAGAGGGTCAAGTCTGAGATCGCGAGTTAGGGCTGTGATAGCCAGTAGGGGTAAACGGCGTTTTGCTTGGCTGATGCAGACAAAGTAACCGCGATCTCAGACTTGAAATCAAGTCTAGCTTTTCGCCGGAACTGGCTCCGGTAATGCTCGGGAGCTGCCTTGTTTCTCCCCTAAAGGTGCAGGGCCTTCTTGGCTAGGAATCGGGGCAGGGAAGGATATATCGAGGGCTCAGCGCAACACTGCCTCATCTCCATTTTTGGCCAAAATGAGATTTGGGTATCAAAATGTTCAGGAAAATGTCAGCTTTCCAGTAACAACAAAGCCTTATCTCCATCTCCAACCACAATGCAGCTACAGACCAGTGAAACATAGCCTTATCTCTAAAAGGCCTAAGTTGCCAGTGCGACACAGACTCAAGTGGGACATGAGGCTTTGTTGCACTGATCATTTAGGAGAAAATTAAGCAATAATTGGAGTTGAGGTTTTGTGTCACACTGTTACCAGAAGTATGTAAAAATGTATTATTGATGTTAACATTTAGATATCATTATCTTATGCTATTCATAATTAACAGTTGGGTGTACTCTACATGATAGAACCTCTTTAGTCGTCTTAAAACCATACGTTTCTTGACATTATCATGGATTAGTTTATAAAAAGGTGACTCAGTACTAACAATGTTTTATGCTAGTGTTTTTAACTTTTTATATTAAGATTAAACAATCAGAATGACTTGTTAGTTTCTAATCATTAAATTGGATAAAACATGGCAATTTTTATGTTCAATTAAAAACTGACCCCCATTAGAGTCGCAGGGTTAACAAGCATTACTGAGATGCAGTAGTATTTCAAAGGCCTTAACTCCAATATTACTGACTTTGTGTCAGCGCAACAAAGACGCATCTCCATCATGTTGCCATTTTCATTATTATTTAGTAATTAAGCTACTTGTGAAAAATATCTTTAAACAAAAAATAAAAACAAACAAAAATCATCAAGTAAAGGGGTCATTTCTCGATAGCATATCACGTGAGCCAACACATGCATCTAATGCATCGTACATGTACGTACACTCTCACTGCTGTGTCATTGTACCTCGGTGGAAACATATCTGATGACCGCGGATAAGGCTCACAAAGGGATGAGTTTATACCATGGGCGGATCCAGAACATTTTTTAGGGGGGGGGGGCTGAGAATCAAAAACAATTATTTTTCAGTACTACAAAAATTACAATGAAATAATGAAAGGGAGAGAAAACAAAGCACAGTGAGGGGGAAATGAGAGTGCGTTTTCCCCTCCCCTCCCCCCTCTCGCTCTCTCTCTCTTTTTCTCTCCCTTTTTTTAATTTTAATTTTTTAATTTTTTAATTTAAAAAAAAACGATTTTAGGGGGGGGGCTACAGCCCCCTTAGACCCCCCCCCCCCGGATCCGCCAATGTATACATTAATAAAAAATGCTTTGAAATTGTTTTCTTTTCGATTCCATAGCTGGTGACAAAATACAGCGGTACTTTATTGTTTTTGGTATAGTAAAAATCCATCGGTTTGGTTTCGGTTTAAAAAAAACAAACGTCACTACTCGGTTACCGAAAAACCGCCCAAGCCTAATGTTTATTTCTTCACACGTGTGCTTTCATACGATCACTATGGCCGTATTGAAAGGAACTCTAGAAACGTTACTAACTTCGTTTTATAATAAAAGTTTTAACAAAATATTTAACAAAATGAGCGTTCATGAGGTGGTGAGGTTTAGATTGTTCGCACTTTCAACCACGGCGAGCCACTCGTTTTCCCGACGAATTTTTAATAAAATCAAGCTTGATCATACCACAAAGTAACGTTACACTCGGCGAACCAAACACGTCGCAGTCGGTAATTTGTTTTCGTGATATTATCTATAAAAAACAACGGTAACTTTCATGAATGACTGCAATTTTAGAAAAATAATGAAGAAATTGGCCTAGAAGAAAGATACACGTGAATTTTTTACCACCTTTGGCCCAATTTCCAGACACTAAATATTATTATTTCTGGTAAAATTTAGACATATGCATATGATGAACCAAATGACAGTAAAGACTTGAAAAACAACACCTGTACCTGTGCACACTGCATGCTGTAATTTTAAGCATTTTAAATTTGCTATACAAAATTCACAGATTGCTATACAAAAAACGATTTTGCTATGCAAATCCTTTTTTTTGCATCGTTCCCTGTAAGGGTGAGATTAATTTTGACGTGGGAGTCCAATTAATTTTTTTCGAATCTGCATAACAGAGTTATTGGTTTGGTGGGATTATTTTTAATGTAATGGGCTACCCACCTAGACAGAAGTAAGCTTGTTATACCTCGGAAGGGGGTCAGGCCGCAAACGACGCACAGTAGGCCAGTGTGGGACCCAAGTGCGCCAAACTAAATTGTCCATTATTTTGAAGGCATATTACACCCAGATATGTTTTCGGACCTGCAGATGTCAATGAAAATGTTTTTAAACATTTATGACGTCATCAAAATACTGATTTCTGATTGGACCGCTAATAATTTACGCTCAATTGCGTTTTTGGTCGTTTTAAATTACACTAATGGAGTGTATGCATTATGGCTGTAAATTATTTTAAGGATAAAATTATCGTTAAATAAATTTGTGATTTAAATCCATTATACACTATTGGTAATGTTTGTAAAAATGTTTCTAAAAATATGCTTAATTTCTTTGAATCAACATATCCATGAACAACCAACCAGTTTCAGTTTATGTGTCATTATTCCACTGCGGTTTCCGCTTCCTAAACAAAGAGAAGTCTTGCGAAATTATAGCCATGAGAAATGATTGTGCAGTTAAAATATTGTTACCAGTGTCTTGACAGTGGAAAGCAAGACGTATCTAAAAAATAATATACCACTACACTACTGGTAAATTCGCAAAACAAAAATGATCACAGTTTGAAACTTATTGGTATTAAATTGATCATGGTATCTAACAGGGATGAAGCATTTTTGTCTCATGTGCCATCAAATTAGTAAAATAGTGAACAAATTTCCAAAATATATTACTGTCCCCCTCCGGAAACAAAAACAAATCAACGTACTAGGAATGAATACGAAACATTTTCATTACCGTATTTTCTCGGATAATTAAGTCCTGTCCTCAGTTTCACTGTGAGTGCGGCGCGGGCGCTACGTTCGAGTTATAACAAAGGTTCAAATTCATTGGGATGGGGTTTACAAAAATTGCTACAAAATTACAGATCGCAGGTGGTCGCAGCTAATTTTGGTATCAAAATGATGCTAAAAGGTTAAACTTCAGGGGAAAATGAGAACTTAGGCGGAAATCGGCGGGAATTAATTTTGTAGTTTCACCATAGCTGAACAAAAACAAGCTATATTTTGTAAGTTTGTTTTAACCAAGTTCCTCTGATTTTGCTGAGGAAATCAAAAAGCTAATTTACAATCGACTTAATTTTGATAAAATATAGACCATGCACTGGGTTTACGTCAATTTACATGACGATAGCTTCTGTCAAAAGCCCACAATGACATTTATTACCAGCATTTATTACCATTTATTACCAGCAACCGGCTTTCATCACAATTTGTTCATTTTTTGAGATTGTAAGACGGTTCTACAGTCATTAAATATTAATTGGCGTTTAATTTGTTTATAAAATAGTCGTAGGGGGTCTTAGCAACCTAAAAAAATGTAAAAGAAATAACATCTGACACATACACAAATTACCCCATTTGGCGCACTTTGGTTTTACCCTGGCCCACAGTGCGACGTTGTTGGGATTCTCAAACTAATAGTCTGTGGGCTGGAGGGGTCTACCGTACACCCCCGCCCCATATCCCACCGCCACCGCGCCGATATGTTTTTGTTCCCTTAGACGTTTTAAACACGAAAAAATATGTTAACATTGAAAATTTTGGGTTGCACTATTTGTTCTGGCCCACTATTGTTTACCCGTATAATGAGCTTACGCTGATAATTCTTAGCACTAGGGATGGAAGAAGATCATACATCTCGCCATGTACTCCATCATGCCTTCGCATATTATCATGTAACTTGGTACAATTAATGTTCAGTCATATGTCGTCATGATGTCGTCATCGGTTCTCATGAAAACGACCGCTTGAGGGCGCTATAACTATGCATACTTTAATTATTGGGATTTTCAGAAAAAATATCTCATTATAAGTCATTTAGTTTTTATTGTTGCCACCAAGAACAAAACAATTATTAATTTATGCCTTAAATGGGTTTGTCTATATGTCTAATGTAACCACAAAAATGTGTTAACGTAGAGGTTTTTTGGATTTTCTATCTCTGGGGCACTCTTTTAGCCCCATGGTATTAAGCTTAGTTGGACGTCCATATCACTACATATTGAATAAACCTTTATTTCTCAAACATGCTTTGACCTACATTAATCAAACTTGGCACAATAAATGTTCATTCACATGTCGTCAAGATGTTGACATTGGTTGTCATGGAAACTACCTCTAGAGGGCGCTGTATTTTGAAGATGAATAAATGGTTAAAAGTACCGGTATTTCTTATTTTTAGCCATTGTAGTACATAGGGATTATGTATAATTAAGTTTTAACTGGATATGATATGTTAACTCTAGTGTAAGAAAAACAAAGGATAAATTTGAAAATGTTGGGTTAAAGTTGTCTCTGGAGATCAATGTTAAAGTCCCTATCGACCCCTTGTTCAGCCAAGAATCCTTAGCATATGGGGTGGGAGGGATTAAACAAACCTCCATTACTCCGGCATGCTTTGACTTACATTCATAAAAATTTGGTATATTTAATGTTCATGTATATGTTGCCAAGATGACATCATTGGGTTTGATGAAAACCTCGTCTGTGTTGTACTACATGTTCTGGTTCATTGCTGACTAAGGCCTTGTCTGTAACAAGAAGCTTTCTGTTTGAGATGGCGAGTCCACCTTTAAAAGGAAGCTGCATCCACCTTTTCAAGGAAGCCTCATTGCAGATCCAGATTGTATGGGAGCACCAAATCAATATGTTGGAGTTATGAAACCTCCTGAAAGGGATTCCTGAAAGGATGCAGTATCCTCACAAAGTCAGACAATACAATAGTGTTGGAATATAGGCCAACACTGCAGCACTTGTTCCGCATCCTATCCCAAAATGTTGCTTCCCCTAACATGGCGACTGCTGTGATGTATGAACCAAGGCATCTGCCTGTCAGCAATTCATCTGCCATCCAAACTCAGTGACGTTTTATTTTCGGGAAGGGTTATCCAATGGAAGGTCACCCCGGCCTGGTTTTAGGCACAGGAAATCATCAACCGGCTTGAAAGGGTTCACATGGGCTATATGATTTTCTCTAAACATGAATATATTTCATCCACAGATGTTCCATTCAAATGCGATCTTAGATTCACTGCTTAGTGAATCGATACACTGCAGCTTGCCTGTGGGGCTCTGTAGGCTTTATACCTCTTCTAGGGGTAGGTCGAAGGCACCCGGTGACTGTGTACAGGGTATTGTTCAGGCTCCTGTCCACCACAGGAGTATGTTTGCTACTGCACCACACATCAGAAGAGCAGAATTCAGCAGAAATGTAAACAAATCTATATTGTAAGTGCATAGGATGGCACTGGCTCTCCTAGTTCTGGCCATACAGCACAAACCGGTACGGGCCGGCACAGGACCCCTGATAGCAGACTGACGTCGTGAAGACGTCGTCAACTGGTAATCTCGTCGTACGTCGTATGACTGACGCAATTATGACGTAAGAATTACGTCTTACGTGAATTGAGTTTTTATCGTCAAATTCAAGATTCTTGCTGACCATATTATGACGTGATTTTCACGTCAATATTTTACCAGATTTTCCCCATGTTTTCTTGACTGGAATATGACGTGATAATCACGTCGCTCACACAACAAAGTTACGACCATTGGCATCACGTGATATTCACGTAAAAATCACGACGGGCCTTTAATTAAGGTTGGTGAGGATGATGCCGAGGGAAAACGAATTTTCCCGAAGTGGGGCGAAAGAGTGCAATATTTCCTCACGTAATTGTAAGTTAATTTTAAATTTGAGAAATTCAGGCTGTGTAAAAATGATAAAATGAAGAATTGTTATAGTTTCAAAAGTTTTGCACGATTTAATTTAGTCTATTTCCCAAAAAATACGCCTCGTTTTCGACTGCGCACGCGTCAGTAGAATGGTTCCCGATCCTCCTGATTTTGGTGACTGGATTGGTAATGGTATAATGGCAAGAACGACGCTGATCGCACGTGATGGGACCATATTTTTGTACACAGGTTTTCGGACTTTATTTCCTTAAAGAAAAAATCCTCCAAAGCCATAAATTACCCAAAATGATATAAAAAATGTATGGTTCCTACAAAAAAAAAAATCGTGGATTAATATAACTGGGTACAAGATAAATTGTTCACGATCAGCATACGTGGTATGTTTTGGATTTTAAAATGCAAAAAGGCATGGAATGTTCTCATTATTTTGACCTTTTATTGAAACAGATATCAACCTTAGGAATGTGTGCATATATGGAACTAATCCTTTTTGAAATCCATTTCCTATTAATCTCATTATTGCCAATATAAACAATAGATCGGAGGCCTATCTGATGCTGGGTTATGCCTATATAGCACCCCCCCCCCGTGCTCTTTTTATTCATTGTTTTAGTAACATATACTAATTAAGTAAGAGTAATTGCGGTGACACCATGTGAAATGCTCAATTGAGTAGTAATTAGTTCTGAAAAGAACTGGAGGTACAACTCGACGTTTCGATCAGTATGCTCTGATCGTCCTCAGGAGAATGCCGGACTCTGGAAAATGCTGCTGCTTAAGTAGACTGCTGGAGGATCATCCCATGAATGGATGCTGGAGGATTAGTTCGTTGAGGCGCGCAGGCGGGAACTGTTGAGACTAGGATCCTAGGGGTTGGGGGAGAGGAGTGTGTGCTCACTGAACTGAAACAGTTGTTAACAAGCACAAGGGGATGGAGGGTGGTTGACTTAGAATATAGGAGATCCCTCAGTCTGGGGTGGGTTATGGACTTTGGATATAGAAGATCCTTCAGTCCGTAGTAGTGGTCGCCAAATATCGCTGATGTAGAAGCTGATGTCCTGTGGCACAGTGTCGTGTTTGACGATCTCGACGGCCTCTCTGATGCGTCTGGGATGCCATGCGTCGATGGGTGCAAAGCTACAAGTTCTACCTAGCATAATATGAGTTTATTTAGACGTTACAAGCCTTGGAAGAGAGATTGGTAATAACCCAAATTAATTAATCTAATGTATGTACGTGGATGCAACGGGGTCATGCCTATGTTCCCTCAGCCCTATGTTCCCTCAGCCCTATGTTCCCTCAATGCCTAACATTTTTTAAAATCCAAATTAGGCCCTATGTTCCCTCAACCCTATGTTCCTCATCCCAAAATAGACCCTATGGTCTATTTTGGGATGAGGGAACATAGGGCTGAGGGAACATAGGGTCTATTTTGGGATGAGGGAACATAGGGCTGAGGGAACATAGGGCTGAGGGAACATAAGGCTGAGGGAACATAAGGCTGAGGGAACTTGAGTACGGTCCCGATGCAACTTCATGATCCGCTCTAGGGCTGCATGGGTTAGATAACCATCACACCAACAAAGGAAAATAGCTGGAAACAAGCTAAACAAGTATTTTTTTCCCCACATCAAAATTAATCGTACCCTCGTAATATTTGTGCAGGGTTGATTGGTGTATGGGGTCTTTTCCGGACGATTTGTCATCATAATTGATTTGCTACTGATCATAAATCAGTTATTCAACATCAAAAATACACGGAATACAAATCTGCAGTCAATCTTAGATATGAGCCCCAATTTGATTGACAATTTGATACACTTATGATGAATAAGCAAAGTTTGCACTAACATTAGGTGTGCATGTCAAAGGGGTGCAATCTTTTCAGGCTACTGTCAGTTTAGTTACTGTCAGTTTAGCTGCTTTATCGCCCATTGTATACTATGGGGGGGGGGGGGGTATTAGATTTGGAACATTCAACAACAAACATATACCACTGGAAAAAAGGGGGTTTAGATGACTGACAATAATAACTAAAACATTATTTTGAAATACAATAATGTATTGTATCACGTAAAACCATTATTTATTAAAATTACTCGTCTCAAAAAGCCTGTGTACAATTTTTGAAGAACTTGATTGTGATAGCATTAAGACTGTTAATGTTTACATCCATACTCGGGCATGTTGCTTTAAAACTCATTTACAGTTAAATCAAGTGCATATTCCATGTGAAGCCTCGTTTTCCCATACATTTTTCAACTTTTATTTTATATCCTTACTTTTTAAAAAATCATATGAAATTACCAGGACATTCATCAAAATAAATATTTCTTTGAAGAATTTAAACTGCTTACCAGTTTTCTCGTTTCAGTTTTTAAGTTAATCTATTCCATCTCAGATTTGAATGTCATCCATATCATGAGAATGCATTTTGAAGGATTTTGGCGCTATACATAACTTTATTGTTATTATTTTACTTGATTTATTCTTGATATTTTAAAGATTGATTATTTAACAATATTCTTGATTTATTGACTGAGAACGAAGTGTCTTGCTTCCAAGAAGTATTGATTTTACTGCATTCCCAGTACTGCATTACACTTCTCCAAGTACACGTAAAAAGAAAGGACATCACCTTCAAGTTATTTTACCTAATAAAATTTCTAGGTCAGTGGACAGAAAGTAATTAAGTGAATAAATGAATTTATGAAGTATTATGATAAATTTATTGGTAGAATAATGACACCTAAGTAGATTAAACAATGCTTCAGTCAATTAAAAAGGGAAATGTATAAGTGTACTGATAATTAAAGTACATATATTGTACTGATAAAGATTAAAAATCAAAAACTTCAAATTCATAACAATCCATTATTTGAACAAATTACTTAATTACTGACAGTTATAATTGTAAGAATATTGTAATTGTAAATACTGCCCTGTGTTTTGTCAATGAAACCCTAGCAACACTGAAACAATAAGCAACGTTCAGCTTATAAGATAGATAAATAACAAGATAAACTAAATGCTTGCTGTGTTGAATGTGTAATTGACATGCATGTACACCTACACATATCACAGTTAACTATGTAAAGCCTGCAATCCTGGACCTACTGTTCTTAATTGTGATAGCAACCAAGGACCTACATTTTGTATAACAACACATACACACACATACTATTACATAAAACACATATGTGGTGTTTTGGGCAAAAGTTGCTATTAAACTGAGAACAATAAACTGTGAGAAGATTAGTTGAATATTATGGGATATTCTCATATTACCATGGATGTGATGAAAGTATAAACCAAAAGTGTACAAACAATGCTTTCAACTAAGCAATTAATGAGCCTTCTTATAAACACAGGCAATTATTACCAGGTAATGATTAGGGAAATTAATTACTGAAGACAAGGGTTATTTTTTTTAACTTCAAACAAGAACTTCCAAAGAGGTAAAATGTAAATACATTGTAATTCTACTGGTAATGTTTGTAGATTCATCAATAATTTAGAGATATGTATAGAAACCAACCTGTAAATGTTTCAGCTTATTTTGTTGTCATCGAGGAGAAAGTGAAAATGTAATAATTTCAATGTAAACATGGATCACCAGCTAGTGAGCAGTCATCCATTTCAGATTTGAATGTGTACTCAGGTTTTCTAAAAAATTACAACTTGTCAGTCAAATTTCTCAAGATGTGCACTAATGCTACCATTATAACATGTACATGTATATTAAAACCAATAAGCTTTTAGATCAGTTTTTTTTTTTCAGTTTCAGTTTACATTTATTTCCATACTGTCACAAAGAAAGTCATATAATAAACAGAGTAGTTACCTGTGATATGTGTAGAGATAATTCTCTTAGTTATTTTGGGGTAATTACCAATCTTGTAAATCTGTGGATTTGAATTTGTAGATTCACCAGGCACTGCCATCTTTATTTAAGATACATCCCACTGAGACGGATGTTACAATAACCAAATTCCAAGGTATAATCACATGCAGCAAGCTCGTCATGCATAAAGTCCTGCACACACATGGATGATATGAAGGCACCTGCATACCGTATATCACAAACAGCCTGGTTTGGTGTGTATGGATGATAATCAAACACAACAACCAACTCTGCCCTCACAGGTACCCATTTACTCCTGGGTGGAGAGAAGCAATTATGGTAAAGTGTCTTGCTCAAGGACACAAGTACCACGGTCACGGACAGGATTCGAACCCACTTTCTGACGACTCAGCCACCAGAACACAAATCCGATGCACTAAACCGCTCGACCATGGCACTCCATTTGGATGATATGAAGGCACCGGCATACCGTATATCACAAACGGCCTGGTTTGGTGTGTATGGATGATATGAAGGCACCGGCATACCGTATATCACAAACGGCCTGGTTTGGTGTGTATGGATGATATGAAGGCACCGGCAGGATTACTGATTTGGCAGGATTACTGATGTCTTTTTTACAGCATAAAACTTACCAACATGCAACCCCTATCTTAAAATGAATGGTTTTACAACCAATTTGGATATACTTTTACATGGACTGTGAAGCAAAAATAGTTATAAGTGGTCTTAATAGGTACTGTTATGTGTAAAGAAAAGTGAAATAATTTCTAGCTTGAATTTAGAAAAGCGTACTCGTCTGACACATTCATAAGTTGTTGTTTTAATGTACACCTTCCATTTAATGTACATGCATATTGATTCAAGGAGTGCAAGTATACTCATAGAAATAGTTTTGTCAACATCACCAATGTTGTCCACCTTCTATACTTCATATAGGAAATAAATAGAGTTAATGCATATATAATAATAATTTTAAAAGCAATATACAAATAGATTAAATACAAATTAGAAAAAAATAAAGATGGCTTTTTGATAATATAAGTACATGTATATCTATAGTGACATTTGCATACACTGTACATACTTTTCAACAGGGGAGTAATGCTAAAAAAAAACTCAATTTCATTTCTAATCAAGCAAACATCTGCATTTTCTAAGTGACACCTAGAAGTAATGTGATGCATTACTAATTCATTCCAAAATGTTAAATACCATGAGCTTGTGTGAAAGTACATGTATATCAACCTGCCTAATGTAATTCCAGCATTGTCAAGTCCATTACGTGGTCAAGATCTTGCAATCTTCATTTATTTTTAACTTATTATATTTCAATTTGTTGTCTTTCTATATAACTAACAAGTAACATTTGGCTTAAAACTTAATATTTACTAATTGCATAATTCAATCTATCAAACAAATAATTGATTGGCTGTGGATGTGTGAGACCAGAATTAAATCAGGAAGCTTGGACTAAAAACAGTGACTCTACTGTTCTGCTTGGCGCGAAAAGTTTTGGCAGTGAGCCAGGTGTATATTTTTGGACAGACGAAATCGTGAGTTCAGGGAGTGAGCACTGAAACAAGTTGCTGTTGTTGAAGATAAATAAATCGGTGTGGTTCCAAACAAGGACCCAGTTTGGTGTACATTACAATATAATGTATCATTGCAACCAGGCTTAATCAGTCATAATATTTGGTCAAGGCAACAGGCTCTAAGCATTCTCTACATCTCACACACACACACACGCACAAAGTCTTTTTCCGTAATTGTGGGGACCAAAAATGCTATGGGGACATGAAAATGTCCCCACAGATACGGTGTTCTGGCCTACCCTTTTGTTATAAGTCCCCACAACCCCGCGAAGGCCTACCCACGGGCGCACACACACAAAATCTTGTCTAAGATGTAAACCGAGGACCTATTGTTCCCCTCTTTTGTTCTCTTTGTTGTTGGACTTAAACTTTTTGAGGCTTCTCCCATTAGATTCAACCGAGGACATTTGCTAACAATAACCGCCAACCGAGGACCCATTGTTCACTTTTGTTGTAAGTCCTCGGTTTACACCTTAGACATGCCCATATCTTTAGTATTTGATTGTGAAACACAAATCACATGTCATCAACTATTTTTAAACTATTTAACACTGGTGCTCCAAAAAGTACTAATGTAATAAAATTTAAAATAGTTTTTAAATCACGGTACAGTTCAAATCACCTCCTTCCATGCCTTTAAGCAGTTTCAACTCCAGAGCAAATAGACCCCACAATATGATCAACTTCAACATAGTGAAAAAACAGAAAAAAACCTTGGTGTTCATGTCATAATTTGACATCAATATATATGTGAGTTATTTAAACCAAATATTGAGTGCCTTTATTTCATGCAATTGTAGAAATAATCTCTAACAACTGTTCTGTTCCATTTAATCTCTTTTTTATCATTGTGAAATGGTTCAGTTGAAATATCACCAGGTGACAATGAGACACTCAATATTTGTAAAATTACCAATGATATAACAAGGATTGCATGTGTTGGTCCATAGTTGTATATACACTCAATGACATCAAGCAAACTCATCATCACCTCAACAATTGTTAACAATTAAACAATACAAAGTATTGTAAAAAAAAAAAAAAAAAACCCAGCTTTTCCCTCTGTTGTGTACAGAAACATTATAACTGACAATAATCCTACTCTAAAGTAATTGTAAAAGTTGTACAAGTTGTTATTTTGGACTTTTTTCAGTAGTTGGGGCTGACCTGGGTCAGCCACCAGAATTACATCATTAACAACTTGATCAACATGAGTCTTAATAATAATAATATTTCATTCTTACATATCGCATTTCACATAATGTTCCAATGCGCTTTACATTATTTCCACTGGTCATTGGTCCAATATCATTCCTATAATCTTTCTCAGCTCCCTGGGGAGTATACAGCCTATTATGTACAACCCTTTTTGGTACTATGCAGGGCTAATCAAACACAATAACCATCTCTACCCTCACAGGTGCCTTGCTCAAGTACACAAGTGTCACGGTCGCACATTCTGATGACATAGCCATCAAAACACAAGTCCAATGCACTTAATAACCGCTTGACCATGGCACCCCAGCTTGACTCAGGGAAGCTCAGACATGAATGCACCGACAATAATGAGTCAATCTAAAACAACACTACATTCAATTACTTAATTTATCTTATCATGTGATATAATGCTATCAGTTCTCTTTTTAAACGAGGAAGAGATTAATGGTACTACTTATGTATAACAAACACCACAAAACTGAACATTAGGTTATATTAAACATGGCTGATGGACCCTGATATAGGCAACGAAGCCCAGAATCAGTATAATAAATGATCACATTAGTCATCATAGTGGTCGGAGTTTCATTGTAACATAATCAGATGGACTAAACTCCTCTATATACACACCTTCATTATTTGGTTCCATTAGTGAGTCTTGTAGACTTGGGAGCACGTTTAACCAGAGAAAACACATAAATATTGAAATGATCTGCTAACTCTGTTACCTGTGGAAAAAAAAACCATTTTGTTTTCATTCATTACAATAACATCAACATCACAGACAATAATTCCATTAACCATATCCTATCAACTTGAGTATTCCTTTGGATATATGTTATCAAGTATTCAATTACATTATACAAAATACAGTGTATTCTATACTGAGACGCAATAGAAACTTACCACTTGTTTTGGAATAGCATAAAATTGTAATGGTTCAAAATAAGACAACACAACAATTTGGATTAGAAATGTTGGCATTTTATTGAGGAAATGTCCACGTTTTGTCCACTGTACTCGATCCCATCTGTATCCACTTCACCGCGAGTGCACATATTACACTTGTAAAGTAAAAATGTAAAGTCTGTCCCGAGCCATATTGGCTCATCAGGTCGGTGTTTATCTCCGGTTTCGTTGGCATGAAACGACTGAGAATATTTCCATTCCCCCTGGATGGGATGCCAGTCCATCGCAGGTTACTTCCCTAGCTATTGCCAGGTACCCATTTATACTCCTGGGTGAAGAGAAGCAATTACGGTAAAGTGCCTTGCTCAAGGACACAAGCACCACGGTCGTGGCTGGGATTCGAACCCACATTCTGGCGACTCAGCCATCAGAACACAAGTCCAATGCACTAGACTGCTCGGCCATGGCACCCCATATTACATTTGTGCATTGTGATTACTGATAATTTAAGGTCGAAAAAGTGGTAAGTTTCTATTGCGTCTCAGTATATGAATACTTTGATCCTATCTGGATTGAGTGTTCTACACTGTAACACCAAACACCTTGATATTACCATCAACTCTGCCAACTGCTCTTAGATCTACATTGGTTACCAGTACTGTCTAACAAAACCTTTTCACAATACATTCTTTAAACAGTCCTGGGGTATTCTTACCCCAGGTTACCCCAGCACAGTTTCACACTGGACTCACGAAAACCTGGGTCTATACTAGCTGCTATTTTCTGGGCAAATCTTAAAACCCCAGGGTTTTACCACTTACCCTTACTCCAGAGCAGGGATGGCAATTCCCCAGGGAAGCCCATTTCCCAGGGTAGTCCGGGGGTAAAGCAATCTAAGTGTGAAAATGCCGACCATAATTCCCTGGGACCGCCCTGATGAATTTCATTCATGTGAAAAGGGCTATAGCAATAGTACATCTGCAAACTGTACATCCATATCACTTGTTGACCCTCTTTCATACCTCTCTCATTGTTTGAATCATTCCATTGGGCACACTGGGGTGGGGGAGGAAGGGTCTCACGTGATCCGAGGCTTGACGCGCATTGTAGGCCATACCATTAATGTGACAGGGCAAATAAAATTGCGAAACGGTTTAATATTTATATTTTCAAATTTTGTAAAACTGAAAATTTTAATGTAATTTGCTCTTTACAGAAACTCATAATGAAATGACACCCCTGAATTGCAACAAAAACAGTGTCAATGAACAGAAGATTCTGTAAAATTTTACCGTTGACCCTCTGACTTTATTCCCTTAATCTGAATAATGTTGATTTACCTTTCAAGAGAGTTTTACGGAAATCTGTCCGTTGACCCTTGCCGATATTTTGAGATTTCCAACGTAAATGATTCAGAAAATGTTGTCGCCAAGCCGTTATAATACACGTACGTGCACATTTTCGTTTGCAACGCGCGAGAGAATGTTATTGACGCACACTAGCTATTTGAACAGTGCATACGTGCTTACACATAGTCAATGTACCCGTCGTCTATACGCGTACCACAATATTCACCACGCGCATTGGTGTTTGCGAATGAGACATGTAGCTGTGTTGGTGGTGCACTTTTGCCCCAACCCTTCCTCCCCCCTGATTGGGCAATTGATTACACAGATAAGATAAGTGTCTACTCATAATCAGCTTACTCACCCAAAGGAAAAAAACAATTTGGAAATTAAAAAAAAGTTTTAATTACAAAGAAATGTGTTTTGTATTTTGTTTAACTCACCACACTGACTCCAAAATGAATATGTGTAAGGACTACAACAGCAATCAGCATGTATAGCAGATATACCTCTATGTCCCCAAGGTTAGTACCCATACACACTGTTGCTACGCCAATGACAGGTACTAGCAGCCAATTAAATGTCTCTACTTTGGTGTCAGTCATTTGACTAATGATCACACGACACTAAAGACAATTAGAAAAAACAACAAAGAAAGTTGTTATTAAATACTCAGGAACATCATATCCAATAATGATCATTTGCTATGTTAAGTGATGAGGAATTGTGGACAATACATACACACAATTCTGAAAATAAACATAAAACAAATATTTCAAAATTAAATTACAGTGTAAATGTAACAATGTACATGTACTGCAGCAGTGTACATTTGCATACAAGTACAGTACAATTGTTTTACATGTAACAATGTGCACACTTTTCATTACACTTAGTCACTGGCAAATTACAATACCAAAATCATAAGTTTGTTGCATTCAAACTATTTGTAATAGTAAGAGTCTTTCTTTTACACTTTAATCCAGTGATTTATGCTATTATGAACCATGTACTTGTTCAACTACAGGATGCAGACCAAAAAATATAAATTATTATTCTCCAGCAAACTTGAATCTTCAAGCCTGATTAGATGCAATATATATCACACTCGGCACATCCTGATTAGATAGAATCTATATCACACTCGGCACATCCTGATTAGATAGAATCTATATCACACTCGGCACATCCTGATTAGATAGAATCTATATCACACTCGGCACATCCTGATTAGATAGAATCTATATCACACTCGGCACATCCTGATTAGATAGAATCTATATCACACTCGGCACATCCTGATTAGATAGAATCTATATCACACTCGGCACATCCTGATTAGATGGAATCTATATCACACTCGGCACATCCTGATTAGATAGAATCTACATCACACTCGGCACATGCTGATTAGATAGAATCTACATCACACTCGGCACATCCTGATTAGATAGAATCTATATCACACTCGGCACATCCTGATTAGATAGAATCTATATCACACTCGGCACATCCTGATTAGATAGAATCTATATCACACTCGGCACATCCTGATTAGATAGAATCTATATCACACTCGGCACATCCTGATTAGATAGAATCTATATCACTCGGCACATCCTGATTAGATAGAATCTATATCACACTCGGCACATCCTGATTAGATAGAATCTATATCACACACCGGCACATCCTGATTAGATGTATGCGTGGTCAACGATGACTTCATGCCGACACGGACGGTGTTGATGCAACAGTAAACATGCAACTTTATTTCCCAGTAATCCGTAAAGGTTTTATCCGCAATGCCTAAAATTCTATGTGCATGCAATATTTTTCTGCTGATGAATTAACTATGGCTTAAATTCCCAAAATGGAAAAACGCAACAACTGCCCAGTTTTTTAGCCATGACGTGTTTATTTTTCTTCTCCTGAGTTTGGGGTTGGAACACTGAGCAATTGAGCCACCCCTATACACAATAATGCCGAATTCAGTTCACATGTGCGCTTTCATTACGATCACTACGGCCGTATTCAACAAAGGAACTCTAGAAGCGTTACTAACCGTTTTATAATAAAAGGTTTTGAAAATTAACAAAATGAGCATTCATTTATATATGTAGTGGTGAGATTTAGAATCATTTCGGCACGCAATATGATCGCGCTTTTAACCACTCATTTTCCTGACAAATTTTTAATAATCAAAATCAAGCTTGATCATACCACAAAGTAACGTTACACTCGACGAAATTCACTTTGAAAAGCACCCAAACATGTCGCAGTCGGTAATTTGTTTTTGTGATATTGCCTCTGTTTTAGCGATGGATATAATAAATGTAAACAAAAAAGAAAATGGACGGAGGACTAACTTTCATGAATGACTGCAATTTGGCGAAAATAGTTACACTTGAGTTTTTTTTACCACCTGTGGCTCAATTTCCGGACACTAAAAATTATTATTTCTGGTAAAATTTGGACATTCATATTATGAACCAAACGACAGTAACGCCTTAAAAAAAAAGCATTTTTAAATTTGCTACACAAATTTCACAGATTGCTATACAAAAAATTATTTTGCTATGCAAATTCATTTTTTGCATCGCAGTTTTGCTATGCAAAATGTTTGAACGAAATCGTTCCCTGCACTCGGCACATCCTGATTAGATAGAATCTACATCACACTCGGCACATCCTGATTAGATAGAATCTATATCACACTCGGCACATCCTGATTAGATGGAATCTATATCACACTCGGCACATCCTGATTAGATGGAATCTATATCACACTCGGCACATCCTGATTAGATGGAATCTATATCACACTCGGCACATCCTGATTAGATAGAATCTATATCACACTCGGCACATCCTGATTAGATAGAATCTATATCACACTCGGCACATCCTGATTAGATAGAATCTATATCACACTCGGCACATCCTGATTAGATAGAATCTACATCACACTCGGCACATCCTGATTAGATAGAATCTACATCACACTCGGCACATCCTGATTAGATAGAATCTACATCACACTCGGCACATCCTGATTAGATAGAATCTACATCACACTCGGCACATCCTGATTAGATAGAATCTACATCACACTCGGCACATCCTGATTAGATAGAATCTACATCACACTCGGCACATCCTGATTAGATAGAATCTACATCACACTCGGCACATCCTGATTAGATAGAATCTACATCACACTCGGCACATCCTGATTAGATAGAATCTATATCACACTCGGCACATCCTGATTAGATGGAATCTATATCACATTCGGCACATCCTGATTAGATAGAATCTACATCACACTCGGCACATCCCGATTAGATAGAATCTACATCACACTCGGCACATCCTGATTAGATAGAATCTATACCACACTCGGCACATCCTGATTAGATAGAATCTATATCACACTCGGCACATCCTGATTAGATAGAATCTATATCACACTCGGCACATCCTGATTAGATGGAATCTATATCACACTCGGCACATCCTGATTAGATGGAATCTATATCACACTCGGCACATCCTGATTAGATAGAATGTATATCACACTCGGCACATCCTGATTAGATAGAATCTACATCACACTCGGCACATCCTGATTAGATAGAATCTATATCACACTCGGCACATCCTGATTAGATGGAATCTATATCACACTCGGCACATCCTGATTAGATGGAATCTATATCACACTCGGCACATCCTGATTAGATAGAATCTACATCACACTCGGCACATCCTGATTAGATAGAATCTACATCACACTCGGCACATCCTGATTAGATAGAATCTACATCACACTCGGCACATCCTGATTAGATAGAATCTATATCACACTCGGCACATCCTGATTAGATAGAATCTACATCACACTCGGCACATCCTGATTAGATAGAATCTACATCACTCGGCACATCCTGATTAGATAGAATCTATATCACACTCGGCACATCCTGATTAGATAGAATCTATATCACACTCGGCACATCCTGATTAGATAGAATCTACATCACACTCGGCACATCCTGATTAGATAGAATCTACATCACACTCGGCACATCCTGATTAGATAGAATCTACATCACACTCGGCACATCCTGATTAGATAGAATCTATATCACACTCGGCACATCCTGATTAGATAGAATCTATATCACACTCGGCACATCCTGATTAGATAGAATCTATATCACACTCGGCACATCCTGATTAGATAGAATCTACATCACACTCGGCACATCCTGATTAGATAGAATCTATATCACACTCGGCACATCCTGATTAGATAGAATCTACATCACACTCGGCACATCCTGATTAGATAGAATCTACATCACACTCGGCACATCCTGATTAGATAGAATCTACATCACACTCGGCACATCCTGATTAGATAGAATCTACATCACACTCGGCACATCCTGATTAGATAGAATCTACATCACACTCGGCACATCCTGATTAGATAGAATCTACATCACACTCGGCACATCCTGATTAGATAGAATCTACATCACACTCGGCACATCCTGATTAGATAGAATCTACATCACACTCGGCACATCCTGATTAGATAGAATCTACATCACACTCGGCACATCCTGATTAGATAGAATCTACATCACACTCGGCACATCCTGATTAGATGGAATCTATCACATCCTGATTAGATGGAATCTATATCACACTCGGCACATCCTGATTAGATAGAATCTATATCACATTCGGCACATCCTGATTAGATAGAATCTACATCACACTCGGCACATCCTGATTAGATAGAATCTACATCACACTCGGCACATCCTGATTAGATAGAATCTATACCACACTCGGCACATCCTGATTAGATAGAATCTATATCACACTCGGCACATCCTGATTAGATAGAATCTATATCACACTCGGCACATCCTGATTAGATAGAATCTATATCACTCGGCACATCCTGATTAGATAGAATCTATATCACACTCGGCACATCCTGATTAGATAGAATCTATATCACACTCGGCACATCCTGATTAGATAGAATCTATATCACACTCGGCACATCCTGATTAGATAGAATCTATATCACACTCGGCACATCCTGATTAGATAGAATCTATATCACACTCGGCACATCCTGATTAGATAGAATCTATATCACACTCGGCACATCCTGATTAGATAGAATCTACATGTACATCACACTCGGCACATCCTGATTAGATGGAATCTATATCACACTCGGCACATCCTGATTAGATGGAATCTATATCACACTCGGCACATCCTGATTAGATGGAATCTATATCACACTCGGCACATCCTGATTAGATAGAATCTATATCACACTCGGCACATCCTGATTAGATAGAATCTACATCACACTCGGCACATCCTGATTAGATAGAATCTATACCACACTCGGCACATCCTGATTAGATAGAATCTATATCACACTCGGCACATCCTGATTAGATAGAATCTATATCACACTCGGCACATCCTGATTAGATAGAATCTATATCACACTCGGCACATCCTGATTAGATAGAATCTATATCACACTCGGCACATCCTGATTAGATAGAATCTATATCACACTCGGCACATCCTGATTAGATAGAATCTATATCACACTCGGCACATCCTGATTAGATGTACGTGGTCAACGATGACTTCATGCCGACACGACGGTGTTGATGCAACAGTAAACATGCAACTTTATTTCCCAGTAATCCGTAAAGGTTTTATCCGCAATGCCTAAAATTCTATGTGCATGCAATATTTTTCTGCTGATGAATTAACTATGGGCGAAATTCCCAAAATGGAAAAAACGCAACAACTGCCCAGTTTTTTTTAGCTTCGCACGTGTTTATTTTTTCTTCTCCTGAGTTTGGGGGTTGGAACACTGAGCAATTGAGCCACCCCCTATACACAATAGTACCGAATTCAGTTCACATGTGCGCTTTCATTACGATCACTACGGCCGTATTCAACAAAGGAACTCTAGAAACGTTACTAACTTCGTTTTATAATAAAAGGTTTTGAAAATTAACAAAATGAGCATTCATTTATATATGTAGTGGTGAGATTTAGAATCATTTCGGCACGCAATATGATCGCGCTTTCAACCACTCATTTTCCTGACAAATTTTTAATAATCAAAATCAAGCTTGATCATACCACAAAGTAACGTTACACTCGGCGAAATTCACTTTGAAAAGCACCCAAACATGTCGCAGTCGGTAATTTGTTTTTGTGATATTGCCTCTGTTTTAGCGATGGATATAATAAATGTAAACAAAAAAGAAAATGGACGGAGGACTAACTTTCATGAATGACTGCAATTTGGCGAAAATAGTTACACTTGAGTTTTTTTTACCACCTGTGGCTCAATTTCCGGACACTAAAAATTATTATTTCTGGTAAAATTTGGACATTCATATTATGAACCAAACGACAGTAACGCCTTAAAAAAAAAGCATTTTTAAATTTGCTACACAAATTTCACAGATTGCTATACAAAAAATTATTTTGCTATGCAAATTCATTTTTTGCATCGCAGTTTTGCTATGCAAAATGTTTGAACGAAATCGTTCCCTGCACTCGGCACATCCTGATTAGATGCAATCTATATCACACTCGGCACATCCTGATTAGATAGAATCTATATCACACTCGGCACATCCTGATTAGATAATAATAATAATAATAATAATAATAATAATAATAATAATATGGCGTCGAGACAAGAAACACTGCGACAGATCGGCTCTCGTTTCAAGCGAAAATATTTATTGTTTCCTGTCGTATAATCATTACCAAAAGTGTACTCCTTGTACATGTAGGTGCTACTGAGTAGACACTACAGGGTAAGTTTCAACATCGGCCATTAAAGATCTTGTGGCATTTTACTGTAAAAACCTTTTGGATTTCTCCGATTTCGGAAGACTCTTTACAACGTACGTTACTCAGTGTATAAAGTTAGCAGTGAGACGCGCGTTCCATCTGCGTCCTTTAGAACATCTTGATAGCAACTAACGCTGAGTGAACTACTGCAGGGTGAAATACACATCGCTTTTGCATGTAATTTCCCCTGAAACAATACAACTTTTCTCACAATTTTGTGATGATAATAATGAATGCTATGCAGCATCAACTCAACGGTGAATCAGCGACAAACTCTCAACGAGGAAGTCCATCGCCCGTTCTGGTCGGTATGCTTGAGCAGGTACCGCCAGATTGTATACACACTGCTCAGAACAATAACAGAATTCGTGCTATAAACAGGAGAAAGTGGAGTAAGGACGATAACAGAATTGCAATGGAATGTTTTATAAGGAGCAAGCCAGAGAACAGAGGGTACAGAAGGAGAATGATTAGCATATGGCAGGGTAAAGGCATGTTTGAAATAAGCGAACAGCGGCTTGCCGACCAGGTAAAACAAATCAAACATAATCAGTGGCTAACAAAAGTTGAGGTGGAAGAGATGAGGAGAATAATATCACAGACAGAGGCTAGGGATGATGCTGAAGAAGTGCAGGAGGAGGAACTGGACAACGTGGTCGCTGGTGAGCTGGCAAGTTCCCAGAGTGCAGATAAGGTCAGTGGAGGAGTAGAAGAGGGAACAGAAGACTTGACGGAGGAAGAGCTATAGAGATTAGGAAGAGGATTGAAGAGGTAATGGTATCGGTAAAAGGGACAGGTAAGTGGAGTATTCCTGCATTGCGCCAGGTCCCAAGGAAAAAGCTGACAAATGTGTCAGCTATGGTAAGTAGAATCCTTGGGACGGTAAGTACTACTAATCTTTCTGAAATTAACGATCTTGTCTTTGCAGGTGCAGTTGTAGTAGCGGAGAGATCAGGGGTAAAATCTTCACATTCACAATATAAAGATAATAAACCTTGGTGGAAACGCAGGCTTGAGGGCCAAATTAATGAGTTACGCAAAGATCTCAGTAGAATAGAGCAAATGGATAAAGGTGCAATGAAAGATTCAGATATGAGGAACAGATTAATAAAGTATCAAGTAAAAGGAAAGGGGATGAGTGTAGTTAAGGAGGAAATAAAGCAAAGGGTTAAGGCAAAGGCTGCGAAAGTAAAGAGGTACGATGACAGAGTCAGGCAGTTTCATCAAAATCGCCTATTCAGTACAAATCAACGTCAATTATTCAAAGAAATGGACGGGAAATGTGACAACTCACAAGTGGGCCCAGAGCCAGCAGAGGCAAGGAATTTTTGGGGTGGCCTTTGGGATCAGCCTGGTGATCATAACAGACAAGCAGAATGGTTAGCCGACGTGAAAGACGAGTTAAAGAATGTACAAAAACAAGAGGGATTTCAGATTGATGTGAGCAAGGTGAAGAAACAGTTGAGGAAAGTGCCGAATTGGAAAGTGCCGAATTGGAAAGCCCCAGGACCAGACCAAGTGCACGGATACTGGCTAAAGAACTTCAGTAGTCTTCACGAAAGAATAGCCCAGCAGCTGCAACAATGCTTAGTGCGTGGCAACGTTCTGACGTGGATGACTGAAGCAAGAACCGTTCTCATCATGAAGGACATTAAGAAGGGTAACGTTGCAAGTAACTATCGACCTATTACATTTCTACCCATGATGTATAAACTTCTGACTGGTATCATTGCAGAAGATCTGTATAGCCACGTACACTGTAGAAGATCAGCAGTTATTTCCAGATGAACAGAAAGGTTGCAAGAAGCGGTCAAGAGGAACGAAAGACCAACTCATCATTGATAAGATGGTGCTAAAGGACTGTAGGAACAGGAAAACTAATCTGGCCATGGCATGGATAGATTACAAGAAGGCATACGACATGGTATCACACTCGTGGATTATGGAATGTTTGGATATGATGGGGCAGCTGATGTGGTGAAATGTCTTCTGAGCGAGAGCATGAAGACATGGAGAACAAATCTGATGGCCAGTGATGAATGTCTTGGTAAGGTAAACATCAGACGAGGTATTTTCCAAGGCGATTCTCCGTCTCCACTGTTTGTTTTGGCGCTGTTCCCTTTGACAATGATTTTGCGGAAGGTTAGTGCGGGATACGAGATGACGAAGGATGGATGCAGGATTAATCATCTGCTCTTCATGGACGACCTGAAGTTGTTTGCGAAGAACGAGAAAGAGATTGATTCCTTGGTGCAGACTGTACGGATCTTCAGCGATGACATTGGCATGAAGTTTGGTCTGGAGAAATGTGATGCGATGACCATGAAGAGGGGTAAAAGGGTACATTCGGATGGAATTACTTTCCCAGATGGCACACAATTGAGGGCGTTGGGTGAAGAAGAAAGTTATAAGTATCTTGGAGTGCTTGAAGCAGATCACAAACTGCACGAGGAATCAAAAGAGAGGCTTAAGAAAGAGTATATAAGACGAGTGAAGAAGTGTTTGAAGTCCAAGCTGAATGGAGGGAATATGATAAAGGCGATCAACACTTGGGCTGTGTCGCTGATGAGATACAGTGCAGGAATTGTCGAGTGGACTAAGGCAGATCTAGATGTTGCTGACAGGAAAACGAGGAAAGTGATGACGATGTACGGTATGTTACATCACGGTCGAATGTCAGCAGACTCTATCTACCGAGGTCAGAGGGAGGAAGAGGATTACTTAGTGTATCAGACAGCGTTAACATCGAGAGAAGGAGCTTGCAGTGTCATGTAAGTAGTACTCGGGAAAAGTTGTTGAAGGTTGCACAGAAATACATGAAGGCAGACGAATTAGGTCCGAAGGAGTATAAGAATCAAAGAAGAGAAGAAAGAACACGAGATTGGCAGGAAAAACCACTTCACGGCCGATTCCTGAGATGTACCGAAGAAGTGGCAAGTAGCAAGACTTGGGAATGATTGAGGAGAGGAGAACTAAAGAAAGAAACTGAGGGTCTGATTACTGCAGTGCAAGACCAGTCTCTGCCGATGAATGTAATGAAGGCAAGGATCGAGGAGTCAGATGTCTCTTCAATGTGCAGAATGTGCAATGCGGCAGAGGAGACTGTATTTCACATTGTCAGCGAATGCAGAGTGCATGCTCAGACAGAGTACAAAGGCAGACACGACAAGTTGGCCAAGGTGATCCATTGGGATCCTGTGTAAGAAGTACGGTGTCAAGGTGCAATCGAAGTGGTACAACCATGTGCCGGAAAAGGTTGAAGAAACGGACCATGTCAAGATTCTCTGGGACTTCAACATCCAGACAGATCATGTTATAGAACATAGACGGCCGGATGTTGTTGTCTTGGATAAGCATGAGAAGATGTGTCATCTTATTGATATAGCTGTGCCAGGTGATAGTAGAGTAGCTTCGAAGGAGAAGGAAAAGGTACAGAAATATCAGGATTTAGCGAGAGAACTCCGCAAGCTGTGGCAAGTCAAGGTGAAGGTAATTCCTGTGGTAGTGGGAGCACTGGGAACAATTCCGAAGGCGTTGGAGAAACATCTCAAGAAGATAGGAACATCTGTTAGAGTAGAATTACTAGAAGGCGGCACTCTTAGGGACAGCAAGGATTCTGCGAAAGACACTCAAGATCTAAGGCTTACGGGACGTAGCTTGACTCGAGGTGTAACCGGCAGAAAGGAAAACAAGATCTTTCTTTTCATGCTGTGCTAATGTGAAATAATAATAATAATAATAATAATAATAATAATAATAAAGATTTGTAGCGCGCACATATCCACCCTGCTGGGCGCTCAAGGCGCGGAAACAAAGAAAAACATGAATACAAACAATATACAATGTTAGCATAGGACAAAAAATTATGTACTGAGATACATGTACCTACAATGCAATTACAAATATACATCATCTTTGAAGAATTGTGACATAAGATGAGTTTTAAGCATCGACTTAAATCTAGTTATACTATGACAAGATTTGAGTTTAGTTGGAAGATGATTCCAGAGTCTCGGAGCCGCAACAGAAAATGACCTATCACCCCAGTTCCGTTTTGAAGTTGGTTCCTTTAGGAGTGACATGTTGCTGGAGCGCAAATTGCGTGATGGAGTGTAGACTTTAAGCAGTTCAGAAATATAAATTGGAGCAATGTTATTAAAAGATTTGTGAACATATTAGCATAAGTTTAAAAACAATTCTCTGTGAAACAGGAAGCCAGTGCAGTTCTTTCAAGATTGGCGTGATATGGCATGACTTTCTGGACAAAGTCACAACACGAGCTGCTGTGTTTTGTATGTGCTGAAGACGAGATATTTGATTCTGCGGGAGACCGTAGGGAGAGCATTCCCGTTATCGAGCCGTGATGTGACAAACGCATGTATAATTTGTTCAGCAGCACTTTTATTCAAGTATTTCCTTATTCGGCTAATATTTCTGATATGAAATGATGATATGCGAACAATGTTGGAGATATGAGGTTTTAAAGTCATTGTTGGGTCAAATATAACACCCAAATTATGTGCTTGTGATGAGGGGGGGTTATCTGCGAGTCACCAATTGTAATAAATGGAAGAGAAACTTTAGATAATTGCTGACGTGATACAAATAGAACAAATTCTGTTTATTCGTCATTCAATTTCAAGAAGTTTTGTCTCATCCAACTACGAATCTCTTGAATACATTTCTCCAGCGTTGTAATACATGAATCGGCAGGTTCTTGAGAAGATTTAAAAGTAATGTAAAGCTGCGTGTCATCAGCGTAGACATGGTAATTTAAATTATACTTCAAAATGATATCACAAACTGGAAAGGTATAAACAGTAAACCACTGTGGGCCGAGCACGAAGCCTTACACACATAGAATAGTCAAGAATAACAGGCTCGGTGATAGCGTTACTAATACAAACATGCTGAGGCCTATTTAAAAGGTAGGACTTACACTAATCCAGGGCTGTGTCATGTATTCCAAGATGATATTGAAGGCGGGAGAGAAGGATTTTGTGATCGACAGTGTCAAAAGCGGTGCTTAGACTTAAAGTCTAACAAAACTAATGCAGTGATTTTTCCATCATCCATGGCAGATAAAATGTCATTGTTTATGTGGAGAAGGGCAGTTTTCGTTCCATGAAAAGGTTTATAGGCTGACTGAAATGTGTCCGACAGGTTATTAGCACGAACATGGTCAGAGATCCGTGATGAAACAACTCACTCGATTGTTTTTTCAAGGTACTTTAAATTCGGTATCGGTAGGTAATTCTTGAAAACTTCCTTGTCCAAATTGGGTTTCTTCAGGAGTGGTTTAACATGAGCAACCTTCTGGCTATCAGGGAAACAACCGGAAGAAAGAGATCTGTTTACAATAATTGTGATATACTTAGCAAACACATCAATATTTTGTTTTATTAGCGAAGTTGGTACTGGATCAAGTTCACATGATTTTGATGACGATTTCATGATGAGTTTCTTGATCTCCGTGACACTAGTAGGCTCAAACATAGACAGTCTACATTGTGGATCCTTACGTGACGGTGTTTGTGATAGAATAGGAGTTTTGGGTTTATGAAGCAGCTTTTCAACAATGTTAAAGAGTATTTTTCTGATCTCCAGAGCTCTCTTCCACAAGAGATGAGTAGTGAGCTATTTTTGCCTGGTTAATAATGTTCTTCATAATATCATGTTGGTTACAGTATTCTTGCCGATGTACTCCAAGTTTCCCATTGTCACGCCATCTTCGCTCAAGTTGACGGCGGATTTTCCTTGCAGCACGAATATCATCATTGAACCAGGGGGACTCAGATTGTAGTTTAACAGTTCGAGTTTTTTGCGGAGCATGATCGTCCAAGATGTTACGGACAGTAGATTCAAATAGATTGACACAAGAATCCAGCTCACCATCTTCAAGGTTTACATTTTCCAGTTCAGATTCAATATCATGACATAAATCTTGGATATTTACATTTTTCCAGCGGCGAGTAGTTACAGAAATGGTAGGTATGGGAGGTTTTTTAAGGTTCATATCTGCCATGATTGCATAATGATCAGATAAGCCGGGATGGATAGTTATATTTGAGATGAGAGATGAAGTATTTTCATGTGTTATCATGAGGTCAAGACAGTGACCATACCGATGAGTGGGTACTGTGATGTGCTGTATAAGTCCATGAGCAGAGAGCAGATCTGTAAACTGATTTGCATAATTGTTTGAAATGATGTCCATATGAATGTTAAAATCGCCGGTTAAAATAATGTCAGATGGGTGCAAGAGATAATCCACAATTTCTCAAATTCCTGCAGAAAAATGAAGAAATTTACATGTTTACCATCAACATCCCTTTCTGGTCGATATATATTAACAAGGCGAACAGATCTAGAGTTGCACGTTACCTCAGCATGCAGAGATTCAAATGTTAGGTAGTCAATGTTAACATTTTTCATACTGACAGATAAACTGGACCTAAAGAGAAGTGCAACCCCTCCACCAGTCTTTTCTGGTCTGGGGATATGATGGAGAGAGGAGCCAGCAGGAGTGCACTCGCGGGGTAGCAAGTCATCATCAGGTTTAAACCATGTCTCGGATATAGCAACAAGATCCAAATTGTTTTGAAGTACAAAGTCAACAAATTCATCCGATTTGTTACATATGGATTGAGTGTTCAAGACACAGAGCTGAAGTTTAGACTCATCATGAACATTTGGGGTTGAAGTTATGCCAGTGCCGCTTGTTGTTGGGGGTTGGTGAGGCCGGAGTGCTAATTGTGTAAGTTTGTGTGTGCGGCGGTATGTTTGGGGTTGATTGGCAAGTATTCCAAGACAGTTTAATTGACTCAATGCTGAATAAGATAGAGCTGCATCAGTACATGGAGCATTGCGAAGATTGAGTAGTTCATTGCAGCTGTAGGACATTTTATGGAGCTGAGTGGCATTGGTGGGTGTGTTGATCAGTGTTTCAGGTCCAGGGTTTGGGTTTATGTCACCAGAAATTAAGAGTTCCAGGTGAAAGGTGGCAGATGAATTATTATAATATGATATAGGACAACTCAAACATTTAAGATGGTGGATTTGTTGTTTTTTATGTTGCATACAGGTTGCATGATGTAGTCATATTCTAAAGATGAGTCATTGAGACACAATGGTCCAGATAGCAAGAGTAGAATAAACAGAATGTAGACCTCCATTGTCTAATCACAAAGTTATTGATCCAAACAAAAGGCTTGTGGTCAAGCTACAGGTTATAATCTAAGTCAGGGTTGACTGCATAAAAAAAGTGAGGATACAAGATGTGTATCCACTACACAGTAAAATCTTACAGCAGAGACAGACAAAATACAACAGTTTTTCACTTATTATAAGAAGACAAATGTACCAATACTCACATAAAACATCCAGTAGATTCCAGGTGTAATAAGAAATCCACTATTATAAAAATGAAGACACACTTGTAGCTACAAAACACTTATTTAACACAAAAACTTGAGAGCTGTTATGAGTGGCTGCTTGTTAGGCACTCACTCATGGAATCTATATCACAATTTAGCTCTAACTCTAGAGCCGAGAACCGGCTCCAGTCAAAATACCCGATTCTCTTTGATGAGCGACCGACAAAATGTAACTCTAGAATGCAGCAAACTTGTGAAGGCGCCACACACACAACTGATGCAAACCGCAATGTCTGTGCATTAGTAGTACATTGTATCATAGGTAGTATGCATTGTGTGTCACTGAGTTGTTTATAAATTGGCCGATTAACATGGATACTTTGGTTATGGAGATGTTAAAATTTTTGACAGCACGTGTCTTGATAAGTATGGAGTGATCAAGGTGGCCCCGTAATATGGATAAACTTGTGACAAAGTTAACAGTTATGTTGTTAGTGTTCTTTATGTACTTTCAATACGGCATGGACGGTAGTACGGTACCTTGTGTATAGGGGGTGGTGCAATTGCTTAATTGCTCCAACCCCCGTTTATAAATTGGCCCCGTAACATGGATACTTTGGTCATGATGTTGTTAAAAATGTTGACAGCATGTGTCTTGAGAAGTGGAATGATCAAGGTGGCCCCGTAATATGGATAATCTTGTCACAAAGTTAGTCATGTTGCTAGTGTTCTTAATGTACTTTCAATAGGCATGGATGGTAGTACGGTACCATGTGTATAGGGGTGGTACATATGCTTAATTGCTCCAACCCCTAAAGTACATGTATGTGCAAAGCCATGGCATGTACAGCACGGCTTGTAACATTGTTTGCTAACGGTAGGAAAATGCAAACAAATCTCTAACTTAGCTTAACGTTTCCATAAAGTTTCCTTAAAGTTTCTGAAACATATTTTAAATTAAACAATATTATCATCACTGCATTTACGGTTGAAAATTGAAACTCCTTCTTATCAGGGTGCAACGAAGTTTGAATAGACCGTATATTTTATTATTTTCTGCAACCTTATGTTTTTCTTTGAATCTCTTGGAACCGGTTCCGACTCGGAACCAAGGTTTTTTTTTTAACCGAACCGGTTCCAGAAATTGTGGAACCGCCCAAGCCTACTCAGCACATCCTGATTAGATGGAATCTACATGTACATCACACTCGGCACATCCTGATTAGATGGAATCTACATCACACTCGGCACATCCTGATTAGATGGAATCTACATCACACTCGGCACATCCTGATTAGATGGAATCTACATCACACTCGGCACATCCTGATTAGATGGAATCTACATCACACTCGGCACATCCTGATTAGATGGAATCTACATCACACTCGGCACATCCTGATTAGATGGAATCTACATCACACTCGGCACATCCTGATCATGCTACAGTCACACTGTCACGATCTGGCGTTACGATTGTTCACGTATGACCACGATTACAAAAAAAAAAAATTTCATCCGTTGCCATACATGTACATCCGTGGAACTTTCACTTCTACACGATTACACAAAGACTCCACTAAGGTTCCACAACGTATGACCCCGATTATACAACAATTGCTATAAGAGTAAACAAAGTATTTACTACATGTAGGTACATGTATGCGTAACGATTACCCACGGATAATCACGTATACACAGCGATTGACCACGATGTTACTAAGGATTCACAACGTATGACCCGCGATTATACACGGATGTACAGCGATTGGTTAACGATTGCCCAACGATTGCTACAAATGAATGAAATATAAAAGTTCTTACCCTATTTATTCTTTTTCAAAACCAAACAAGATCAGAATCGTTGTGAAATTGTGATTAATCGTGATAGATCGTGATAAATCGTTATGATCGTTGTGTAATCTTACTGCAATCGTTATAAATCGTTGTCATACTTGGTCATCCGTAGTGTAATCTTAAAATTCGCAGTGTATCCGTTGAGCATCCGTTGTGTATCCTGTCTACATCCCTAGTCATACGTAATGCTTCCTGTGTGCATCCCTAGTGCATCCGTGGTGATTTCTGCCACGATTGTACAAAGGATGTTCACGTATGTCTACGATTGCTCACTATTGCCATTACGTATGCACTACGTATGACCAGGGATGTACACAGGATACACAACGATTTTTTTTCCCCATGATTCCACAATGATAGTTTTGAACCGTTTGAAACTTCCGTTGTGCCATCGTGGACCATAACGGATACCCACGTATGATTAGGACTCTACTACGAATGACTAAGTATCCCCAACGTATCATTACGTATGACTACGGATGACCATCCGCTGGACATCTGTTGTGCATTCGCAATCAAAAATCGTGACAGTGTGACTGTAGCATCAGATAGAATCTATATCACACTCGGCACATCCTGATTAGATAGAATCTATATCACACAGCACATCCTGATTAGATAGAATCTATATCACACTCGGCACATGCTGATTAGATGCAATCTATATCACACTCGGCACATCCTGTTAATCTTTTTAAAGATTTGTTTTCCCCAGACAATTAGAGACAAATGGGGTTCGGAGAAAGTTACTTTTTACAATATTTTTCCTTGAGTTTACGTAATAAAATGTATGTTGTTTAGATTCCTTAATGACATAACCTCTCTCAAAATAAGTCAAAGTAAATTATTAATAGTCCCACTTTAACAAGTTAAAGCTGTGGGAATCACTGGGTATTCCTAAGTTTTGTAAATTTATTTTGTCCATAAAGAATATCTAAATGTGTTATCCTGTTTGTTTCAGTTGCGCTTGCAAGATAAATCTATGATCAAGAGGTTTACCAGAGAATATACAGAGTATCAATGAGATATATATCATTGATGTAATCTTTCTGTAATTACACTTACACAAATATTGGACATCATGATACCGACAGTTAAACAAAATAATCTTGGTTCTCTCTGAAGTATATCATTAGGTGACCGGTACGCCCATAGACTCAATGTGATCAGGAGAATTGCAGGAGAAATTGCAGGCTCAATGGCATAATACAAAGAACGATTCCTTCCTGAACCATCTCTATAGGATCTGTAATTATAACAATATCAATTCATGCATAATCAAATGTCTTTAACTTACATAATCCACATGTATGAATAGATTATAGCTCAGGTTGGTGAAATTCTTGCGTCGGGTGATAAACAATTGATTTTAATTTTGCCCTACACCGACGTGTGTATAGCACTGTATACTCAGTGCTTTCTGAGTGTCTGTTATACATACACTGTTCAGTGCACAGGTAAAAAAACAAGTACATTGTTTGCACATTGTGTACAATGTAAAATCAGTACAGACCATATACATTTTTCTCATTTCTGCATAAATTTACAAAGGAATTAATAAAGAAATGTCGTTTTATCTGTTGCTACTGCCCCAATTGTATGTGAAACAATGATTGTGTTAGTCTAATATTGATAAGATATACATGAAGCACAATCAGAGTATGTAATGTATACTTACTTATAGACATTCCAGAGAGTGGCTGGAATAGAAACCAATACAGAACCACCTATAATAACAAAGTAATCATATAAGATTAAACAGTTGCAATCTTAAAGATAATGTAAAGAAAATGTAGTAATAAAAAAAAAATAACCAAGCTGATGATAATATCAATCTTCTCTAGAAATGATTTTGTCTGAGGAGCTGTTTCCTACATGTACATTGTGTCAACAACAAAATGTATATCTGAAACTTTCAAAGGTTGATTTTTTTAAATAAATTTTTTTAAATCATTTTTTATACATGTACATCTTTATTTAAAGAAAGAAAGCCTACTCATAGACACACTTTTGCAAAAATTAATTATCAATATTGTACCTTCCATTTCAAATGTGTCAACAAACACTTTAGGCTCTGTTGATAAGAAGCTACATGTGGAGCTCCAATACACTGTCTTGGTACATAATTGGTATGTGTTATTTACATTGAGAATCAATAAATACATGTATGTACACTGGAACTAATTGGATTTTTTTCTGTCAGTTTTTGAAAAAATTTGGAAATACTTTATCAAATTGTCACACACATCAATAGAGTGCAACATTTTCCAACAGTGTACAGTATAATAAGGAATTTGTTGTTGATTGTAATTCCCGTTCAATTTTACTTGACAATAATTTTATATCTTCAATAAGAGCATCAGACAGAAAAATTCCAGGGAAATCTGAAAACCTTTTTAAAAATAACCAATACTGTATGATCACATGCTAGAGTATCTAGCAGAGTATCTCTCTACATATGGATTGGGTTCCGAGTCCAGATGATGTATGTTTATCACAAATGTACTTTCTAAGATGTTTCCTTCAAACCTGTTTATTACAAATACATTATGTTCATTAAAAGGATTAACTGACTGTTTTATCATAATAAGTTCATAATGCCATGTTATTTGAGATGATAAAACTCACCCAAAACTGTAGCAATAAAGAGATACCTGAACTCAAAGCCAAATGCATAGGTTCCTTTAAATACCTCATATCCAAAGATAGATGTTGATATGTACAGCACAGCCAATGACTACAAAGAAATGATACATACATTCATTAATGATATCTTCAATTCAATGTACAATATTATTATTAATGAGGCAATCTGACTGTATCTTGGTTTAATTTGCCAGTGAATTGACAGGCAACTGTCTATTTTTTATTCCCTTCTCACTCAAAAGTTTGACACCAACATCGTGGATAAATCAAACTTCGGGAGGGTAAAAGCATTTTTACAGACCAAAATGTGGTTGCCTGTCAGGCTTGCAACAATTAAGTTGTGATAAATCCAATCAGATTTATTGGGTTGTCCTGGGATGTCAGACAAGCAGAATGTGAGGGAAAACTAACTAACATATTCTACGATAACATTGTATTGTTATAGATTCTGCCAATGTCTGCATAGCTACCTTCATGTATACCTATAACCTTCTTCTGATTGACTCCCTATGTTACAAACACACTGCTTACCAGTTGGCTGATGTCATACACCCATGGTAGAAACATAACTCCTGTCAGGTACTTCTCCCAATGTGATATATAAAAGGTAGTCATTATCACACACACAACCAGGTATAACACCCAAACATCTGCACCAAAATCATCTCTTGATCGTCCAAATACAGAGAAGACACCCATAGGAAGTAAGCATGCTATAATGCTGTCACTACCATGATCAAATAACTCTCCTAATGGTGTACTTGATTTGGTTCGTCTTGCCTGCTTGCCATCAATACCATCTACATGACCAAAACAAGAGAAAATTTGTAATGTGTCCTAGGTGTATTATGTGTAGAAATTTATCAAACAAAAAGAAATACATGACCAAAAATTTATTATAAAATTTAATGTGAAGTACCCCGCTGTACCCACAGATTTTTCTGAGAACTGAAACCAAGATTAACCACAGCTTGAATGTTAATTTGTTAAGGGTGGGCGGGGACACTGGCCAAATACGGATAAGTGTATTGGCTCAAATTTTCATGCATTCATGAACAAGATTTTTAAAATTAAGTTGAGATTAAATTACTGAAAATAAAATTGTGATGATAATGAACCATTATTAATTCATATATATATCATATACGTATTGAAAACAGATGGGGCATTCCACCAGGTTGGGGCAAGCTTTGTGATAAGTGTCCTTGTTACGTAGGTAAATGTACCAATTGCCCCAATCTGGTGAAATGACCCACCTACGTAACAAGGACACCATGTCACAAAGCTCGCCCCAACCTGGTGGAATGACCCACCTACGTAACAAGGACACCATGTCACAAAGCTCGCTCCAACCTGGTGGAATGACCCACCTACGTAACAAGGACACCATGTCACAAAGCTTGCCCCAACCTGGTGGAATGACCCACCTACGTAACAAGGACACCATGTCACAAAGCTCGCCCCAACCTGGTGGAATGACCCACCTACGTAACAAGGACACCATGTCATAAAGCTCGCCCCAACCTGGTGGAATGACCCACCTACATGTACGTAACAAGGACACCATGTCATAAAGCTCGCCCCAACCTGGTGGAATGACCCACCTACGTAACAAGGACACCATGTCATAAAGCTCGCCCCAACCTGGTGGAATGACCCACCTACGTAACAAGGACACCATGTCACAAAGCTCGCCCCAACCTGGTGGAATAACCCACCTACATAACAAGGACACCATGTCACAAAGCTCGCCCCAACCTGGTGGAATGACCCACCTACGTAACAAGGACACCATGTCATAAAGCTCGCCCCAACCTGGTGGAATGACCCACCTACGTACATGTAACAAGGACACCATGTCACAAAGCTCGCTCCAACCTGGTGGAATGACCCACCTACGTAACAAGGACACCATGTCACAAAGCTCGCCCCAACCTGGTGGAATGACCCACCTACGTAACAAGGACACCATGTCACAAAGCTCGACCCAACCTGGGGGAATAACCCACCTACATGTACATACATGTAACATTAACAAGGACACCATGTCACAAAGGTCGCCCCAACCTAGGGGAATGACCCAGATACATACATATAAAGAAACAAGCAAACTGGGGGTGGGGTAGGGAAACCCTCCAATATCAGGCCAAATAACACGATGGAGGTTAGGGTGTGTTGTTTACTCTGCCTCATCATACCCCTATATGTACACAGCAAATCATTACCATGGTTACCAGGGATAGTCCCACTCTGGTGTCACAAAATATTTCCCAAAGTACAGTGCGATAAATGTTTATTACACAAGCTACGGAGATTTGACAAAGTGGTGTTTGCATTTATGCCTTTTACTGTATATATTCACTAGTCTGTCCAGTAAATGTATGGAGGAAGTACATATATACATGTAGTTACCCCAAATATGGACTCTTTGTATACACTGAAACGGAATCCAATAACCAGAAGATCAGTCGTCTTACAGAAAATTTCATTCCTGAAATTGTTGAAATCTTACCTGTGTGGAGCTTTATAGCTTCTAGTTAGAAAGTCATATATTGTGGCTGGAAATGCTTCGGGTTTAGTCACAGTCAAGACATTAAATTGCCATCCAGGTGTTTTCTCACCCAGAAGCTCTGTGAATTTAGCAATTCTGGAGATCCAAAATATGGTAACAAAGCAGGGGTGGAGTTTGTCTGCACCAACTTGAACCCCCACCCCCCTCCCCCCCCCCACCATTGTGAAACGCATGCCTTCAGAAATCTTCTGGGAAACCTGGACAATGTTCTGAAACTGGGTCTGTATGTTTTCATAATGTACAACTGTACATTATATTTGATCTTCCATCACATATTACAACTTCCTGTAATAGATTGAATTAACCTACCTAGAGTATGAGCCAAGAACTGACCAATACCTAGCAGCAGGAATAATAGATTAGGGATAGTTGGTTGTTGTGGATGTTTACGGCTTGATGCAGAGAATGACCAGTCTACGATGGACAATATGATGAAACTCATGACCAATATGAGGAATCCTGCAAACGTCAACAGGTTGGGTGCAACCCACTCTGGAAATATCTGATTCAGCAAAACAAAGTATGGTTAGTAATTAGGTACGATGATAACAATATATAATGATTACAATGAATGGATAAAATTATTAATGCAAAAAGCCACTCATCTTTTTACAAAGGTGTAATCTATGGTTGATAATTTTTGTGTTCCAGCAGAGGTTCGTAAGCAATAAAATGGTTCCTTTGAAAAAAAGTAGGGTATAACTGTTATATATTTGTTGCTGGAATTACTCCCAAGACATGTTTTTCCATTCCCATGCAGAATTTAACGTTCCTTCAATGACTTATAAATGGCAGAAAAATGACCAAACTTTCAAACTCAATTTTCTTGAAACACAATTTTGCACATTAATTGCTTATGAACTTTTGCCGGTCACACTTTCGTTACGTCCTCCTTCCAGGCACACGACGAATTATTGTTGATTAAATCACAGGAACGTCCACTTGTGTTACAGAAGACCATACAGTATGAATTTAATTAAATGCAATACTTGCCTGTACGACTGAATTCCAGAATGGATGCATGATGTAGATAGCGACAGGTGAAGTATCTACTGAACTGTACTGTAATTAAAACAAAAGAAATGATAAGCATTATTCTTATTGTAATTTGCATGTCATCATAAACAAGCAATCATTATATACCAGCCTGTATTCTCCTGTAGCTGAACAGTTACAACAAAGATGAATCACAACAATCGATCTGGAGACAAAATGCAACAAAATCATCAAATGCAAAGAAGAAAAAGTAATGCAATAGAAAATACACACAATATTGATGTGAAGGTAGGCCTCTATTATGTCATGTAGTGGAGCAGGGTTGGGGGGAGGGGGGTCACAAAAGAATCAAGCAACTCGTTCCCACAAAACTGCATCCAAGTCAACTCACACCCATATCAACTTGTACCTCACTCACCTACCCTCTTCAGGCCAAAAAAGAAACTATGACGATAAAATATGCTGAAATATTTTTAAAACGGCTACATAAAGAACACTAACAACATAACTTAACTTCATCACAAGTTTATCCATATTACGAGGCCACCTTGATCGCTCCATACTTCTCAAGACACGTGCTGTCACATACATGTACACAAATACACAAAAGTATAAATTTACATGTACAATTCCCGTGAACATGTTTTAGCTGTGTATTGGGAATTATTTGATTTTATTATTTTAATACTTGAATTTATGGAACAAATATCACTATAATGTTGTAGATTGATACAGACTTCTGAAAGTTTATCAGGCTACACTACAGCTAAAGAAAATAAAGGGGCTGCCAAATAACAAAAACAACACAATTTATACATTTTTAATAATAATAATAACAATACAGATTTGTAGCGCGCACATACACTGTATCCACCCTGCTGGGCGCTCAGGGCGAGGAAACAAAGAAAAACATGAATACAAACAATATACAATGATAGCATAGGAGAAAAAGAATTATGTACTGAGATACGTGTACACTCACTGGCCAAAAGTATTGCAACATGCTCAAAATAGCACTTTACAAGTAACAGGTGAGATGATCATTTAATCCGATTTCATCGATCGTGTATTACATACATGTAATTTCCGAGCAAAAACAGTAAAAAAGAACATTGACTTCAAAACACAGGCACTTTCAAGAAGTCTTAAGTAGTGTAAATAAAATAAAATAACTTATTGTAACACAGTTCTCCAAACTGAACTTTGGGGATGTTGCAATACTTATGGCCAGTGAGTGTACCTACATGTACAATGCAATTACAAATATACATCATCTTTGCAGAATTGTGACATAAGATGAGTTTTAAGCATTGACTTAAATCTAGTTATACTATGACAAGATTTGAGTTTAGTTGGAAGATGATTCCAGAGTCTCGGAGCCGCGACAGACAAAGACCTATCACCCCAGTTCCGTTTTGAATTTGGTTCCTTTAGGAACATGCTGGAGCGCAAATTGCGTGATGGAGTGTAGACTTTAAGTAGTTCAGAAATATAAATTGGAGCAATACTATTAAAAGATTTGTGAACAATTAGCATACATGTAAGTTTAAAAACAATTCTCTGTGAAACAGGAAGCCAGTGCAGTTCTTTCAAGATTGGCGTGATATGGCATGACTTTCTGGACAAAGTTACAACACGAGCTGCTGTGTTTTGTATGTGCTGAAGACGAGATATTTGATTCTGCGGGAGACCGTAAAGGAGAGCATTCCCGTTATTGAGCCGTGATGTGACAAATGCATGTATAATTTGTTCAGCAGCACTTTTATTCAAGTATTTCCTTATTCGGCTAATATTTCTGATATGAAATGATGATATGCGAACAATGTTAGAGATATGAGGTTTTAAAGTCATTGTCGAGTCAAATATAACACCCAAATTACGTGTTTGTGATGAGGGGGTATCTTCGAGTCACCAATTGTAATAAATGGAAGAGAAACTTTAGATAATTGCTGACGTGATCCAAATAGAACAAATTCTGTCTTTTCGTCATTCAATTTCAAGAAGTTTTGTCTCATCCAACTACGAATCTCTTGAATACATTTCTCCAGCATTGTAATACACGAATTATAAGGGTTTCGTCACAGTTTTCAATACATTTGAACAAGGTTTTATACATGTACTGTAGACGTGTTTATCTTTTTGAAAAGTCGAATCTGTGAAAATGTCTATTTTAGTTTTGCATCTATTTATTTTTAATGGACATAAGTTGGAGGGAACAAACAAAACCTTGGGTTTTCCTTTGAATATCTTCATGGTTTTTTTCTAAAGTCGAATCTGTGAAAATGTCTATTTTAGTTCCGCAAAAACCTTGGCTTTTGGAATGTCTTAATGCCGTTTACTTTTGATTTACGCTTAATTGCCACAAATAAATCTGTTGAAACATATAAGAACGTGTTCCTTGTTTGTTTTTGTTTTGGTATGAAATTTATTTACTTTTTAAAAAATTTTTGCAGAGCTAATAATAAACAGCAAATCTGAATTACAGAAGTTAACATTATATTTGATGACAACGTAGGGAAAAAAATAATCTTACTGGGGCATAATGAAAAGACAACATGTTTATTACAATAATGTCAAAATTTCATTTTTAGTACACAAAAGCATATAGTGGATGAAATGTACTGCAGAAAAATCGCAGGCCATAATCAGCATTCAAAGTATGTATTTCATGATGTCATGCTTCTATGCTGGCACTTATATCTCTCGACGTGAGACAACTCGACGATCGCGATGACAACTCGAACCCATTTTTTTTTGCTAGGACTGTGGGCGGGAAGCAGGGCTGCACTCTTGATTTGCTGTTTTCCCGCACGACGCATGCGCATTTCCCCTACATTATCCCTACATGTACATACTTAGTATCAATTTTTCCCTACAAAATTTCATTTTCCCCGACGAATTACTTAGTAATTAACGTTTTCCCCTACAACATTTTGTTTTCCCCTACGAATAAGTTATTAATTAGGCCTAACTTCGAATTACAATGTAAATAACTAGGCATAATGACCAGATGTGTAGGCCTTCGTGAATGAATTAAAGGGAATATATAGTCTTCCCGGATGAACGTGAAATAGGCCAAATGGCAACCCTGGTACAGTGTGCAGATAGCTTGAGTAACATTAACCGCAACAGCATTCTTGAAGTATTGCAATAGTAGTGTGACACTCGATATTAGGTGCGCGTATTGTTAGGTGTTACTGGAGTCAATCAGAGTTTAAACTACAAGTGAGAGCGCTTCATTTTTTCTTGAGTGACAACAAACGCACTGGACCCGAAAGAAGTTTCAAGTTTCAAGTTTATTTCTACGTTCATCACAATCATGAAAACTTCAAATACATAACAATGACAACAAAGACAAAATGTAAATGCAATATCAAGATTGATCCTAGTCATTCAGAACAAGGTAAATAGCTAGGGGGGTGGCAGAAAAAGCAAAGCTTTTCAAGTCTGGGTCCTTGAAATCCCAATAAGGCAAAATGCGCGTACTTAATTTAGAACACCCTAGCGCTAGCGATATGGCTAATAACTGCGTTATACTGATATGATTAAAGCAGTAGGCCTATATCACGTACATAAATATATAATTTTGTTACAATATTTGTGGATTCCCCTACTCCCCCCTACAGTATTTCCATTTTTCCCGTAGGGGCCCCCTATTCCCTACACTTTACTAAAATACCCTACGGTAGGGATTTTTCCCTACGAGTGGCAGCCTTGGCGGGAAGGATTATGCAGTAAAATTGTTCGCCTGAAGATCTGACGTCACGCTTTGAGCTAGAAGCGCTTGAATTACGCCAGATCCTGGCCGTGCAGCTGCCATATTTTCCCAATGCTGAACTTTGACCTTGGTTGGTAGCTAGCACACAAGCCTTGAAGCGTGACATCAGATCTTCAGTAGCACATGCGTTAACATATCCAATGAAATCATTTGAGTGGTATTCCAGGAGCCTGTCTATATCCTTGATAGGATATAGACAAGGGGACCAGTCTATGCCACGACGCGCTGTGTCAGACTTGCTCCCAAAACTACGTGTGTTCTGTATGGGGGATCGACGAGGATAAGCTAAAGAATAGCGTGGCCTTTCACATGACGGTTAAAATCGTGTATTAAGACATTGTATAAAAGGGATTTTGCTTGTGATTATTATTATTTTTACAATTACTATTTTGAAAATGTAAGTACCGCAGTTAAATATTGAGAATGAAACAAGGCAAAAAGGCACATTTTTAAAATTAATTTTTGTTCTAGTATTTTATCAGACGAGTTGGCAACAATGATTGCCGCCGGGAAAGAGCCAAGGCGGCCAATAACGTTAATTTTAATGCCGATGTGGGCCGACTCACATAATGGGCAGGGGAAAAATGCTACTGTTGTATCATCTAAACATGTCCAAGCATTTACAGGACTCTAGCAGTTGTAAGCAGATTAAAACACCACAATAGTGGTGCACTGGGTGCCGGACCGTCTCAATGTTCTTTTGTTAAGCAGTGATTTCTCTGCCAGAACGGGTCCGTCCCGTGACACTTCTGGCTGATTTCTTTTGTTTGAGCTGGCATGTAAAAGAACGCGTTCGCACGCAGCCGTGCCCGTGACATAGTTTATCTATGGTCCCTAACCAAAGTATCCATGTTAAGGGGCCAATTTATAAACAACTCAGTGACACACAATGCGTAGCTATCTTTGATACTACTAATGCACACTGCACAGACATTGCGGTTTGCATCAGTTGTGTGTGTGGTGCCTTCACAAGTTTGTTGCAGTCTAGAGTTACATTTTTGTCGCTCATCAAAGAGAATCGGGTATTTTGACTGGAGCCGGTTCTCGGCTCTAGAGTTGGAGCTCAGACAACTGGGTATTTCAATTGGAGCCAAGTTGGTCCTCAGAGTCGGGTATTTTGCTGGAGCCGGCTCTGGGACTCGGCTCCCAGCCGGCTCGCATCCCGCGATATTTCAGCCAATCAGATGTCTTATACATTTTCATGACCTATTCTATCTGTCTCAAAACACTTAAATCTCTGGCTTGCCCAACATACCAATGAGCTACCAGCAGACCAGAGACTCTGCCAGAAACTTGGAATGTAAACAAACCAACCCAAGGCCATACCTTGGCTGATGATAGTGAAGTAATCACATATATCAGTTATACTGTACAAGGCATGAATAGACAATATACACACTGTGCGTTTGCAACACAGTATCGATAAAATCGAAAAAGAAAACAGCAGTTTCACTCAGCTGAAGGCATAAGTCTAGATGGTCTTAAGATCTGGAATACTTGAAACCATGGTGATACAGTGAATTTAGGGTTTCTAATTTCCACAGTGACTGAACAATGGTGAGCTACTGAATTTACAAATAACGCGGAAATATTTTTTTACAACAAGGTTTACAACAAAATGATTAGTGGAAACTAATGTAGGTGAATTCTGAAACCTCCATTCATTATATTACAATAAAAGTGTAAGCAAACTGATCTACTGAATCAGCAACAATACAAAGGTGGGAAATGCAATTAAGTAAAATGACAAGAATTAAACAATAATCAGAAAGAAAGTAAAATAATCCAGTCACAATTAACTGAATCAACTCTAGGTCAACATCCAATATAAAAATGTACGTCTCAACTAAATCAGAAAAACAGAAGGAAAGTAACACTATAAGTTTTGAGGCTTTGCATGGTGGAATATCGATATCGTTTCGGTTTGCGGTAACACCATGTGTTTATCTCAACTAACGTATACACCCGTCGTATCAGAGAGGCTATTGAGATTCATAAACATGACACTGTCCCCCAGGACATCGGCTATTTCATCAGCAACATTTGGCATTCAATCCTACCATCCACCAACACCCACACCCCACTGTCAACTGATACGCCTCAGCGAGCAGGCAACTCACACACAGCAGGCGGAAACACACACAACAAGAACAATGCCACGGTGGCAACCAATTACAACACATCACACAACAGTAGCACCAATCGGAACACTTCCCATTCTACACATAATCCCAGCAAATACTACTTAAGGAGTTGCATCGGCAAACCTCTTCATTCTCCTGAAGAAGATTAGAGCAGGCTAATCGAAACGTTGAGAATAACCCGTGAAGTCCCTATGGTTCTCCCTGAACCATATTAACCCGTGAAGTCCCCGTGGTTCTCCCTGAACCATATTTCTCACTTAGCGACAGTAGAGAAAAAACGAGTTGCCCGAAATTGGTTCTCCCTTGAACCTTTCTCACTTAACTAAGGTTGAGATACGAGGTTGTGCGACACGGTTCTTTTCAGAACCTGTACATGTATCTCAGCTTCACGTTAGTTGAGATAAACACATGGTGTTACCGCAAACCGAAGAAAGTAACACTATAAATGAAGTATAATAAATGTCAAAACAATTTTTCACGATTGGCAATTCTTTAAGTACAACTGTTACAACTGGTCATCAACTTAAAATTAACTATTTATTACACTTTTATAGCAGACACGTATTCCTCAAACCTTGAGTCTGAGTCATTTTATATGGTGATTGAAGTCAAAGTTACAATGAAAGTCTATAAAGACACTTTTCAGAAAATATATAAAAAAAGGTTTTTCAAATTTTACCAGGATTTCCAGGTTAACAATTAAGACTTAATTTTAGCTTTGAACTCATGAACTGTAAGAAAGTCTTTTCTGTAGTAAAAAAAATTCTGTCAGGAATGTATTTCTTGATGCATAACTCCAGCCTATGAAAGCTTCAGCAATTTAGTGAAAATACGTTCAGGTTGTTTGTATTTATGTTATAAATGTGAAATTCAGTTTGTCTCATAAATTTTACAAATCTATTTGGAAAAAATAGTTATTACTGAAATTATAGACAAAAAACATAATGGTTGATGCTTTAAACAAGTTATAAAAATAGAATCATCTGATTTGTACAATTTGTTTGTACGGTCCTTTTTGCTTTTAAATATCTTTCATCTAGCCCCACCCCCCATATAGTAATTACATTATTGTGTGCCAATGAATTTAGGGTATGGTTCTGTGTTAAATAGCTTGTTGTGAAAAGAGGCATCAGTATATAAAACGTACAATTATTTTTAACCACGTTATTTCAACTCAGTACCACCATACTAAAGCCTATATGCATAGCCTATGGTACCACTAAGTTATTTCAACTCGATCAGTACATATTTTGTATGTAAGTTATTTCATTTAACTACATGTACATACACATTGCATTTGGATTACATTGCGCTGAGTTGACTACGCACTAGTTCTTATGAATCTAGCTGCAAGAAGTTCATACATACTGCACACTGTACATTTACATTACATTTATGTACACGTACATGTACAAATACTGTAAATAATCAAATATAATGCGCGCGCACCCCTTACTGATCAGTGTGCCAAGCCTGCATCTAATAAGCATATGACATAAAACACAATAAAGGGGGCCACTTTCCTACCGTCACGTTAGCAGTTTTTCTAATGGTTGTAATTTTGTTTTTAATGTCTGAAACCACCCAAAAAGACTTTCAACATTTGAATAGACATGCATGCTTATCCTAAAGATAATTTGAGTTGATTATTACTATTATTTTTTTAATTACCCTAAAATTTCCATCAACAAATGGACGGAAAAGTGAGGTAACTTTTTCCGTCCAATTTTTATGGAAATTTGAGGGTAAAAAAATAAATAAAAAAATAAAAAAATAAAATAAATCAACTCAAATTAGTTCTAGTATAAGCCTGCATGTCCATTCACATGTTGAAACACTTTTTGGTCGGTTTCAGGTACTTAAAAATAAATAACAACCATTGGAAAAACTGCTAACGTGAGGGATGCAAAGTGGCCCCCTTTATTGTGTTTTATGTCATATGTTAATAATATCCTACGTCATCTTAAAAACGTGCCATATGATTGGCTGAAATATTGTGGGATGGCAATTCTCGTTTGCAGAAGAAGAAAAAAATCGCAGCCGGCTCTGGGACTCGGGTATTTTATTAGAGACACAGCTCTGGGAACCGGGTATTTGAAGGACTCGGTTCCGGAACCGACTCTTGCGGGTACCCGGTTTTTTAAAAGAGTGGAACCGTGGTTCCGATTCTCAATTTGGAATCGGGTTGAACCGGGTACCGGCCGGAACTGCCCAAGCCTACATGTACTTTCAAGGCATCATTTTAATAATAATAAATAATAATGGAGTCTAATAGCGCACAATCTATGGCGATGTGATACTCCAAGCACATCATTATCTTGCTCACAAACAATTTTTTAAAATCCCAAATCTCCTAACGTGTCCAGTTACATGTAGCTCAATTGGAAGAGCCATGGCATGCTATCAAAGTTAAGTAATGTTGACCTGGGTCATTACTGAATTGGTGACCATGGGTGACCATTCACTAGCATTGCCCGACTGACATCATGTAAGAGACACCTAAGGGGGTAATATTGACAATGTTAGTCCTTTGGATATGGGACGTTAAGCCATAGATCCCATGTACTAGGATCTGTAGTGCTTGTAGAAGAACCCAGAACACTTATTGTAAGAGTAGATGGTTTACCCTGGTGTAACTGGTTCACATAGCAAGTGCCCTGTGCTCTCCTAAACAGAAGGGCATCTTCTATTGGTGGTGTTTTAATTTTTGTATCTGTTTTCTTTCTTTCTGTTAACTGCCCAACTTCGGAAGAAAAAATATGTAATCCAATTAAAAAATGGCCTTAAATACCCTAGAACATAAATATAAAGTTCTGGTAAAAAACGAAAGAGAAAACAGATTATAAATATGTATAATTTTTGTTGACTTGTTGAAACAGTTCACACAAAGACTGCTGATGTCCTGCTCACAAAGTATTTTTGGTTCAATGACGTATTCAATTGGGCAGTTGGGCAGTTGGGCAGTTAAAAAAAAAAAAAACATAAAATGAATAATGCAATATGACATACATGTACATGTATGTATAGGAACATAATGCTGAATAGTTCCACACACCTGACATACAATATCTCATGTTTTGGTACTGGTGTCACACACATGTATGTTCACTGTCAATAAATAATTAGCTTGTGTGTTTTTTCTTATATTTCTCTACTGATTTGGTAGGGAAAATACATATTGCAAACTGATATTATATAATTTATTTATTTGTTTACGGTGACTGGTTTAAATAAATTTTTCATATTTGTTAATTTTACTGAAGTTTTTTGAATAATTCAGAAGCAGCATCCTCAGAATGCCTTTTTCTTGGTGTCGTGTTCTGGGTTACCGCGTGTGCCTTGACTAAAGGATAATCAGACCTATGACCAAATGGTAAGATCTGCTTCAGCTCTGTCCTGATTTTACTATCAGTACTAACAGTCCACGGCATAGAACTCCAAGAACAATATTGTTCCACAGACTGATGCACAAGGTCTCAAAAAGAAGCAGTGAAGTCTGGTAGACTTAACACGGTGTGTGAGAAAACTGTATCTGACGTGTGCACCTTAGTGTTTAACGCATTTGCCCCACAGCTGATGGTTCTCCCATGTCTAGTTTAAGATTACGTCTAGTTCTAGGAACAAGCTTGCGCATTAAGCGCCTAATCCCATGATGCCTTATGGCAGGCCGAGCAGTGCAGGAAAACTCATAATCTAGTCCAACAGTCTCTTCAATAGACCTTTATCACACTGTGACCATCTTTGTCATATTCCCTGCATACACAATGACAACGATAGTTGTAACTCATTTCATAAAAAGGTGCCAGACTATTTTTCCTTCCAGCCTCGGTTTGGTTACATTGATTTGAATGGAAGAAAAACAAGATGGCAGCAACATGATAAAGATCTATATGATGTAATTGTCGCTGTGAAGGTCAGAGCATGGATCCGGATCCACACCCACATACTAAATATCATGTTTAGCAAATTCTCTAATCTATGATTTCTCCCTTCCAGAAAATTTCCCAGCTTCATGCCAAAATTGTATGCTTTGGCAAGCTTACCTAATCACAAAAATTTAAATTGTAATAATAAGCAGCTCAAAAGTTTTTTAAAAAATTGCCCCTTTTTTTTGTATTGTGGGGTTTGGGCCAAGGATACAGAGGGAATCCAGTGTATTGGCCCAAAAATGGGACTAACTTTTGGCTAACTCAATTTTATTGCACTTAGAAATTATAGGACCTGGGTGGGGGAGGAAGGGTCTCACGTGATCCAAGGCTTGGACGCATTGTAGGCCATACCATTGTCAAAGGGCAAAAAATTGTGAAATGGTTTAATAGTTAAATTTTCAGTAACCTTTAAATTTTCATTAACCTTTAAATTTTCATTAACCATTTAATTAACCATTATAATAACAATGACAAACGTTAACATTTTACGGCGGCCATTTTGCATTTTCCCAGATCAGTCATGCACAGAAATGGTACAATCCTGTGTGCATGACCGAATAGGGAAGAGGAAAATGGCCGCCATAAAATGTTAACGTTTGTCAAACTTAAATAAGCAATTTTCATGGTAATAAGTCTTTTATAAATTCCAAAAAAATATTAATTTTGTATATCACATTAATGCTTCTCTACATATTTAGCCCTAATTACTAACTTTTAGGTTGTAATAATTATGTTAGCAGATCAAAAGTTGAAAAAAAAAATGAAAAAAATAAAAATCGCTCCATTTTTGTACATGTGGTGCTAGGGCCAATGATACGGAGGGGGGGCCAAGGATACGGAGGGGGTCCAGTGTATTGGCGGAAAGAATGTCGTATCCGGCCGCCACTTTTTAAGGGCTTTTTTGAATTTTTTTGCAACCACTAACCAGTTAAAAAATCATTCTATCGATTTTTGGTGGTACAGAAAGCGAAAACTATCTTTAAAATCCACTTTTATGGTGGTTTTCGACTTATTTCCCTTCTAAAAAAATCCTCCCCTTTAGAAAATAGAAGGATCCTATTATAGTTGCTACTGCGCATGTACAATGACTGTGTTGGTCACTGATTGTGGAGTTTACAAGATCAGACTGATGACTGAGGAAGTCATCGTATACCAAAAATGCCTGATTTTTCATGAAATAAATATCCTGGAATAATTTGAAGTATATGTCCATCATCATCCATATATTATGTTCTCCACCTTACCAGGTAGGTAAGATTACATTCTTGATTATATTTAATGAAAAATAGTGGCGGCCAGATACGACATTCTACCCGTATTGGCCCTAGAATGGGGCTAACTAATGTATGTTTAACGTTAGGTTAATAGGCCTAACGTTAACTGTAATAAGCAGTTGAAAAAAAAAAAAAGATCGCCCAAGGGCAAGGCCAAGGGAGTCCAATGACAATGTACAGGCCAGCCTTATGTTAGAATGGGGATAACTTGTCCTTATAAATATTATAATGATATCATCAAGGTAGGCTAGCGTTTGCCCCACCAGTGTGGCACGGACACGCCCCCTTGGCCTATCCTTAGCCACACACGTTGCTCGTACTTGCTAACGGCGGTTCTTCTAAATTCCAGGCGCTGAAATTGACGATATTTGCAACCATTTTGATAGACTAGATACGTTCCTTACATGTTTAACTCTCTAGGCGCCCAAATAAAATGGTGATTTCACTTACATTAAAATTTCGTGACATATAGGCCCAAAAAAATTACAAGACGATCGTCATTGTGCAGGTTTCAACGAGGACGGCCATCTTTAATGTATGAAGAGTGTTGAACGGGAAAACAACTGTATTGTGCGCGCAACAATTTTACGATGGCTGTTTTATGTGTGCACATACTTGCTGTATTTTAGCGCGCAGAGATATGACCACGTGATGTCGCCGATATAAACTTTCAAGAAACTAACATCGAGCAGTTTCATCAAATTAACCGTACTGCATGTTAAAGGTACACACCGCCCTAAAAGTGCAAAAAATGGGATTTATAGAATGATAGAAAATCATTTCTGGAAGGTTTTCTTCAAAAAACAAAATCCAGGTATCGTGTAATTACTGAGAAATGTCCAAAAAACAACAATAAGATCAAAGGTCACGTAAACGCATTTTCAGTAGTCTACACGACCGTGAAACCTGTACGGCAATTGCAGATTGTAGTCAGACTGGTACCTCTGCATTGCACACCGTTGTGATTGTAACAAGAGGAACAAGGTTCCAGTCTGTACATTTTGTATCCGTTGTAAACACACGAACGATCACAGAATTCCTGGATTCGATTCAAACGAGGTGCACGTCGACGTCCAAGATGATCCAAAAAGTGATGACAATGTCTAGTAGGCTTGATAGACTTTGGATCAACCATGGAGAAAGGCACAGACTGAATAAACCGGTGCTTAGCAGCATCTATCTGGACATACTGGATTCTGGGTGAGCATCTCAATCATGATCAATATTACTAGTTTGCATTGCCATTGGTAGACAGTACATGATCTAGGAGTAGGAGTGTACATGATGAACACAATCATGACAATGTCCCCTGGCAATTATGTGAAATTGCCCTAACCCCTGATTACATACTCATATATTTGACAGGAAAAATGTTGAAAGGGAAGCTTCAATTTTCATATTCTCAAAATATTATCAAACATTTTTATTTGGTCGGGTCTCGGACACAGGCCTTATGACCAAATTAATTTGTCCGAAGTGCTTTTATCTTAGAGAGAGAGAGAAAAAATAATTATGTAAAATATACAAGACGTTACCAGATATAACTTTGTGAAACACGAGGGGGAGCCCCTATTTTTAATAAATTTTCACAGGTTTTATACTATTTTTCGCGAGATCTAATGTTAACGTGTTACAGGGTTGAAATTAATGTTCATTATCAAATCTGAATGATTTCATTTTTTTAATGGTTGTTTATTACAAAAATTAAGGTTTAGTATAATTTGTTATTATTTTTTTGCTACATGTATAGCAGTACTGGCATTTCAGTCCAAGAAAAGGGGTCTATCTGATAACCACCTTTCCATTCTATATCAGTTAAACAATGTTTTACCTTATTTCCCAGTGATTGTTGATAATGTTGAATTTATTAAAATCTAAGCCCTTACTCCTCTTTTCAATCTTAAATCTTTTTCAGAAAGAGGACAGAAACGTCTTAGTACTTCAGCTATGCAGAATTGATGCTGGGTGTGATTCTCGACATAATGAAGCACCAGTCTTCGGTCAATGGAATTGGTAATTTGGAATCGAGCATACATGTAGGCCTGTGTCTGGGCCCTTACTTTTATTGCTTGTTTGCCCCTCCCCTCCCCTCCCCTCCCCTCCCTAGTTCTTGGATTCTATAGTGCTGCAATGATAGTCCAAAGAATTTTAGAAAACAAATGTGTTGGTTCATCACCAGTGGCAGTACATGCCATCACCAAGAACTTGGGGGGGGGGGGCAGGCATTTTATTCCAAAATTACCGATTCCAATGACAGGCCCTGAATGTCACCTATTCTCAACTGTCACTAACATACAGGGCGTACATTTATTATGCAGATTGATTCTGTTTTCTTGTCAACAAAGGATCATGGATGATGGGTGGGTTCATTTATACTGAAGTCATTTCACTTGTTACATGTGTAAGGCCATGTACACTCATTATTAGGTTGTTTACAATAGGCAGGTCAGCAAAGTGGTTTTAATTGATTGTGGGGGGGGGGGGGAGGGAAGAGTGGAACCACAAAAGTCAGTCATAAAACCAAATGGACAGTTAAAATAAATATGTATTTCATTGTTTTATTAGCAATATACAAGCACCCATACAACTCTTGATTATTTCAATGTCTAAACATTTATGTACAAAAATGACATCTGATCTTTAGCTTATAATTCTATAGATTGGAAGCAGCTACAGACATTTTGCCAAATATGTGTACAACCTTAAAAATGTAAAAAGCAATGTATAATTTGTTTTAACATTTTATAAATGATGTTTAATTTGCAGTATAGGTGAAAACAAAGACAATTTATAAGCATGTCACAATAAGGAGATGCTTGATTGCAGTGTCACTATCATTGTCAATTTAACATATTTTTGTTCATTATAAACTTGAGTTGAAAGTGAAGTATATTATAAATAAAGATCACTCTCAGTATATAAACATGCAGTCCATCAATTAAATTTATTTTTGTACAAGACTTAATACCAAGATAAAATACCAATGTTGGCTTTATCTAAATCTAGAATTTAAAGGTTTTCCATAAACAAAATGAAAAGGACAAGCAATTATCAGATTTAATCAAGTGGATGTAATTACATTTCATTTTGTTTGAATTGTCCATTGGCTAATTACAACTTGTGGCCTTACTTTTGGGAATTATTTACTTTTTGACAACTCTTCTGCTGAGGGCAGGGGAAGAGGGAAAGCATGAATGCAAAACTTTCTTGCAACGTTATCATGTAGTAGTTATAAGCTTGTTTTCTAATGAAAGGTTAATTAGCTAATATCCATACAAGCTTTGAAAACTGCAGACAGCTGTTTGAGTAGACTCTGTGGTACATGAACATGGATGAAATGCTCAATTATTAGCAAACTTTCATGTTCCATGTAGCGAAAATTATTTACAACCTGGAAATGGGAATATCAGGAGTGTAAAGACTCGCCTGCCTCTCACAGGTAACTTTCTCCATGATTCAGTAACCCTAGCGCACCCCCCCCCCCCAATCAATTTAACCCCAACTTCCTGTCCTTTGATGCACGTTTAATCCAGTTACTACCATAAATCAACTTTGTGACTTTATGCCCATAATAACGCTGAATAAGTTGATCTGGCTACCTACAACCCTGGCAAACTATTTTCATATGAGTGTTTTTACATGTTGATTTATCATCTGGCATGGTTTTTGAAAAGCATGTGTTGGGCTAGTGTCAATATCATTATGCATATAATGAGGTTTGTGGTAGCACCATGTAACTACCTCTACAGTTTAATAGTGTTGGCTCTTAGAAGAACTGGTAGTGAGATAACTTGAAATACTCTGATCATCTTCATCCCCTGAATACAATCAGAGTACACTGATTGAAACAAAGTAATGTCACTGCCAGTTCTTGTCAGAACCAATGCTATTTACTATTCTTGAAAGATAATTACTCTTACTCCTACTGTTCTCAACCATGTAAAGCTTCAAAATCTCAACATTTTCAAGGTAGTACATAATACTAATAGAGTAATTTGTTTGGGTGTGGGGGGGGGGGGTTGAGGGCTGTCAGTTGCCTTGAAACATTTTCATGTTATACCTGCAATTTTTGGCAATTTTTGAGGGTCTTGAAAGTATGACATGTCCTCTATACTTCCTAGAAACTTTTGATTGGATGGCACCCGTAACAAACCTGAAGTTGATATGGTAGGTAATCTTCTTGAGAAAACTCTTATTCAGTGGAATGTCTGCTAGTTAGTGGGATGTTGTAGGCTTCCGTTTACTGACCCCCATTCACATACGTAGGTGACATGATGAACTGAGCATTCGTCTCTGTCTCCATCTCCCTTCATCTCATCTATGGACCAAACATGAACAAACATGTATATAATCTTACAAAAGAAATATTACATTGAACTGATTACTCTAGCAGTTGAGAAATGAAACTGACCACAAAGACATAAATAACACAATAGCCAGCCATGAATAACACATGTAAAGCTACTTTGACTAATAGTGCTAAAGTACACTTATTATTCACACACACACACACACTTCAAATTATAACCAATGTTGTTCTTTCCCTTTAAGAGGACAACGGTCACGATCAACAGGGCATGGAATCGGAGTGCTAGTTTTAGATTATCTCTGTGACTGAAAATAATATCCCACATGATAAGGTCATATTATCATTGCTGCTGCATAAATGAGCCAGTAAGTTTCAGTCACTGTGTTCATCTTAAACTAGGACACCAATTCCATCCCCTGTTGAAAGTCTGCTCTGATCATGATATTGTCCCTTTAATATGGACAAGTTAACATTAAGCATTGCACAAGGGGGAAAACCTAAATGCAGCAACTTCATTTTCTTCTAAATGAGAAATTGTTTCTGTAAATCTGATTTTGTTTGATAGAAAAACAAATATTTACATCAACTAAGTTTTCTATATATACACAAAATTATGGTATAAAAACATCCGAATCAATCCAAGATTTACTCTACCTTGGCAATGCTTTGTATCTGTGAATACTGAAAATGGAATCAGGCTGAAATCTACATGGTGTTGATGCAAGTAAAAATACTGGCAGTGATTTTTGTCATACCTATAAAACAAAACATAACAGTTAATGAAATAATGGTGGATATGATGGCGGACATGGTGTATATTAAAATCCATTTAAATATTACTGCATCAGACTGCATCGCACTGCACTCTAGGGAATAATGGTACCTGATGCTATTTCCTCCAGTCTATGTTTGAATTTTCACCATGACCCTTTTGACCATCTTCACCATAAAATACCCGGGCATCGATGGTGGAAATTACAACTACTTCACTGGAAATTGTTCTGCTTTCTAAACTATACCTCATATTCATAATTATCATGTCTGTATTGTAAACATCATCACAATATCATTGGGCCTTGGCTACAGGAATTATCACAAATAAAGTAATGGCTAACAGAAATTCATCATAAGAGTTCAGCATAGCCTACAGCCACACAAAAAGCCCTACGAAGTACGAGTATTACATTATCAAACAATATTTCTCTTTTATTACTCTTACCTGTCCAACAATAATCCTACAAATGCGACATTATTCATAGTATCATCATGGTCACCATCACGTTCAACAATCAAATCCCTGAGTGTTTGCCATCATTTGAGGTTGGCTGTCCCGTCAATGGTCGCTAGGCATGCGTCGTTTTCCAGTAGACGGTGAGCCTTTCTTCGCCCAGGCCGCTCGGTCGAAATTCTAGCGTTGATTTTGACGGATGGCCTTCCAAACGGAACAGTTTTTGTCACTTTTTATTGGCGTTGATATGATGAAGGGGCAGTGACGATGTTCCAAATAAATACGTTATTGTTGTTTCCAAAACTAAACTCGCTGGCAGTATCATAATTAAAAATACCCGACACGAAAAGCACCAAAGTGGTCGAGACCCTGCTTTACGCTTCCACGCAAAAAGTGTTCATATATTTATGGCCTAACCAGCAGGCTCACGCCTCGTTCTCTTTGCCGCGCTGGCGCCCATGGCTGTACTGGTACAGTCTTGGTTCGGTTCCCGGTGTCTCAGGAAAGTGCCAAGACTTTCGTCTTTTTGTCGATTTTGACAATTTTCACCCATTGTTTCAAAATCATTTCACTTTTGTCATGTATCCATGAACTAAAAAAATAATTGTTCTTGAATTTGGTTCAGTAATAAACTTTTTAAACGTCTGAAAGTACGACTATAACTTTTGTCCTCGTGAGTTTTCTGGACAAATTTTGGTTCACGAAAGTCACATGACATTGGTTTTGTACAATAACAGAAAAACGATGCATTTTTCAGGGGTACATGTACTTGTGTGGACAATTATATTCTACTTTTGAAAGATCTTTCCAACCATGTATGTAAAACAATGAAATGTTGAGGGGCGTTTTTTATCGCCCAATTTCGCGCGACAAAGGTGGTGTGTATCTTTAAGTTCATCCCCTTTTAACTATTATATACCAGGTTATTTAACTGTACTTGCATTGTACATAAAACAAGAGAGAATGTTCATTAAAATAAAATGATAATGTAATAGTCTATTATTAATTACAATAGTTTAATACTAATTTTAAATAGTAATTTTAAACAACATACAAATTTCACTAATAATTTAAATATATGAAATATTATAGTGTTACGTTACTATTAGTAAATAATAACAATATTATATGTTCCACCATTTTTGTAAATCCATAAAAAACAAAACAAAAACAAAAACAAAAACAAAAAAACACCCAGAATGATTGTTTTATCTGACAAAATATCTGTGAATATAGTCTATGTAATATCTATGTAATATAGTACAGGTAATAATTTTACAATTTTTCATGTTTATCTGTTTTGTGAGAATATAAATGAGGTAACTTCCAGTACCAAGGTGGTTTATTTTCTAATAAACTATTTTCTAATTAAGCTGTGTAGACCCCTATTTACCGACAACACGTGGAACCCTGAAACGGAATACTTTGCGCGCTAAAATACAGCAAGTATGTGCACACATAAAACAGCTGTCGTAAAATTGTTGTGCGCGCAAGTTGTTTTCCCGTTCACACTCTTCATACATTCAAGATGGCCGTCCTCGTTGAAACCTGCACAATGACGATCGTCTTGTAATTTTTTCGGGCCTATACATGTATGTCACGAAATATAAAAATGTAAGTAAAATCACCATTTTTTGGGGCGCCTAGATAGTTAAACATGTAACTGTAAGGAATGTATCTAGTCTGTCAAAATAGTCGCAAATATCGTCAATTTCAGCACCTGGAATTTCGAAAAACCGCCGTTAGCGGAATGAGACCAACCTGTGGCTAAGGATACAGGTCCGTGCCGCACTGGTGGGGCAAGGCTAGCGTGTGAGGGAAAATATTTTGGAAAGAATGTCGTATCCAACCGCCACTTTTTAACTTTATTTAAGGTTTAAAAAAAAAAAAATTTCAACCACTAACCAGTTAAAATACTTAAAAAATGATTCCATCGATTTTTGGGGGTACAGAAAGCAAAAACTATCTTTAAAATCCACTTTTATGATGGTTTTCGGAGTTGATTTCACTTCTAAGAAGGATCCTATTAATTATAGTTGCCACTGCGCATGTACAATGACTGTGTTGGTCACTTATGGGGGAGTTGACAAGATCAGACTGACAGTGACATGACTAAGGAAGTCATCGTAGGCCTATACCAAAAATGCCTGATTTTTCATGAAATAAATAGGCCTATCCTGGAATAATTTGAAGTAGGGCCTAGCCTAGCGTAGTAGTAGTAGTAGTACTAGTAGGCCTATACTATAATCCATCATCATCCATATGTTCTCCACGACTAGGTAGCTAGGTAAGATTACATTATTGGTTATATTTAATGAGAAAAAGTGGCGGTCGGATACGACACACTACCCAATATATGCTAGGGGCCTACCTTGTATTTGTCAAATCCCCGTAGATGTTTCTCGTTAAGATATGTGCTGCTTCCTCCATGCTTGATGATGCTTTTGGCCGCCATGTTTAACGTTATGATGTTTGCTTTCGCTGCTTTTGTGTCCGTTTCCGAATCCGGTTTCGTATCCCCCATCCCCCAGCAGATGGGGTTTCGATATCCCTAGGCCGCAACCTATTGTCTAGACAACCTAGGCCAGCTATTGTCTAGCAAGCTACCTGCTGCAGGCAGCAGTCAAACGTGACTTGTGCATGCACCAAAACTTGTATGGAACACTGATCTCTATTATATTATGGCGTGTACAGTATAATAGCGATCAGTGCAGTGTGGTATGATACATACAGCCAGCTAGCTAGTGCACCAAACTGATCTAATACATAATCGGCGCCCTCTTTAAATTTTTGCTTGCTATCTGGCACGCGGTAGCCTTTAGTCAAGGCGCACGTTTTGGAACCCGGAACATGGACTGGTCCCCTGGCCTTATAGACAGGCCCAGATGGCGATTTTTTTTTTCTGCAAACAAGAATTGCCGTCCCGCGATATTTCAGCCAATCAGACGTCTCATACATATTCATGATTCCTAATCGCGACAGCCTATTGCCTTCAATCGCGGCGCGGCGGCCAGTACCCCATAATGTAAGCAAGTGTGTCTCAAATTGTACTTCCATAGGGAAAACTCACTGAAAAAAAAGGAAATTCTATGCCTGCTGATTGTTGGCCTACCCTCTTTGTTCAGATTATCAGCCATTCCACGGTACATGTATTTGACACAGCTTTTTAAAAACAATTTTTTTAATAAAGTAAAATCATTAAAGCTATTTAAATTGTTTGTGCATCCAATGTGAACATTTATTATGTTGTTTGGATTTTAATGTACAAATATTGGATGCATTTGAGCAAGAATGTAGCAGAATATTTCAGTGAAATATTTTGCTAAGTGGATGATAACATATTGGAAGATATGTCCTATATGGGAAAAAAGGATGGCACGTGATGTGTGTTTCACTTACCAAATGACAAGGATCCCATTTTTATTTCAAATCTATAACAAAAACAACCTCTGTAAGGGTATCATGAGCCATGTTCGAGTTAAACAAAATTAATTGTGATTTTTGTGAGTAACCCAGAGTTAAGCAAATGTTGGGCTCGTCTAAATACGTGATACCTGATCCTGCTCCGAACGGTCACACACTATTTTTGTGGCTTGTCCCCACCATACGCGCAAAAATAACACCTCATACATAGATTCTGTTTTGTGATTGGTTGAGAGCGTATTACATCATAATGTTCGCTATTTTACTGTAATGCCAAGCAAACCCGATAGCCCATGGCAACCAACGAACTAGCCCATGAAATTGGTCTAAACGCATTAATGCTGTTGTTACAGAAGTTCAATAAATTTCGAACTGTTTCATTTATTGTAGCAGGGGAGTGTTTTGGCGAACACGAACAGAATCTTGTTTCTGACGTCACATTCTTGACCATGTATGAGGTGTAGGATTTGAGGCTTTGCATGGTGGAGATAGATACTTGAGTTCTTTCGGGTGACACCATGAAGATATCATTACATGGTGTAACCCGAAATAACTCAAGCATGTATGAGGTGTTATAAAACAAATATTGACTATTTTCACTCGTGGTACAGTAAAACTATTCTCCCCCAGAGATCCCGGGGTGCGTTCTATTTAGAACGTTCCAGGGATCACCTCGGGAGGCTATAGTTTTACTGTACCACTCGTAGCAGTCAATATTTGTACACTACTACACGCTTTATACGTAGTTTTGAATTTCGAATTTTCGAAAATGTTGTACCTTCTTAATTCATGTTTATTTTTAAAGATACTGTTACGAATCTTACCCTTTGATTTTGATAAATATTAGCACCCTCTATTTCACTTCTTCCACTTCCAATATTTTGCTTACGATGCAATTTCAAGCAGTCTAAGTCCCAGGGTTTGTTTCCCCGGACCCTCGATTGTCCGCTATGAATATGTAATCCATACAAGGATGCTACTGTTGCATTCCCCACTTTCGTGGGTCAACAAATAATAGTCGGACACAAACTTTGTTGTGACAATCTCAATCAATGGGGTTGGTTTATTATTAACATCACTATTTAACAATAATAACAGGCACTAGTAACATGTATGACAGGAGTGGTAGCGTATAGGTACATGTCAATAGTTAAACTTATATACTTGTGCTAAGTTCCGAATAGGGTGTACGAATACCAACTATTGGGTACAGTCAGTGGGGACCATCGTTCGTTCATGCGGCTGTCAACTCGGCATACGGTACGGGCACTGCTATACCGAGAGACGGGCGGCTGGTCGGTCTCTACGACGGGGACCACCGGGGCTTGACTACACCGGGTGTCTGTACGGGGCCAGAGTGTGTATCAGACCGCATAGCTACATGTAGGTGAACCAATGGCCATATCGACGCCCTGCACCATTGGTTTAACGAACGAGGCACTGCACTGTAATAGTTCGGTATATCGCACTGTCATGGATCGGATCGAGTCGCATAGATTTCATTCGGAACCGCACTTCTCCGAGATCAGGAAATCTTGGGGATTATATAGAAATCTGGGGCCTAGGAATAAATAAAACATAAGCCTAATTTAGCGTCTTAGCCAATGAGAAGCTTGGCTTCCGCGTCTAAGGGTAGAAACGTGGGCAAAATCATGACATAACAACAGGTCCTTGTTCCATATAAGGAAAGGTATTTGACGAAAGTGAAGTGATCGACAACTTAGAAAGGAGGGCGTGTTCAAGGGGAAAATGCTTACCGGGCATGTTAAGCTATTTGCTTGGATGCTAAGCTATTACTGCATGAGGGGAAACAGCGGCTGTGCTTGGGTAGGGAGCACTACACGCGGGCCACGGCTAATGACTGAGCGGGTCAGTCACGGTGACTGTTTGGCCGTGGTTCACCCACGAACCGTGTTCGGTGTGAAGGGGTGGACTCCGAGGAAAGTATTCGGAAAATAGACTAAGTCCAAAGGACGGCTCCAAGCCACGTGGCGGGAGGGTGTGGCACGCACACAGGGCTCTCGCTGGTGTTGCATTATGCATTGCGTTGGCGCTGGATATGCATGAGCAAAAGTAGCGTCCTTGTATGGATTGCATATTCATAGCGGACAATCGAGGGTCCGGGGAAACAACCCTGGGACTTGGACTGCTTGAAATTGCATCGTAAGCAAAATATTGGAAGTGGAAGAAGTGAACTATAAGGGGTGCTAATATTTATCAAAATCAAAGGGTAAGATTCGTAACACTACTTTTGCTCATGCATATCCAGCGCCAACGCAATGCATAATGCAACACCACCGAGAGCCTTGTGTGCGTGCCACACCCTCCCACCACGTGGCTTGGAGCCGTCCTTTGGACTTAGTCTATTTTCTCCTACTTTCCTCAGAGTCCACCCTACACGCCAAACACAGTTCGTGGGTGTAGCACGGCCAAACAATCACCGTGACTGGCCCGCTCAGTCTTAGACCTTGGTCCGTGTGCCGTGCTCCCACGCGCAACCGCTGCTCCCCTCATGCAATAGCTTAGCATCCCCAGTAAGCATTACCCCTAAAACACGCCCTCCTTTCTGAGTTGTCACTCACTTTACTTTCGTCAAATACCTTTCCTTATATGGAACAAGGACCTGTTGTATACCCTGATTTTGCACACGTTTCTATACCCTTAGACGCGGAAGGCAAGCTTCTCATTGGCTAAGACGCTAAACTAGGCTAATGTTTTATTCATTCCTAGGCCCTAATTTCTATATAAACTCAGAGAGTTCCTGATCTCGGCGAAGTGCGATTCCGAATTATATCTGTGCGACTCGATCCGATCCGATCCGATCCGATCCATGACAGTGCGATATACCAAACTATTACGGTCCAGAGCCTCGTTCGTTGAACCAATGGTGCAGCGTCGATATGACCATTGGTTCGCCAAGCTAATGCGGTCTGATACACACCGGGCCCCGTCCAGACACCCCGTGTAGTCAAACCCTGGTGGTCCGACCCGTCGTCGAAACCGACCAGCCGTCCGTCTCTCGGTGTAGCAGTGCCCGTACCGTATACCGAGTGACAAGCCGCATGAACGAATGATGCTCCTGGCTGTATCCGATCCCTTTGTAGTTGGTATTACTCGTACACACCATTCGGAACTCGTATTATGTCTAACTATATTACAAGTCTAATTATTGAACTACGCTACCACTTATTGAACTACGCTACCACTCAAATGCAGAAAGATAATAAACCAGCCCCAACTGATATTGTCACAACAAAGTTTGTGTCCGCCCTATTATTTTGTTGACCCACGAAAGTGGGGAATGCAACAATACAAAAATAATGACACAATGATCGATACAGTAAGTTTTCAAATTGTTGAGCCTCATTCCCCACGTTTAACAAATCTTAACCCTGCCCCCGAAATAGGTGAGACCCAAGATTGGTCCGTAGCTTAAAGATACACACCGCCTTTGTCGCGCGAAATTGGGCGTTAAAAAACACCCCTCAACATTTAATTGTTTTGCATACATGGTTGGAAAGATCTTTCAAAAGTAGAATATAATTGTCCAGACAAGTACCCCTGAAAAATGCGTCGTTTTTCTGTTATTGTACAAAAACCAATGTCATGTGACTTTCGTGAACCAAAATTTGTCCAGAAAACTCACGAGGACAAAAGTTATAGTCGCACTTTCAGACGTTTAAAAAGTTTATTACTGAACCAAATTCAAGAATAATTATTTTTTATAGTTCATGGATACATGACAAAAGTGAAATGATTTTGAAACAATGGGTGAAAATTGTCAAAATCGACAAAAAGACGAAAGTCTTGGCACTTTCCCGAGACACCGGGAACCGAACCAAGACTGTACCAGTACAGCCATGGGCGCCAGCGCGGCAAAGCGCCCGAGGCGTGAGCCTGCTGGTTAGGCCATAAATATATGAACACTTTTTGCGTGGAAGCGTAAAGCAGGGTCTCGACCACTTTGGTGCTTTTCGTGTCGGGTATTTTTAATTATGATACTGCCAGCGAGTTTAGTTTTGGAAACAACAATAACGTATTTATTTGGAACATCGTCACTGCCCCTTCATCATATCAACGCCAATAAAAAGTGACAAAAACTGTTCAGTTTGGAAGGCCATCCGTCAAAATCAACGCTAGAATTTCGACCGAGCGGGCTGGGCGAAGAAAGGCCCACCGTCTACTGCAAAACGACGCATGGCTGGCGACCAGACGGGCCAGCCAACCTCAAATGATGGCAAACACTCAGGGATTTGATTGTTGAACGTGATGGTGACCATGATGATACTATGAATAATGTCGCATTTGTAGGATTATTGTTGGACAGGTAAGAGTAATAAAAGAGAAATATTGTTTGATAATGTCACGGGTATTTCCTTTAAAAGGGACTCCCGATATTATTATTAATTACCGGTTCAATGGTAAGACAAAATTAAACAAAATAAATAACGAAAAGAGGTCGATTTGACAGTCGGAATTTCAATATGTATTCTGTCAAATATTCAAACAAAAAAATGACAAAACAATCTTCGAACATATGAAAATGAGAATTAAACCAATACTGATCCAAATTGAATATTACAAAGTTTACAAAGAGAATGAAATTTAATATAATGTAACAATGGAAAATAATAAAAGGAACTTAGCGGGTTGATGACTGTGGCTAGCCGATGGTGATCTGAGCAATCCTCCGAACGATCTTGATTCAACGTGACCGACGTACGCGAGCAGGTACAAAGTTCAATGGAGGATCACACGAACGAAAGCAAAGAAAGTTCTTGATCCAGGGAAATCAGGAAAAAGAAGTGAAGATGGGGCTAGTAGAATAAATGAAGGGGCTAGACGAAAATAGAAACAATCGGTGAAGTCACCACAACAACACGCCAAAACATCAAGGCCATCCACGGCACATCAGGGGCTGGAGGCAATTGTTGAACAACCTATGTTCAAAAGTATAAAATAGGTGATATTGTGTCTTGCAGACGATTGTAGCGATTATGACTTTTTGATGCTTACTGGACGAAAGCTGTAGTCACAATTAAGATTAATTAATCAACTAAGCCTGCATTAATAATAATAATAACCAACTTTAAATAAACAAAATATAAAATCACTTAGAAAATCTGACCCTAACTTCAACTGATTAAATATTCACCAAAACAAAATCTTCAATGATCCAGTGAAAGTCTATTTACACCAGGGAATTGAATAGCAAACAACTCCAGTGGTGGTCAGCCAGGAAAACAATAAAACTGTCAACACACTCAGTCCCTATTAAGTGCTAGAGCCCACTGTAGTCACAGACACAGTAAAAAGTGCTTGACCACATGTTCTGTAAACAACTTATCCTGCCTGGCATAATTATAATATAAACAGTGCAGCAATGGATACTGTGTACATTACTGCACAACCAAATTAAAGGAACTTTCTCTAACTAAAAATAAACCATGCCAACAATGGGTTGAAATAATAACAACAATTTGTGACAGAAAGAATTCCTTCTACAAAATACAGAACTCATGTATATTGATTGAGTAACTAATTTCCTAGTGTTCCCGCGAAATGTTATGTACAGCTAAGCTAAAAGAATTTCTGAAGCTAAACTTCATCAAGGTCAAACAATAAATGAAAGTGTCTTTGCTATAAACTAACTGATGAACAAACAACAAATTAACTGAATACAACTAGTGTGAAACCTTGTAAATAAAATATGGAAACAGTTGCAACTTCCAAATTATTATGCACAGCTTATGTGTATTGCAATCAGAGTGAATTTGGCAAGTGATAAATGATAAAAACTGAAAATCATAGAATTTAAAATAACAACAAAATTGGATCAAAACTAAGGAACTGGGATAACCAATCCTATGCTAAAATAATATCATGTCTTACATACGGTATCATAGAAAGTGATATCTTAATTGGATTGTGCTATACAATAACCCTGACGTGAAACCAAGAACTTTGTCCTTAACTTTTAACACGTGAATTCTAAAATCTAGGACTCAACGATCAATCAGCTATTAAAATATTACTTCATTAACTACTCAAATCATATCAGAAATGGCTATCATAAAAATGAAGGAAATCATGCGATCCATATATTTTAGCCGTGAGGGCTACAAAGTATAAATCTACAATCATTTAATACAAAGTCACGTACCAAGAGGGTAATGAGCAAAAAATTCAGCAGAATATCATATGATTAAATATCCTATTAATTACTAAATTGATGTTCATAAAAGAGAAAAGGAATTTGCAAACTCACCTATGTTCAAAAGTATAAAATAGGTGATATTGTGTCTTGCAGACGATTGTAGCGATTATGACTTTTTGATGCTTACTGGACGAAAGCTGTAGTCACAATGGCCCAAATCGCCCACAAGAACACCACATGGCCAAATTTCTCCTTCTTACATCATAAATCACCCAAACCAAGTCAGACAGAGAGGAGACTATAGCCTGGGTCAGTGGCGGACCGTCAGGGGGGGGGGGGCTGGGGGGGGGCAGCCCTCCCCCGGCCCGGAGGGGGGGGGGGGCCCGGACCCCTCCCCAAAGATTTTTTTTTTTTTTAATTTTTTTTTTAACATTCTGGTGGAGGGGAATGGGGGTGGTTGGGGGCCCGGGCCCGAGCTGGAACTTACACAAATCAACCGGGCCCTTTCTTTATTTTGAGCTCCCCTGAAAACATGAAGTGTAATCATGACGGGTCTCTCGGAAATCACGTGTGGTTAGGGAATGATGCCTGGGGGGGGGGGGGGGGGCCACTGTGCGCTCTGCCCCCCCGGCCCGGCGGTAACTTGTTCCGCTACTGGCCTGGGTCCATGGTAATAAAACCCTTGGTCCTAAAAGGTTGCTTACATGTGTGGGAATTAGAGTTGTACAAGTCACAACCAAAAGTTGAACTTTTTTGGGGGTGTGACAATAATATAATACTCGTAGGGCTATTTGTGTGGCTGTAGGCTATGCTGAACTCTTATGATGAATTTCTGTTAGCCATTACTTTATTTGTGATAGTTCCTGTAGCCAAGGCCCTATGATATTGTGATGATGTTTACAATACAGACATGATAATTATGAATGTGAGATATAGTTTAGAAAGCAGAACAATTTCCAGTGAATTAGTTGTAATTTCCACCATCGATGCCCGGGTATTTTATGGTGAAGATGGTCAAAAGGGGTCATGGTGAAAATTCAAACATAGACTGGAGGAAATAGCATCAGGTACCATTATTCCCCTAGAGTACGAGTACGAGTACGAGTAATATTTAAATGGTTTTAATATACACCATGTCCGCCATTATTTCATTAAATGTTATGTTTTGTTTTATAGGTATGAGAAAACATCACTGCCAGTATTTTTACTTGCATCAACACCATGTAGAGTTCAGCCTGATTCCATTTTCAGTATTCACAGCTACAAAGCATTGCCAAGGTAGAGTAAATCTTGGATTGATTCGGATATGTTTACCATAATTTTTGTGTATATATAGAAAACTTAGTTGATGTAAATATTTGTTTTTCTATCAAACAAAATCAGATTTACAGAAACAACTTCTCATTTAGAAAAAAATGAAGTTGTGCATTTAGGTTTTCCCCCTTGTGCAATGCTTAATGTTAACTTGTCCATATTAAAGGGACAATATCATGATCAGAGCAGACTTTCAACAGGGGATGGAATTGGTGTCCTAGTTTAAGATGAACACAGTGACTGAAACTTACTGGCTCATTTATGCAGCAGCAATGATAATATGACCTTATCATGTGGGATATTATTTTCAGTCACAGAGATAATCTAAAACTAGCACTCCGATTCCATGCCCTGTTGATCGTGATCGTTGCCCTCTTAAAGGGAAAGAACAACAATGGTTATAATTTGAAGTGTGTGTGTGTGAATGATAAGTGTACTGTAGCACTATTAGTCAAAGTAGCTTTACATGTGTTATTCATGGCTGGCTATTGTGTTATTTATGTCTTTGTGGTCAGTTTCATTTCTCAACTGCTAGAGTAATCAGTTCAATGTAATATTTCTTTTGTAAGATTATATACATGTTTGTTCATGTTTGGTCCATAGATGAGATGAAGGGAGACGGAGACAGAGATGAACGCTCAGTTCATCATGTCACCTACGTATGTGAATGGGGGTCAGTAAACGGAAGCCTACAACATCCCACTAACTAGCAGACATTCCACTGAATAAGAGTTTTCTCAAGAAGATTACCTACTATATCAACTTCAGGTTTGTTACGGGTGCCATCCAATCAAAAGTTTCTAGGAAGTATAGAGGATATGTCGTACTTTCAAGACCCTCAAAAATTGCCAAAAATTGCAGGTATAACATGAAAATATTTCAAGGCAACTGACAGCCCTCAAGCCCCCCCCCCCAAACAAATTAGTCTATTAGTATTATGTACTACCTTGAAAATGTTGAGATTTTGAAGCTTTACATGGTTGAGAACAGTAGGAGTAAGAGTAATTATCTTTCAAGAATAGTAAATAGCATTGGTTCTGACAAGAACTGGCAGTGACATTACTTTGTTTCAATCAGTGTACTCCGATTGTCTTCAGGGGGATGAAGATGATCAGAGTATACCGATGGAAACTTCAAGTTATCTCACCACCGGTTCTTCTAAGAGCCAACACTATTAAACTGTAGAGATAGTTACATGGTGCTACCACAAACCTCTTTATATGCATAATGATATTGACACTAGCCCAACACATGCTTTTCAAAAACCATGCCAGATGATAAATCAACATGTAAAAACACTCATATGAAAATAGTTTGCCAGGGTTGTAGGTAGCCAGATCAACTTATTCAGCATTATTATGGGCATAAAGTCACAAAGTTGATTTATGGTAGTAACTGGATTAAATGTGCATCAAAGGACAGGAAGTTTGGGTTAAATTGATTGGGGGGGGGGGGGGGGGGCTAGGGTTACTGAAGACACTGAATCATGGAGCATACAAACATTTCCCCTTTTGTATTTCCAACTTTACCAAGGAAAAGTTACCTGTGAGACAAGTTTTTACACTCCTGACATTTCCATTTCCAGGTTGTAAATAATTTTCGCTACATGGAACATGAAAGTTTGTTAATAATTGAGCATTTCATCCATGTTCATGTACCACAGAGTCTACTCAAATAGCTAATGTCTGCAGTTTTCAAAGCTTGTATGGATATTAGCTAATTAACCTTTCATTAGAAAACACGCTTATAACTACTACATGATAACTTTGCAAGAAAGTTTTGCATTCATGCTTTCCGTCTTCCCCTGCCCTCAGCAGAAGAGTTGTCAAAAAGTAAATAATTCCCAAAAGTATGGCCACAAGTGTAATTAGCCAATTGACAATTCAAACAAAATGAAACGTAATTACATCCACTTGATTAAATCTGATAATTGCTTGTCCTTTTCATTTTGTTTATGGAAAAACCTTTAAATTCTAGATTTAGATAAAGCCAACATTGGTATTTTATCTTGGTATTAAGTCTTGTACAAAAATAAATTTAATTGATGGACTGCATGTTTATATACTGAGAGTGATCTTTATTTATAATATACACATGTACTTCACTTTCAACTGAAGTTTATAATGAACAAAAATATGATAAATTGACAATGATAGTGACACTGTAATCAAGCATCTCCTTATTGTGACATGCTTATAAATTGTCTTTGTTTTCATCTATACTGCAAATTAAACATCATTTATAAAATTTTAAAACAAATTCTACATTGCTTTTTACATTTTCAAGGTTGTACACATATTTGGCAAAATGTCTGTAGCTGCTTCCAATCTATAGAATTATAAGCTAAAGATCAGATGCCATTTTTGTACATAAATGTTTAGACATTGAAATTATCAAGAGTTGTATGGGTGCTTGTATATTGCTAATAAAACAATGAAATACATATTTATTTTAACTGTCCATTTGGTTTTATGACTGACTTAAATTGTGGTTCCACTCTTCCCTCCCCCACAATCAATTAAAACCACTTTGCTGACCTGCCTATTGTAAACAACCTAATAATGAGTAGTGTACATGGCCTTACACATGTAACAAGTGAAATGACTTCAGTATAAATGAACCCAACCATGATCCTTTGTTGACAAGAAAACAGAATCAATCTGCATAATAAATGTACACTATGTATGTACGATTTAGTGACAGTTCAGAATAGGTGACATTCAGGGGCTGTCATTGGAATCGGTAATTTTGGAATAAAATGCCCCCCCCCCCACCCAAGTTCTTGGTGATAGCATGTACTGCCACTGGTGATGAACCGACACATTTGGTTTCTAAAATTCTTTGGATTATCATTGCAGCACTATAGAATCCAAGAACTAGAGGAGGGAGGGAGGAGGGAGGGGAGGGAGGGAGGGGAGGAGGGAGGGGAGGGGAGGGGAGGGGAGGGGCAAACAAGCAATAAAAGTAAGGGCCCAGACACAGGCCTATGCTTGATTCCAAATTACCAATTCCATTGACCGAAGACTGGTGCTTCATTATGTCGAGAATCACACCCACCATCAATTCTGCATAGCTGAAGTACCAAGATGTTTCTGTCCTCTTTCTGAAAAAGATTTAAGAGTGAAAAGAGGAGTAAGGGTTTAGATTTTAACAAATTCAACATTATCAATAATCACTGGGAAATATGGTAAAACATTGTTTAACTGATATAGAATGGAAAGGTGGTCATCAGATAGACCCCTTCTCTTGGACTGAAATGCCAGTACTGCTATACATGAAGCAAAAAATAATAACAAATTATACTAAACCTTAATTTTTTTGTAATAAACAACCATTTAAATTAAATTAAACGTTCATCATTCGTATTTGATAATGAACATTAATTTCAACCCTGTAACACGTTAACATTAGATCTCACAAAAAATAGTAGGGCCTATAAGACCTGTGAAAATTTATTAAAAATAGGGGCTCCACCTCGTGTTTGACAAAGTTACATCTGGTACTGTCTTGTATTTTTTACATAATTGTTATTTTTTCTCTCTCTCTCTCTAAGATAAAAGCACTTCGGACAAATTAATTTGGTCATAAGGCCTGTGTGAGACCCAACCAAATAAAAATGTTTGATAATATGAAAATCTAAACCAAAATTGAAGCTTCCTTTTCAACATTTTTCCTGTCAAATATATGAGTATCAGGGGTTAGGGCAATTTCACATAATTGCCAGGGGACACTGTCATGATTGTGTTCATACACTCCTAGATCATGTACTGTCTACCAATGCCATGGCAATGCAAACTAGGCCTAGTATATTAGTAATAATAATATTGATCATGATTGAGATGCTCACCCAGAATCCAGTATGTCCAGATTGAGATACATGTAGATGCTGCTAAGCACCGGTTTGTTCAGTCTGTGCCTTTCTCCATGGTTGATCCAAAGTCTATCAAGCCTACTAGGCATTGTCATCACTTTTTGGATCATCTTGGACGTCGACGTGCACCTGGTTTGAATCGAATCCAGGAATTCTGTGATCGTTCGTGTGTTTACAACGGATACAAAATGTACAGACTGGAACCTTGTTCCTCTTGTTACAATCACAACGGTGTGCAATGCAGAGGTACCAGTCTGACTACAATCTGCAATTGCCATACAGGTTTCACGGTCGTGTAGACTACTGAAAATGCGTATACATGACCTTTGACCTTATTGTTGTTTTTTGGACATTTCTCGGTAATTACACGATACCTGAATTTTGTTTTTTGAAGAAACCTTCCAAAAATGATTCTCTATCATTCTATCAAGCCCATTTTTTGCTCTTTTTAGGGCGGTGTGTACCTTTAAAATGATATTCGGCATATTCTGAACCCCCATGCTTTTATACCACAAAATGCACAATTTGTCTCCATTGGGTACTTAGCCTGTGTTTGGTACATTTTCTATCTAACGCCCTGTATTGTATATGTTTTACCAAAGATAGTAGAGCGCCGTAGGCGCGATTCTCTACTATCTTTGGTTTTACTTTTCCTGTTTCCAAATCCGACATGAATCCGCGGCTGGGCATGTGGCGTTGTGCACTGACTGAGCGGAATAGTTTATGAAAATAAGCATGTATATCATGCATAGAACGAACTTTTTCCTTGTCCTCATGGTGTAGCTCATTTATATTACTTGAATACATGGAATCAATCAGTATGAAGACGAGGTTGACAATTTCTATTTACCAACTACATGTTTATATATACATGCAATCAGATCACACCGCGCCAAATTTTAGCTGTTGCTTTGGCGCGCTGCTGCTGGTAGCGCATTCTGCTGCCATGTGCCCATGCCTCGATTTATACAACTAGTAATAGGCCTATATCTTTGTCGGGTTTAATTTAATAAGTTGTGTTCATCATCAGTACAGTATCTGTGTGTCCATGTGTCACATAATGTAAGAGATATCCTCATCAAAAAATGTTTAATATTGCAAAACGATCGTCATGCCCATGATCATCACCACCAGCAAGAAACACATTTAACCACTAAACCAGATTTTTCAGAAGCACAGCAGTTGACCCTTGAAGCCGTCTTACTCTAGTCTAAGTAACATTACGCAACTAAAAAGTAAACTCTAACGTTATTTCTACGTCGATGCTTTAATACTAATATTACGTGTTTATAACGTTAAGTTAGTTAGTCTTCCTTCCTCCGTGAATCAACTGAGTGAAAACGTTTCATTTATGACGTGCAGTGTGCGTGGAGTACGACTACGACGACGAGTAAGTAAGGACACTGATGCTGATTGACAGAGGGACGTAGTCTATGATCTGGCTAACGTTTATTGACTGATCCAGCGACTAAATGTGAGTAACACAAGTCTGAATACATCATTTACTCTCACTCTCACTCTCAGTCAGATTAATTAATCAATAGAATGTGCAACATTGGTAATTATCAGATTATCAATTGGAAAGAATGTCGTATCCGGCCGCCACTTTTTAAGGGCTTTTTTGGATTTTTTTTGCAACCACTAACCAGTTAAAAAATCATTCTATCGATTTTTGGTGGTAGGCCTACAGAAAGCGAAAACTATCTTTAAAATCCACTTTTATAATGGTTTTCGGACTTGATTTCCCTTCTAAAAAAATCCTCCCCTTCAGAAAATAGAAGGATCCTATTATAGTTGCCACTGTGTTGGTCACTAATTCAGTAATTGTGGAGTTTACAATCAGACGGGTAGAATGTCGTATCTGGCCGCCACTATTTTTCATTAATTAAATCCTTAAGCCTAAAAGTAAACCAATAATGTAATCTTACCTACCTGGTAAGGTGGAAAACATATGGATCATGGATGATGATGGACATATACTTCAAATTATTCCAGGATATTTATTTCATGAAAAATCAGGCATTTTTGGTATACGATGACTTCCTCAGTCATGTCAGTTTGATCTTTGTAAACTCCACAATTAGCATGATTAGTGACCAACACAGTCATTGTACATGCGTAGTGGCAACTACATGTATAGGATCCTTCTATTTTCTGAAGGGGAGGATTTTTTAGAAGGGAAATCAAGTCCGAAAACCATCATAAAAGTGGATTTTAAAGATAGTTTTCGCTTTCTGTACCACCAAAAATCAATAGAATGATTTTAACTGGTTAGTGGTTGCAAAAATAATTAAAAGCTCCTTAAAAGTGGCGGCCGGATACGACATTCTTTCCTTTTTGGAACATCTGTAGAAACCAGCCCACTCTTTCACCCTATCAATCTGAAAACTAGTTGCCATTGATGCCAAATTAATTAAGATTTTTAAAAATATGCCTTCAGACTTAACGAACTTGTTGTGGTTGTGACAAGTGCGTGGCCACGCTCATAAAAAGCCTGGTTAGTCTGATCCAGGCTCAGTTTAATGCAGTTAAAGTGAGGCGAATCCCAGACCGATGACTCATGCATCGCTGGCTGACAACGCGTAAACAAAACCTCGCCAGTCTGATACCGGCTCCGTTTACTGTGCGTACAAGTGAGGCGAATCCCAGACTGATGACTCACCATGGATGGCTCACCAACTTCTTTCGCAGAACAGGTCAAATGAATATCGCTATACAAATGTAACTTAATGGGACCTCGATGTCAAGGTACAGCCCACATACTGTCGGAAACAGCATGAAACGGGCATTCCATTGAGGTACGGGTGAAGGCTGTACAAGTGTTAGATCCAAAATTATTCGGTCTCAAAGTCTTTCTTTTGTTTTAAGACCTAATTAATTTTTTTAAGTACATTTGAAACAGTTTTCTGGCTACAGATATAATTTTAAGCTTTATTTTGATACCAAGATCGTCAGGATTGATGATTGGAACGCAAAGTCCCCTCTGTATAAAAATGGGTCTTACTGCTAATTTTTTTTGGACCATTTTTGAGTGCCGAATTTGACAGTTGATTTTTCCGCTTTGGGCCATTTTCGGGCTTCGTTTTCATCTTCAACTCGACGGAAAAATTCGTTCAAAACCTTTTTAAAGTGTGAAACAGTTAAATGGTGCATGAATCTACTGTGTTATGAGTTGTAGCTTTGATTTCTAGTGAGAAATAAATTTTTGAAGTTAGAAATTATCGCTCGTAACGGAGTTTTTTCAGCACTTTTGATGTGAGGGCGCTGCCGATGCGTGCCGTCGTGGCAGCTGACGTGTATACACGCAATTGTTTCTCGGAGTCCATGGGGTCACGGTTCGGTGGCCCCGGACAAAATGCACTGCAAATACTGAACGAGTTCACTCTTTTTGTTGATTTTTGCCTAATCCCTTTATCCAAGACCTGTTCCTTTGACGTACCAGCCAAGCATTTGTAAAGACGGATTTATATCCATCGTTTACGAGGCATTCGATCTCTCCAGGTATGCCGTCTTTTCGACCGGGTGGTGGTCGCTAATAGGCCGTTGCGTTGGAGCTTGCTAACGGTCTAATTGTGCTGAACAAACACAACCGTAATTAAAAAACTAGCCATTTAATTCTCGAAATGTCAATGAGTAAAGGTGTTTATTTGGTTGTCCGAACTTGACAAAAAAAATTATTAATGGCTAGAAATTTTTTCAGATTTTTCACTGAAAATAAACCCGCACGGGGGACCGGAAAAAATAAATATTCCCGATGTCAACTGGTTAAATAATTACCACGGACCCTCGTTAGCCTATTTATAACAGAGATCGAGACCTTCAAAAAATCGCAACAGTGTTAAAATCGCCACGATAGGTAAAAGCATTGTCTGGTATTGTTCAGGGTGGTCAAAATGACAGTAAAACCAGTCAAAAATGCTCCTGTGTGCACATTTGGGTCAACAGTCAAAACAGGCAGTTGACTGGTTTTGACCTATGTAGCAACTTCCCACCAAAATGCAGCTATAGTAGGAGGGTTAAACTGTCATTACTCGGTTCTCTTAGCGACAGTAGAGAAAAACGAGTTGCCCGAAATTGGTTCTCCCTTGAACCTTTCTCACTTAACGAGGGTTGAGATACGAGTTGTGCGATACGGTTCTTTTCAGAAACTGTACCTCAGCTTCACGTTAGTTGAGATAAACACATGGTGTTACCGCAAACCGAAACGATATCTCTGAGTTTTTGTTAATAAAATGAAGAAAACTCAGATAAAGGCTTTAGAAGTAACATTTTTATAATTGAGTTTTTTCGGGTACACCAGTTCATGATATCTTCTTGGAAGAAGTGATGGCTTTGAGAAGAGCTATCACTTCTTCGAAGAAGAGATCATTACATGGTGTACCCCCCCCCCCAAACAAAAAGAGAAAAAACAAATCAATTACATCTCCACCATGCAAAGCCGCAAATCCTACATCATGTAACATTTTGCCCACAGCCTTTACAAATCCTACATCATGTAACATTTTGCCCACAGCCTTTACAAATCCTACATCATGTAACATTTTGCCCACAGCCTTTCACAGACTTGCTGGCTTTTGTTCGTTGTTTGTTTTGAGGTGACTGCAGCAGTATAACGAGTTGGTATTTGTGCCTATTGTTCAGAGTTATTGGATTAGTGCGAGTTTGGAACACATGAATTATTTTTGAATGTGTGTGGGGAATGGGGATGCAATTTTTAATATGGAGGTGGAAATTATTACAGTAAGTTCATGTTTAATGTAACTCTAAAAAAAAACAAGAGAAGCTTGTCTTCGTATTACATTTGGGAGTATTTGTGTTTTTACAAAATTGTTTACGGGTACCCGGGTATCAAAAGATATCCAATTTTGAGTATCCGGTTCCTGATATACATGTAACTGCAAACGCACAGCTGTAATCATATATTTATCTGGCCCATAGCAAAAAAGAGGTGTTTACTGTCTACAAAGACAACAGAGCAGCTCAGATTGCTTGTTGGTCTTCCCATAGAGCAAGGACCAGAAGGAGTTACAACATAGCCCTTATCTCGTAAAGTACCGATTAATCCAATTAGCGTTCCACAAGCTGCTGTGTAAACTCTATGGAGCCCACCCGCAGCGCGAGTAAACACACCGACCGCAGCAAGCTGTTTGTGTCCTACATGTATGTGTGTTACCGAGTTTCGTTGCTGTCGCGGGTATCACGTCGCTTTTCATTTATAATAACTGGAGGGCACTTATTCGCAACAAACAACTTAACGCATGCGTAGTAATTAAGCACCGTCGATATCAACATTTTTAATAATCGATATATCGGAAATCCAATATCGAGTATATTCGATATATCGATTATCCCATGTAAAAGTTAAAGACCATAAATTAAAAAAAAAAAAAAAAAACTGCATCCAATATGACAAACTATGCCTTCACAAATTTCCTGAAAGCAGCAGCATTTTTGAGCTACTAGTTTCCTGCAGGCTGTGAGAAAATAGTCACAAGCTCTCTCTCCCATACAAGATTTCTGGCTACGCAACCGACAGGGGAGCCTCCCTAGCGTTACCGGCGAGAACATGTGGGAAAATATCAGACAACGGAACTTTTTCAAACCACAAAAAATAAACAAATCAATTTTCACGCCTTTCTCCAGAACAAATTGCTCATCATCTTTATTATTTTAATCAATTACAGCGCTGGGCATTACCGGCGAGAGAATGTAGGAAAATATATAAGGGACAACGGAACTTTCTCCAAGCCAAAAAAGGGCAGCTTCTTTTGAGGTTCTGCATTATATGGGAGACCGCGAATTCCAGCGAACGCAGAGCACAAAGCGACGCCGCTCGGCATTTGCGCGATGTTTTTATTCTCACTCACAAACACAATTTGCCGCTGATTTTTATTCCATTATGCAGCAAACGTTAAACACCAAGTAAAAGCACAAACAGGAGATTTATTTTGATGATGATATGACGCATTTTGATATTTTCGATATCATTCCTCAATATCGAAATTTTCGATATTTCGATATGATTAAAAAATTGCTATCGGCGATATCGATATCGACGGTGCTTAGTAGTAATAGTTTCATAACCATGCTTCGTGCGCAACAGATTTCATCGTGAAGTTTCAATCGGTAGCTTTCGACTGGATTTCGATTTGTCAAAATCGGTCTATCCTGTGGTGAGTTATGTTACTTTTTCTTTTTTGATGACGGTGGAAAATGTGAAAATATGTATTTTGTATTTATGATTCCAAAGAATTTTGCAGATTTTTTCTGCAGATAATCATTGGTTGTTGTTCCTAAATGTTTTCTCTATACGGGGATATCAGAGCTGCCAACTCTTCCGGATTCTGCGGAAGACTTGGCATTTGTGATAATTTACTTATTAAATATGCAAGGAGGCCGCTCCTTTTGGCACCAAAAGGAGAGGCCTCCTTGCATATATTTTAAATTAAGTAAGTAAATTACCGTCAAATACGCGAAGTCTTCCGCAGAATCCGGAAGAGTTGGCAGCTCTGGGATATCCGTTTGACCCATGGACACAAGTAGACACAAACTGAAAAATCGCTGAAAAGATTTCAATTTTTTTGCACTCTTAGTGATTTTTTTACGACGTCATTTTAAAATTTTATTCATCCTTGATTCATCATCGGTCATCCAAAAATGTTTTGAAAAATAAAAATTTAAAATATAGCCACGGTTGATGTGTTTATCTTAACTAAATTCAAAGGAAAATAACGTAAAGATGAAAACTATGCTAGCTAAAGACTTGTAATGCATTTATGTAACAGCCGTCAGCATCATCTAGTTTTTTTGTGCACGTTGTATAGGTAAAAACTATTCGCTATTTCATGTGTTTATTTTCGGAAACGGAACTTCAATGAGTTTGAATGAGTGCTTGATATTTTTATGATTTCTGGGTTTGGACCAATCAAAATTATTTCAGTAAAAGCTTATCAGATCCAAAAATAAATAACTATTTTAATGACCATTATGACCATTATTATAAATTATTTAGTGTCTTATTAAAAGGAAACTTTCGGGTTAACTTAAATAAAATAATTTTTTTAAATATAATTTTTTTCTTTAATATACAATATTATTAGACTTTTGATTTTGTTTTTCTTTTATTTTTTTATACAGTTCAGTGCAGACATTTGAGTTCCTATCCTAGTGTATGAAATATTATAAAGTTGGTTGAAACCAAAGATGGCTGAATGTCTGCGTGATGTGTGCAGACTGTGTGGAGGAAGTGGAACCTCTGGCATTGATAGGAGAAATCCTCACAGCAAAGAGAAATACAAAGATGCAATTCTTAAGGCTCTAGATGTAGATGTCACCAAAGATGTGAATAGTGTCCATCCTCCGTATGTCTGTCACAGCTGCTTCAAGAAGCTTGGTTGCTGGTGGAAGGCTGCTAAGCAGAAGAAAATGAAGACATTCAACATTAACGTAGTTTCCTTTTTTGAACATCGTTGCACCTTGAGCTGTGTCCCATACCCAATAAGACAAGATTTGTCATCTATGTGTAATGATTTCATAACAATTGTTCAGCAGCATGAATGTTTAGTTTGGCGTGGTGCAGATCGGCTTAAGATCATGCAGTTTGGAATAAGTGGTTATCCAGAAGTGGAACTAAATATCTTTAATGATATTTCTTGGAGAATTGATGTATGTGGAGTGAATGTTGTAGCTTCTGGGTGTTCTGTATTTCTGGATGTACCAGCTGTTTTAACCAAAGCTGATGTCGTGAAGATTTTGGTATTTTTTCAGGAACATCGTGTCTGTGTTGGTAACGAAGACTATACGACTTTGACCAAATCTAGAGAGGGTCCATCTGGCCAAATCCCTTCCACCATCACTGGGACCGCGTTCACACTTGATCCGGCAAGGGCGATCAAAGGAGGATCAGATCCTGCAAGGGCGATCAAAGGGCGATCAACAGCTAGTGTGAACGCAAGAGCGATCAGGATCTGATCCTCCTTTTGATCCCCTTTATTGCGGGATCAAGGAGGATCTGATCTCGCAAGGTGGATCAAAACGTAGTGTGAACGCAACGCAGGATCAGACCCCGCATAATTTGACCCACCGACTTCGGTCTAATCAAACAGACTGGAGCGCGAGTTGAAAAAAATAAACCGAAGCTTGTAAACAACCAGTGTTGGTTATGCAATGAGAGCGCCCTTATTACACTGGTTCCAACACGTAACACAGCATTTCTGTGCACAAAAGAACATTACACCGATTTGAATGGTACTTGGCATTTGCATCCCTGTTCTGCATGCAACAACCGTGGCGTGATTAACCACATGCTTCGACCATTTCTACCTCTATGCATCGACCAGTTTCCTTCTCATCAGGCTTTCGTGTGTTTTTTATCATAATACCACGGTTTTCATTAGTATTTGAAAATCATTTTGTATATCCATATTTTGTATTTTCTTGTCGCAGTATTATAGTACACTTAAGGTTTAGTGTTGTTGGTGGTTGTTTACGTTATTCTTGTACGACATGGCGGTGCTGCTGTTGTACGGGCGAATGTGGTCGGAGGGGAGCTGGCATGTTTTTGGACATGCATCACCCGGCAACGCTGCGGTGCCCTGCGCAGCGCACAATCAATGACCTTGCTCCAGTTGACCTGTCACACGAGCAGTGTGGAACTTCCGTTGAACCGACGGTCGGGCTAGGGGGATCAATGCACGATCAGACTCAAGTGTGAACGCGTCCGCGATCAGTTTGATCGCCCTTGCAGGATCTGATCCTCCGTTGATCGCCCTTGCCGGATCTAGTGTAAACGCGGCCTGGAAGTGATTTTATCCAAATTTATCCTAATAAGACCATTCGACATAAAAAATGTCACTTGCTGATCGGGAAATCTAAAAGCGCTGTGACATGTGTCAACTATTCAGGGTTGACCTTGGTGTCCTGACATCGCGACTTAAGGAACCTGAGGAAATTGCAACCACTTCAAAAATTCAAAATGATCTGCTTTCCATCAAGCAGTTACAACAAAAGATGAAACTTATGAAAGCTGAGAACAAAACCCTCAAAAGAAGGAGTGGGGCCATCCAGGAGAAGATGCGGGTCATGGTGGCACAGGACAGCGTTCCAGTCTCTGACCAGAAAAACCGATTCCTCCATCAAGCCATGGAGGAAGGCGAATCTGCTTTCCATTCATCGGTTCCTGAAGGATCTCCTGAAGCTTTGCTGTGGGAGCAGCAGAAGAAGTCCTTTGAAAAGGGAAAAGGGATGAGATGGCATCTGGCTATTATAAGGTTTTGTATAGCTTTGCAAAGCAAATCCTCTGCATCCTACAATCTCCTCAGAGAGAGTGGTTTCATTAAACTTCATCCAAACACTCTTCACCCGTATTCTCATTTTGGCAACCTATCCCCCGGTTTCAACACTGATTTAGTTTTAAGAGTAGCAAAGGATATACAGCTAAATTCTCTTCCAGACCATGAACGAAATGTTTCAATTATGTTTGATGAAATGAAGATTAAGGCTGGTTTGGTATATTCCGTGCATTCTGGGGCTGTTGTTGGATTTGTTGATGTTGGATCCATTGGAAATGAGATACTTCAATTTGAGACAAAATGCAGAGGAGCGGATGTTCCAGTGGCAAGCCATGTGTTGGTGCTAATGATACAGGGGATTTTTACGCCTCTGCGTACACCGATTGGCTACTATCCCAGCCTCGGTGTTTCTAGTCACCAGCTTTACCCCTGCATGTGGGAGGCAATAGTCTTACTTGAGTCTGTGGGGTTTATTGTTCGAGTCCTGATATCTGATGGGGCATCACCAAATAGAAAGCTGTACAGAATGCATGGTCCCCCCTCACACTCTGATTAATGCTACCACTCATCCAGCAGCTCCACGTAAGCTCTTCTTCTTTTGTGATGCCCCACACCTGATGAAGACTACCAGAAACAACTGGGAAAACTCAGGATGCCACAATAAAACAAGAAACTTGCACGTAAGTTTTCTGTTGTTCACATCTAAATGTTATGTTGTAATAATCTATGCTTGACAAAATAGTTTTATAAAACAGAATGTATACTGGTTGTTACTTGAGTGAGCATTCAGCATTTAAATGTTAATTATATTTTTCTTTTTACTTACAGTACCAGAAACAAGATATCAAATGGAACCATCTGCTGATGTTGTATGACTGGGATGTTGGCCTCAACAGAGCCTCCCAGGCCTCCGCCGGTTACACAAAATCACATGAGCACCTTCACCTAACGCCAACACTGCGGATGCGTGTATACATGGCACAGGTACGAATATATAAGTTAATGAATGAAGTTTCATTTTATGTTTCGCACTGCTTATCATGAAACACAAACATCTAGAATGTTGAAATAATGGGAGGATACTCCAATATTATTATTTTAGGTACTGAGCAGCACCGTTGTAATGCTTTGACGACATGACACTGCATCAACACAGCTTTATGTCGCCAACTTTGACAAGTTCTTTGATTGTATGAATGTTAGCAACTCACAAGTCCAATCATAAACTGAAGGCAGCTCTGGCTCCATACAAAAGTGTTGATGACTGGCGCTTCAAGGTAAGCAAAAAAATGTTTAGACAAATTATTCAGTATTTTATTAAATCTTACAATTTGAGTAGCTAACTGGAAATTATGTGTCACATTTTAGGCCAAAAAAAAAGTCTCCATTTTCTGGTCTCCGTGCGCGTCGCTTCAGACCCATGCGTTGTCATTTTTAATTTTCTGTTTTTTGGCTGTGAAATGATGTCCAATTGCAGCCAAAATTGCTGGATAGATTGGAATTCTGCCATGCTGTGCTTTAAATAACTTTTAGGGGTATGAATGTTTGCCCGGAATGTTAGCAACCATACTTGGTCCTTGCCTATACAATGTATCATGTATTTCCCTGTTGTCAAAAAAAAATGATGGCCGAAAGAAAAGAAAAAGCGCATCACCACCAATGATTTTGAAGTTGACTGATGACCAGAAACCAGAGGCTTTTTTTTTAATTCAATATTTTACTTAATTTGTATATTCTTTTAATCAGTGAGGACTTCTTGGCTTTCTAGCTAGCTGGGAGAAGGAATCTTGAGAGCCTTGAAAATATTTCGAAGGATCGCCAAGCAGAAATGTGCTTAAGCAGAGAAACAATTGAAGGACTTCTCAGACACTGGTAAGTACATGTATTTATCAATTCAGCTTGTAAAGGCAAGGTATCCATTGTATTTAGAAATCTACACAAAGGGCACATAATCTTGTCATGGAGTTGATTTCTTTCTCATTCTGCTTTTCAAATTGATTTCCATTTAGTGAATTCCTTTACGGAATTAGCTAAGGTGTTACTGCAAATCCCAGAAGTAGAGTATATGCTGAGTGAGCGATTCAACCAGGACCCACTTGAGTTGTATTTCTCCAAGCAGCAATCAGCAGGGGGGACCTCTGACAACCCTACAGCAGAGCAGTTTGGTCACAATATGATGGCTTTTCATGTTTCTAGAGCCTGCATAAAAGCGTCAAGCTGGCAACTGCCAGAAAGACAGAGATTATGGAACTTTCCCTCACATTGATGCTACTCCACTTCAAAAAAGGAACAAAACAAAGTAACATTTAAAATTAGATTAAGAGATCCAATGATAGTATTTTAATTATGTCAAAATGGTTACAGGTTTTGTTTTTCTC
>CM055831.1:18842025-18883196 GCA_029582265.1 Zoroaster sp. YZ-2022 | reverse complement strand
GCGTACGTCGGTCACGTTGAATTCAAGATCGTTCGGAGGATTGCTCAGATCACCATCAGCATAGCCACAGTCATCAACCCTGCTAAGTTCCTTTTATTATTTTCCATTGTTAGCATTATATTAAATTTCTCATTCTCTTTGTAAACTTTTGTAATATTCCGAATTTGGATCAGTATTGGTTTAATTCTCATTTTCATATGTTCGAAGATTGTTTTGTCATTTTTTTGTTTAGAATATTATTTGACAGAATACATATTGAAATTCCGACCTACAAATCATCGACCTCTTTTCGTTATTTATTTTGTTTAATTCTTGCTCTTACCATTGAACCGGTAATTAATAATAATATCGGGGTCCCTTTTAAAGGAAATACCCGTGACATTATCAAACAATATTTCTCTTTTATTACTCTTACCTGTCCAACAATAATCCTACAAATGCGACATTATTCACTTAGTATCACTCATGGTCACCATCACGCTTCAACAATCAAAATCCCTGGAGTAGTTTGCCATCATTTTGAGGTTGGCTGGCCCGTCTCGGTCGCCAGCCATGCGTCGTTTTGCAGGTAGACGGTGGGCCTTTCTTCGCCTGTAGCCCCGCTTCGGTCGAAATTCTAGCGTTGATTTTGACGGATGGCCTTCCAAACTGAAACAGTTTTGTCACGTTTTTATTGGCGTTGATATGATGAAGGGCAGTGACGATGTTCCAAATAAATACGTTATTGTTGTTTCCAAACTAAACTCGCTGGCAGTATCATAATTAAAAATACCCGACACGAAAAGCACCAAAGTGGTCGAGACCCTGCTTTACGCTTCCACGCAAAAGTGTTCATATTTATGGCTCAACCAGCAGGCTCACGCCTTGGGCGCTTTGCCCGCTGGCGCCCATCGCTGTACTGGTACAGTCTTAGTTCGGTTCCCAGTGTCTCGGGAAAGTGCCAAGACTTTCGTCTTTTTGTCGATTTTGACAATTTTCACCCATTGTTTCAAAATCATTTCACTTTTGTCATGTATCCATGAACTATAAAAAATAATTATTCTTGAATTTGGTTCAGTAATAAACTTTTTAAACGTCTGAAAGTGCGACTATAACTTTTGTCCTCGTGAGTTTTCTGGACAAATTTTGGTTCACGAAAGTCACATGACATTGGTTTTTGTACAATAACAGAAAAACGACGCATTTTTCAGGGGTACTTGTCTGGACAATTATATTCTACTTTTGAAAGATCTTTCCAACCATGTATGCAAAACAATTAAATGTTGAGGGGTGTTTTTTAACGCCCAATTTCGCGCGACAAAGGCGGTGTGTATCTTTAAGCTACGGACCAATCTTGGGTCTCACCTATTTCGGGGGCAGGGTTAAGATTTGTTAAACGTGGGGAATGAGGCTCAACAATTTGAAAACTTACTGTATCGATCATTGTGTCATTATTTTTATTGTTGCATTCCCCACTTTCGTGGGTCAACAAAATAATAGGGCGACACAAACTTTGTTGTGACAATATCAGTTGGGGCTGGTTTATTATCTTTCTGCATTTGAGTGGTAGCGTAGTTCAATAAGTGGTAGCGTAGTTCAATAATTAGACTTGTAATATAGTTAGACATAATACGAGTTCCGAATGGTGTGTACGAGTAATACCAACTACAAAGGGATCGATACAGCCAGGAGCATCATTCGTTCATGCGGCTTGTCACTCGGTATACGGTACGGGCACTGCTACACCGAGACGGACGGCTGGTCGGTTTCGACGACGGGTCGGACCACCAGGGTTTGACTACACGGGGTGTCTGGACGGGGCCCGAGTGTGTATCAGACCGCATTAGTTGGCGAACCAATGGTCATATCGACGCGCTGCACCATTGGTTCAACGAACGAGGCTCTGGACCGTAATAGTTTGGTATATCGCACTGTCATGGATCGGATCGGATCGGATCGGATCGAGTCGCACAGATATAATTCGGAATCGCACTTCGCCGAGATCAGGAACTCTCTGAGTTTATATAGAAATTAGGCCTAGGAATGAATAAAATATTAGCCTAGTTTAGCGTCTTAGCCAATGAGAAGCTTGCCTTCCGCGTCTAAGGGTATAGAAACGTGTGCAAAATCAGGGTATACAACAGGTCCTTGTTCCATATAAGGAAAGGTATTTGACGAAAGTAAAGTGAGTGACAACTCAGAAAGGAGGGCGTGTTTTAGGGGTAATGCTTACTGGGGATGCTAAGCTATTGCATGAGGGGAGCAGCGGTTGCGCGTGGGAGCACGGCACACGGACCAAGGTCTAAGACTGAGCGGGCCAGTCACGGTGATTGTTTGGCCGTGCTACACCCACGAACTGTGTTTGGCGTGTAGGGTGGACTCTGAGGAAAGTAGGAGAAAATAGACTAAGTCCAAAGGACGGCTCCAAGCCACGTGGCGGGAGGGTGTGGCACGCACACAAGGCTCTCGGTGGTGTTGCATTATGCATTGCGTTGGCGCTGGATATGCATGAGCAAAAGTAGTGTTACGAATCTTACCCTTTGATTTTGATAAATATTAGCACCCCTTATAGTTCACTTCTTCCACTTCCAATATTTTGCTTACGATGCAATTTCAAGCAGTCCAAGTCCCAGGGTTGTTTCCCCGGACCGATTGTCCGCTATGAATATGCAATCCATACAAGGACGCTACTTTTGCTCATGCATATCCAGCGCCAACGCAATGCATAATGCAACACCAGCGAGAGCCCTGTGTGCCACACCCTCCCGCCACGTGGCTTGGAGCCGTCCTTGGACTTAGTCTATTTTCCGAATACTTTCCTCGGAGTCCACCCTTCACACCGAACACGGTTCGTGGTGAACCACGGCCAAACAGTCACCGTGACTGACCTGCTCAGTCATTAGCCGTGGCCCGCGTGTAGTGCTCCCTACCCAAGTACAGCCGCTGTTTCCCCTCATGCAGTAATAGCTTAGCATCCAAGCAAATAGCTTAACATGCCCGGTAAGCATTTTCCCCTTGAACACGCCCTCCTTTGTAAGTTGTCGATCACTTCACTTTCGTCAAATACCTTTCCTTATATGGAACAAGGACCTGTTGTTATGTCATGATTTTGCCCACGTTTCTACCCTTAGACGCGGAAGCCAAGCTTCTCATTGGCTAAGACGCTAAATTAGGCTTATGTTTTATTTATTCCTAGGCCCCAGATTTCTATATAATCCCCAAGATTTCCTGATCTCGGAGAAGTGCGGTTCCGAATGAAATCTATGCGACTCGATCCGATCCATGACAGTGCGATATACCGAACTATTACAGTGCAGTGCCTCGTTCGTTAAACCAATGGCAGGGCGTCGATATGGCCATTGGTTCACCCACATGTAGCTATGCGGTCTGATACACACTCTGGCCCCTGTACAGACACCCGGTGTAGTCAGCCCCGGTGGTCCCCGTCGTAGAGACCGACCAGCCGCCCGTCTCTCGGTATAGCAGTGCCCGTACCGTATGCCGAGTTGACAGCCGCATGAACGAACGATGGTCCCCACTGACTGTACCCAATAGTTGGTATTCGTACACCCTATTCGGAACTTAGCACAAGTATATAAGTTTAACTATTGACATGTACCTACGCTACCACTCCTGTCATACATGTTACTAGTGCCTGTTATTATTGTTAAATAGTGATGTTAATAATAAACCAACCCCATTGATTGAGATTGTCACAACAAAGTTTGTGTCCGACTATTATTTGTTGACCCACGAAAGTGGGGAATGCAACAGTAGCATCCTTGTATGGATTACATATTCATAGCGGACAATCGAGGGTCCGGGGAAACAAACCCTGGGACTTAGACTGCTTGAAATTGCATCGTAAGCAAAATATTGGAAGTGGAAGAAGTGAAATAGAGGGTGCTAATATTTATCAAAATCAAAGGGTAAGATTCGTAACAGTATCTTTAAAAATAAACATGAATTAAGAAGGTACAACATTTTCGAAAATTCGAAATTCAAAACTACGTATAAAGCGTGTAGTAGTGTACAAATATTGACTGCTACGAGTGGTACAGTAAAACTATAGCCTCCCGAGGTGATCCCTGGAACGTTCTAAATAGAACGCACCCCGGGATCTCTGGGGGAGAATAGTTTTACTGTACCACGAGTGAAAATAGTCAATATTTGTTTTATAACACCTCATACATGCTTGAGTTATTTCGGGTTACACCATGTAATGATATCTTCATGGTGTCACCCGAAAGAACTCAAGTATCTATCTCCACCATGCAAAGCCTCAAATCCTACACCTCATACATGGTCAAGAATGTGACGTCAGAAACAAGATTCTGTTCGTGTTCGCCAAAACACTCCCCTGCTACAATAAATGAAACAGTTCGAAATTTATTGAACTTCTGTAACAACAGCATTAATGCGTTTAGACCAATTTCATGGGCTAGTTCGTTGGTTGCCATGGGCTATCGGGTTTGCTTGGCATTACAGTAAAATAGCGAACATTATGATGTAATACGCTCTCAACCAATCACAAAACAGAATCTATGTATGAGGTGTTATTTTTTGCGCGTATGGTGGGGACAAGCCACAAAAATAGTGTGTGACCGTTCGGAGCAGGATCAGGTATCACGTATTTAGACGAGCCCAACATTTGCTTAACTCTGGGTTACTCACAAAAAATCACAATTAATTTTGTTTAACTCGAACATGGCTCATGATACCCTTACAGAGGTTGTTTTTTGTTATAGATTTGAAATAAAAATGGGATCCTTGTCATTTGGTAAGTGAAACACACATCACGTGCCATCCTTTTTTCCCATATAGGACATATCTTCCAATATGTTATCATCCACTTAGCAAAATATTTCACTGAAATATTCTGCTACATTCTTGCTCAAATGCATCCAATATTTGTACATTAAAATCCAAACAACATAATAAATGTTCACATTGGATGCACAAACAATTTAAATAGCTTTAATGATTTTACTTTATTAAAAAAAAATTTTTTTAAAAGCTGTGTCAAATACATGTACCGTGGAATGGCTGATAATCTGAACAAAGAGGGTAGGCCAACAATCAGCAGGCATAGAATTTCCTTTTTTTTCAGTGAGTTTTCCCTATGGAAGTACAATTTGAGACACACTTGCTTACATTATGGGGTACTGCAATGCCGCGCCGCGATTGAAGGCAATAGGCTGTCGCGATTAGGAATCATGAATATGTATGAGACGTCTGATTGGCTGAAATATCGCGGGACGGCAATTCTTGTTTGCAGAAAAAAAAAATCGCCATCTGGGCCTGTCTATAAGGCCAGGGGACCAGTCCATGTTCCGGGTTCCAAAACGTGCGCCTTGACTAAAGGCTACCGCGTGCCAGATAGCAAGCAAAAATTTAAAGAGGGCGCCGATTATGTATTAGATCAGTTTGGTGCACTAGCTAGCTGGCTGTATGTATCATACCACACTGCACTGATCGCTATTATACTGTACACGCCATAATATAATAGAGATCAGTGTTCCATACAAGTTTTGGTGCATGCACAAGTCACGTTTGACTGCTGCCTGCAGCAGGTAGCTTGCTAGACAATAGCTGGCCTAGGTTGTCTAGACAATAGGTTGCGGCCTAGGGATATCGAAACCCCATCTGCTGGGGGATGGGGGATACGAAACCGGATTCGGAAACGGACACAAAAGCAGCGAAAGCAAACATCATAACGTTAAACATGGCGGCCAAAAGCATCATCAAGCATGGAGGAAGCAGCACATATCTTAACGAGAAACATCTACGGGGATTTGACAAATACAAGGTAGGCCCCTAGCATATATTGGGTAGTGTGTCGTATCCGACCGCCACTTTTTCTCATTAAATATAACCAATAATGTAATCTTACCTAGCTACCTAGTCGTGGAGAACATATGGATGATGATGGATTATAGTATAGGCCTACTAGTACTACTACTACTACTACGCTTAGGCTAGGCCCCACTTCAAATTATTCCAGGATAGGCCTATTTATTTCATGAAAAATCAGGCATTTTTGGTATAGGCCTACGATGACTTCCTTAGTCATGTCACTGTCAGTCTGATCTTGTCAACTCCCCCATAAGTGACCAACACAGTCATTGTACATGCGCAGTGGCAACTATAATTAATAGGATCCTTCTTAGAAGTGAAATCAACTCCGAAAACCATCATAAAAGTGGATTTTAAAGATAGTTTTTGCTTTCTGTACCCCCAAAAATCGATGGAATCATTTTTTAAGTATTTTAACTGGTTAGTGGTTGAAATATTTTTTATTTTTTTTTAAACCTTAAATAAAGTTAAAAAGTGGCGGTTGGATACGACATTCTTTCCAAAATATTTTCCCTCACGCCAGCTCTTGCCCACCAGTGCGGCACGGACCTGTATCCTTAGCCACAGGTTGGTCTCATTCCGCTAATCCAAGGTTTTCGAAATTCCAGGTGCTGAAATTGACGATATTTGCGACTATTTTGACAGACTAGATACATTCCTTACATGTTTAACTATCTAGGCGCCCCAAAAAATGGTGATTTTACTTACATTTTTATATTTCGTGACATACATGTATAGGCCCGAAAAAATTACAAGACGATCGTCATTGTGCAGGTTTCAACGAGGACGGCCATCTTGAATGTATGAAGAGTGTGAACGGGAAAACAACTTTGGCAGCACAACAATTTTACGACAGCTGTTTTATGTGTGCACATACTTGCTGTATTTTAGCCAGCAGTATTCCGCTTCAGGGTTCCACGTGTTGTCGGTAAATAGGGGTCTACACAGCTTAATTAGAAAATAGTTTATTAGAAAATAAACCACCTTGGTACTGGAAGTTACCTCATTTATATTCTCACAAAACAGATAAACATGAAAAATTGTAAAATTATTACCTGTACTATATTACATAGATATTACATAGACTATATTCACAGATATTTTGTCAGATAAAACAATCATTCTGGGTGTTTTTTTGTTTTTGTTTTTGTTTTTGTTTTGTTTTTTATGGATTTACAAAAATGGTGGAACATATAATATTGTTATTATTTACTAATAGTAACGTAACACTATAATATTTCATATATTTAAATTATTAGTGAAATTTGTATGTTGTTTAAAATTACTATTTAAAATTAGTATTAAACTATTGTAATTAATAATAGACTATTACATTATCATTTTATTTTAATGAACATTCTCTCTTGTTTTATGTACAATGCAAGTACAGTTAAATAACCTGGTATATAATAGTTAAAAGGGATGAACTTAAAGATACACACCACCTTTGTCACATGAATTGGGCGATAAAACGCCTCAACATTTCATTGTTTTACATACATGGTTGGAAAGATCTTTCAAAAGTAGAATATAATTGTCCACACAAGTACATGTACCCTGAAAATGCATCGTTTTTCTGTTATTGTACAAAAACCAATGTCATGTGACTTTCGTGAACCAAAATTTGTCCAGAAAACTCACGAGGACAAAAGTTATAGTCGTACTTTCAGACGTTTAAAAAGTTTATTACTGAACCAAATTCAAGAACAATTATTTTTTTAGTTCATGGATACATGACAAAAGTGAAATGATTTTGAAACAATGGGTGAAAATTGTCAAAATCGACAAAAAGACGAAAGTCTTGGCACTTTCCTGAGACACCGGGAACCGAACCAAGACTGTACCAGTACAGCCATGGGCGCCAGCGCGGCAAAGCGCCCGAGGCGTGAGCCTGCTGGTTAGGCCATAAATATATGAACACTTTTTGCGTGGAAGCGTAAAGCAGGGGTCTCGACCACTTTGGTGCTTTTCGTGTCGGGTATTTTTTAATTATGATACTGCCAGCGAAGTTTAGTTTTGGAAACAACAATAACGTATTTATTTGGAACATCGTCACTGCCCTTCATCATATCAACGCCAATAAAAAGTGACAAAACTGTTCCGTTTAAAGGCCATCCGTCAAAATCAACGCTAGAATTTCGACCGAGCGGCCTGGGCGAAGAAAGGCTCACCGTCTACTGGAAAACGACGCATGCCTGGCGACCATTGACGGGACAGCCAACCTCAAATGATGGCAAACACTCAGGGATTTGATTGTTGAACGTGATGGTGACCATGATGATACTATGAATAATGTCGCATTTGTAGGATTATTGTTGGACAGGTAAGAGTAATAAAAGAGAAATATTGTTTGATAATGTAATACTCGTACTTCGTAGGGCTTTTTGTGTGGCTGTAGGCTATGCTGAACTCTTATGATGAATTTCTGTTAGCCATTACTTTATTTGTGATAATTCCTGTAGCCAAGGCCCAATGATATTGTGATGATGTTTACAATACAGACATGATAATTATGAATATGAGGTATAGTTTAGAAAGCAGAACAATTTCCAGTGAAGTAGTTGTAATTTCCACCATCGATGCCCGGGTATTTTATGGTGAAGATGGTCAAAAGGGGTCATGGTGAAAATTCAAACATAGACTGGAGGAAATAGCATCAGGTACCATTATTCCCCTAGAGTACGAGTACGAGTACGAGTACGAGTACGAGTAATATTTAAATGGATTTTTAATATACACCATGTCCGCCATCATATCCACCATTATTTCATTAACTGTTATGTTTTGTTTTATAGGTATGACAAAAAATCACTGCCAGTATTTTTACTTGCATCAACACCATGTAGATTTCAGCCTGATTCCATTTTCAGTATTCACAGATACAAAGCATTGCCAAGGTAGAGTAAATCTTGGATTGATTCGGATGTTTTTTATACCATAATTTTTGTGTATATATATAGAAAACTTAGTTGATGTAAATATTTGTTTTTCTATCAAACAAAATCAGATTTACAGAAACAATTTCTCATTTAGAAGAAAATGAAGTTGCTGCATTTAGGTTTTCCCCCTTGTGCAATGCATAATGTTAACTTAAGTCCATATTAAAGAGACAATATCACGATCAGAGCAGACTTTCAACAGGGGATGGAATTGGTGTCCTAGTTTAAGATGAACACAGTGACTGAAACTTACTGGCTCATTTATGCAGCAGCAATGATAATATGACCTTATCATGTGGGATATTATTTTCAGTCACAGAGATAATCTAAAACTAGCACTCCGATTCCATGCCCTGTTGATCGTGACCGTTGTCCTCTTAAAGGGAAAGAACAACATTGGTTATAATTTGAAGTGTGTGTGTGTGTGTGAATAATAAGTGTACTTTAGCACTATTAGTCAAAGTAGCTTTTATGTGTTATTCATGGCTGGCTATTGTGTTATTTATGTCTTTGTGGTCAGTTTCATTTCTCAACTGCTAGAGTAATCAGTTCAATGTAATATTTCTTTTGTAAGATTATATACATGTTTGTTCATGTTTGGTCCATAGATGAGATGAAGGGAGATGGAGACAGAGATGAATGCTCAGTTCATCATGTCACCTACGTATGTGAATGGGGGTCAGTAAACGGAAGCCTACAACATCCCACTAACTAGCAGACATTCCACTGAATAAGAGTTTTCTCAAGAAGATTACCTACTATATCAACTTCAGGTTTGTTACGGGTGCCATCCAATCAAAAGTTTCTAGGAAGTATAGAGGACATGTCATACTTTCAAGACCCTCAAAAATTGCCAAAAATTGCAGGTATAACATGAAAATGTTTCAAGGCAACTGACAGCCCTCAACCCCCCCACACCCAAACAAATTACTCTATTAGTATTATGTACTACCTTGAAAATGTTGAGATTTTGAAGCTTTACATGGTTGAGAACAGTAGGAGTAAGAGTAATTATCTTTCAAGAATAGTAAATAGCATTGGTTCTGACAAGAACTGGCAGTGACATTACTTTGTTTCAATCAGTGTACTCCGATTGTCTTCAGGGGGATGAAGATGATCAGAGTATACCCATGGAAACTTCAAGTTATCTCACTACCAGTTCTTCTAAGAGCCAACACTATTAAACTGTAGAGGTAGTTACATGGTGCTACCACAAACCTCATTATATGCATAATGATATTGACACTAGCCCAACACATGCTTTTCAAAAACCATGCCAGATGATAAATCAACATGTAAAAACACTCATATGAAAATAGTTTGCCAGGGTTGTAGGTAGCCAGATCAACTTATTCAGCGTTATTATGGGCATAAAGTCACAAAGTTGATTTATGGTAGTAACTGGATTAAACGTGCATCAAAGGACAGGAAGTTGGGGTTAAATTGATTGGGGGGGGGGGTGCGCTAGGGTTACTGAATCATGGAGAAAGTTACCTGTGAGAGGCAGGCGAGTCTTTACACTCCTGATATTCCCATTTCTAGGTTGTAAATAATTTTCGCTACATGGAACATGAAAGTTTGCTAATAATTGAGCATTTCATCCATGTTCATGTACCACAGAGTCTACTCAAACAGCTGTCTGCAGTTTTCAAAGCTTGTATGGATATTAGCTAATTAACCTTTCATTAGAAAACAAGCTTATAACTACTACATGATAACGTTGCAAGAAAGTTTTGCATTCATGCTTTCCCTCTTCCCCTGCCCTCAGCAGAAGAGTTGTCAAAAAGTAAATAATTCCCAAAAGTAAGGCCACAAGTTGTAATTAGCCAATGGACAATTCAAACAAAATGAAATGTAATTACATCCACTTGATTAAATCTGATAATTGCTTGTCCTTTTCATTTTGTTTATGGAAAAACCTTTAAATTCTAGATTTAGATAAAGCCAACATTGGTATTTTATCTTGGTATTAAGTCTTGTACAAAAATAAATTTAATTGATGGACTGCATGTTTATATACTGAGAGTGATCTTTATTTATAATATACTTCACTTTCAACTCAAGTTTATAATGAACAAAAATATGTTAAATTGACAATGATAGTGACACTGCAATCAAGCATCTCCTTATTGTGACATGCTTATAAATTGTCTTTGTTTTCACCTATACTGCAAATTAAACATCATTTATAAAATGTTAAAACAAATTATACATTGCTTTTTACATTTTTAAGGTTGTACACATATTTGGCAAAATGTCTGTAGCTGCTTCCAATCTATAGAATTATAAGCTAAAGATCAGATGTCATTTTGTACATAAATGTTTGAGACATTGAAATAATCAAGAGTTGTATGGGTGCTTGTATATTGCTAATAAAACAATGAAATACATATTTATTTTAACTGTCCATTTGGTTTTATGACTGACTTTTGTGGTTCCACTCTTCCCTCCCCCACAATCAATTAAAACCACTTTGCTGACCTGCCTATTGTAAACAACCTAATAATGAGTGTACATGGCCTTACACATGTAACAAGTGAAATGACTTCAGTATAAATGAACCCACCCATCATCCATGATCCTTTGTTGACAAGAAAACAGAATCAATCTGCATAATAAATGTACGCCCTGTATGTTAGTGACAGTTGAGAATAGGTGACATTCAGGGCCTGTCATTGGAATCGGTAATTTTGGAATAAAATGCCTGCCCCCCCCCCCAAGTTCTTGGTGATGGCATGTACTGCCACTGGTGATGAACCAACACATTTGTTTTCTAAAATTCTTTGGACTATCATTGCAGCACTATAGAATCCAAGAACTAGGGAGGGGAGGGGAGGGGAGGGGCAAACAAGCAATAAAAGTAAGGGCCCAGACACAGGCCTACATGTATGCTCGATTCCAAATTACCAATTCCATTGACCGAAGACTGGTGCTTCATTATGTCGAGAATCACACCCAGCATCAATTCTGCATAGCTGAAGTACTAAGACGTTTCTGTCCTCTTTCTGAAAAAGATTTAAGATTGAAAAGAGGAGTAAGGGCTTAGATTTTAATAAATTCAACATTATCAACAATCACTGGGAAATAAGGTAAAACATTGTTTAACTGATATAGAATGGAAAGGTGGTTATCAGATAGACCCCTTTTCTTGGACTGAAATGCCAGTACTGCTATACATGTAGCAAAAAATAATAACAAATTATACTAAACCTTAATTTTTTTGTAATAAACAACCATTAAAAAAAATGAAATCATTCGTATTTGATAATGAACATTAATTTCAACCCTGTAACACGTTAACATTAGATCTCGCGAAAAATAGTATAAAACCTGTGAAAATTTATTAAAAATAGGGGCTCCCCCTCGTGTTTCACAAAGTTATATCTGGTAACGTCTTGTATATTTTACATAATTATTTTTTCTCTCTCTCTCTAAGATAAAAGCACTTCGGACAAATTAATTTGGTCATAAGGCCTGTGTCCCGAGACCCGACCAAATAAAAATGTTTGATAATATTTTGAGAATATGAAAATTGAAGCTTCCCTTTCAACATTTTTCCTGTCAAATATATGAGTATGTAATCGGGGGTTAGGGCAATTTCACATAATTGCCAGGGGACATTGTCATGATTGTGTTCATCATGTACACTCCTACTCCTAGATCATGTACTGTCTACCAATGGCAATGCAAACTAGTAATATTGATCATGATTGAGATGCTCACCCAGAATCCAGTATGTCCAGATAGATGCTGCTAAGCACCGGTTTATTCAGTCTGTGCCTTTCTCCATGGTTGATCCAAAGTCTATCAAGCCTACTAGACATTGTCATCACTTTTTGGATCATCTTGGACGTCGACGTGCACCTCGTTTGAATCGAATCCAGGAATTCTGTGATCGTTCGTGTGTTTACAACGGATACAAAATGTACAGACTGGAACCTTGTTCCTCTTGTTACAATCACAACGGTGTGCAATGCAGAGGTACCAGTCTGACTACAATCTGCAATTGCCGTACAGGTTTCACGGTCGTAGACTACTGAAAATGCGCTTACGTGACCTTTGACCTTATTGTTGTTTTTTGGACATTTCTCAGTAATTACACGATACCTGGATTTTGTTTTTTGAAGAAAACCTTCCAGAAATGATTTTCTATCATTCTATAAATCCCATTTTTTGCACTTTTAGGGCGGTGTGTACCTTTAACATGCAGTACGGTTAATTTGATGAAACTGCTCGATGTTAGTTTCTTGAAAGTTTATATCGGCGACATCACGTGGTCATATCTCTGCGCGCTAAAATACAGCAAGTATGTGCACACATAAAACAGCCATCGTAAAATTGTTGCGCGCACAATACAGTTGTTTTCCCGTTCAACACTCTTCATACATTAAAGATGGCCGTCCTCGTTGAAACCTGCACAATGACGATCGTCTTGTAATTTTTTGGGCCTATATGTCACGAAATTTTAATGTAAGTGAAATCACCATTTTATTTGGGGGGGGGGGGCGCCTAGAGAGTTAAACATGTAAGGAACGTATCTAGTCTATCAAAATGGTTGCAAATATCGTCAATTTCAGCGCCTGGAATTTAGAAGAAAACCGCCGTTAGCCGAAGTACGAGCAACGTGTGGCTAAGGATAGGCCAAGGGGGGCGTGTCCGTGCCACACTGGTGGGGCAAACGCTAGCCTACCTTGATGATATCATTATAATATTTATAAGGACAAGTTATCCCCATTCTAACATAAGGCTGGCCTGTACATTGTCATTGGACTCCCTTGGCCTTGCCCTTGGGCGATCTTTTTTTTTTTTTCAACTGCTTATTACAGTTAACGTTAGGCCTATTAACCTAACGTTAAACATACATTAGTTAGCCCCATTCTAGGGCCAATACGGGTAGAATGTCGTATCTGGCCGCCACTATTTTTCATTAAATATAATCAAGAATGTAATCTTACCTACCTGGTAAGGTGGAGAACATAATATATGGATGATGATGGACATATACTTCAAATTATTCCAGGATATTTATTTCATGAAAAATCAGGCATTTTTGGTATACGATGACTTCCTCAGTCATCAGTCTGATCTTGTAAACTCCACAATCAGTGACCAACACAGTCATTGTACATGCGCAGTAGCAACTATAATAGGATCCTTCTATTTTCTGAAGGGGAGGATTTTTTTAGAAGGGAAATCAAGTCCGAAAACCATCATAAAAGTGGATTTTAAAGATAGTTTTCGCTTTCTGTACCACCAAAAATCGATAGAATGATTTTTTAACTGGTTAGTGGTTGCAAAAAAATTCAAAAAAGCCCTTAAAAAGTGGCGGCCGGATACGACATTCTTTCCGCCAATACACTGGACTCCCTCCGTATCCTTGGCCCCCCCTCCGTATCATTGGCCCTAGCACCACATGTACAAAAATGGAGCGATTTTTATTTTTTTCATTTTTTTTTTCAACTTTTGATCTGCTAACATAATTATTACAACCTAAAAGTTAGTAATTAGGGCTAAATATGTAGAGGAAGCATTAATGTGATATATACAAAATTAATATTTTTTTGGAATTTATAAAAGACTTATTACCATGAAAATTGCTTATTTAAGTTTGACAAACGTTAACATTTTATGGCGGCCATTTTCCTCTTCCCTATTCGGTCATGCACACAGGATTGTACCATTTCTGTGCATGACTGATCTGGGAAAATGCAAAATGGCCGCCGTAAAATGTTAACGTTTGTCATTGTTATTATAATGGTTAATTAAATGGTTAATGAAAATTTAAAGGTTAATGAAAATTTAAAGGTTACTGAAAATTTAACTATTAAACCATTTCACAATTTTTTGCCCTTTGACAATGGTATGGCCTACAATGTGCGTCAAGCCTTGGATCACGTGAGACCCTTCCTCCCCCACCCAGGTCCTATAATTTCTAAGTGCAATAAAATTGAGTTAGCCAAAAGTTAGTCCCATTCTTGGGCCAATACACTGGATTCCCTCTGTATCCTTGGCCCAAACCCCACAATACAAAAAAAAGGGGCAATTTTTTAAAAAACTTTTGAGCTGCTTATTATTACAATTTAAATTTTTGTGATTAGGTAAGCTTGCCAAAGCATACAATTTTGGCATGAAGCTGGGAAATTTTCTGGAAGGGAGAAATCATAGATTAGAGAATTTGCTAAACATGATATTTAGTATGTGGGTGTGGATCCGGATCCATGGTCTGACCTTCACAGCGACAATTACATCATATAGATCTTTATCATGTTGCTGCCATCTTGTTTTTCTTCCATTCAAATCAATGTAACCAAACCGAGGCTGGAAGGAAAAATAGTCTGGCACCTTTTTATGAAATGAGTTACAACTATCGTTGTCATTGTGTATGCAGGGAATATGACAAAGATGGTCACAGTGTGATAAAGGTCTATTGAAGAGACTGTTGGACTAGATTATGAGTTTTCCTGCACTGCTCGGCCTGCCATAAGGCATCATGGGATTAGGCGCTTAATGCGCAAAGCTTGTTCCTAGAACTAGACGTAATCTTAAACTAGACATGGGAGAACCATCAGCTGTGGGGCAAATGCGTTAAACACTAAGGTGCACACGTCAGATACAGTTTTCTCACACACCGTGTTAAGTCTACCAGACTTCACTGCTTCTTTTTGAGACCTTGTGCATCAGTCTGTGGAACAATATTGTTCTTGGAGTTCTATGCCGTGGACTGTTAGTACTGATAGTAAAATCAGGACAGAGCTGAAGCAGATCTTACCATTTGGTCATAGGTCTGATTATCCTTTAGTCAAGGCACACGCGGTAACCCAGAACACGACACCAAGAAAAAGGCATTCTGAGGATGCTGCTTCTGAATTATTCAAAAAACTTCAGTAAAATTAACAAATATGAAAAATTTATTTAAACCAGTCACCGTAAACAAATAAATAAATTATATAATATCAGTTTGCAATATGTATTTTCCCTACCAAATCAGTAGAGAAATATAAGAAAAAACACACAAGCTAATTATTTATTGACAGTGAACATATGTGTGTGACACCAGTACCAAAACATGAGATATTGTATGTCAGGTGTGTGGAACTATTCAGCATTATGTTCCTATACATGTACATGTATGTCATATTGCATTATTCATTTTATGTTTTTTTTTTTTTAACTGCCCAACTGCCCAATTGAATACGTCATTGAACCAAAAATACTTTGTGAGCAGGACATCAGCAGTCTTTGTGTGAACTGTTTCAACAAGTCAACAAAAATTATACATATTTATAATCTGTTTTCTCTTTCGTTTTTTACCAGAACTTTATATTTATGTTCTAGGGTATTTAAGGCCATTTTTTAATTGGATTACATATTTTTTCTTCCGAAGTTGGGCAGTTAACAGAAAGAAAGAAAACAGATACAAAAATTAAAACACCACCAATAGAAGATGCCCTTCTGTTTAGGAGAGCACAGGGCACTTGCTATGTGAACCAGTTACACCAGGGTAAACCATCTACTCTTACAATAAGTGTTCTGGGTTCTTCTACAAGCACTACAGATCCTAGTACATGGGATCTATGGCTTAACGTCCCATATCCAAAGGACGCAACATTGTCAATATTACCCCCTTAGGTGTCTCTTACATGATGTCAGTCGGGCAATGCTAGTGAATGGTCACCCATGGTCACCAATTCAGTAATGACCCAGGTCAACATTACTTAACTTTGATAGCATGCCATGGCTCTTCCAATTGAGCTACATGTAACTGGACACGTTAGGAGATTTGGGATTTTTAAAAATTGTTTGTGAGCAAGATAATGATGTGCTTGGAGTATCACATCGCCATAGATTGTGCGCTATTAGACTCCATTATTATTTATTATTATTAAAATGATGCCTTGAAAGTACATGTAGGCTTGGGCAGTTCCGGCCGCTACCCGGTTCAACCCGATTCCAAATTGAGAATCGGAACCACGGTTCCACTCTTTTAAAAAACCGGGTACCCGCAAGAGTCGGTTCCGGAACCGAGTCCTTCAAATACCCGGTTCCCAGAGCTGTGTCTCTAATAAAATACCCGAGTCCCAGAGCCGGCTGCGATTTTTTTTTCTTCTGCAAACGAGAATTGCCATCCCACAATATTTCAGCCAATCATATGGCACGTTTTTAAGATGACGTAGGATATTATTAACATATGACATAAAACACAATAAAGGGGGCCACTTTGCATCCCTCACGTTAGCAGTTTTTCCAATGGTTGTTATTTATTTTTAAGTACCTGAAACCGACCAAAAAGTGTTTCAACATGTGAATGGACATGCAGGCTTATACTAGAACTAATTTGAGTTGATTTATTTTATTTTATTTTTTTTATTTATTTTTTTTTTTTACCCTCAAATTTCCATAAAAATTGGACGGAAAAAGTTACCTCACTTTTCCGTCCATTTGTTGATGGAAATTTTAGGGTAATTAAAAAAATAATAGTAATGATCAACTCAAATTATCTTTAGGATAAGCATGCATGTCTATTCAAATGTTGAAAGTCTTTTTGGGTGGTTTCAGACATTAAAAACAAAATTACAACCATTAGAAAAACTGCTAACGTGACGGTAGGAAAGTGGCCCCCTTTATTGTGTTTTATGTCATATGCTTATTAGATGCAGGCTTGGCACACTGATCAGTAAGGGGTGCGCGTGCGTTATATTTGATTATTTACAGTATTTGTACATGTACGTGTACATAAATGTAATGTAAATGTACAGTGTGCAGTATGTATGAACTTCTTGCAGCTAGATTCATAAGAACTAGTGCGTAGTCAACTCAGCGCAATGTAATCCAAATGCAATGTGTATGTACATGTAGTTAAATGAAATAACTTACATACAAAATATGTACTGATCGAGTTGAAATAACTTAGTGGTACCATAGGCTATGCATATAGGCTTTAGTATGGTGGTACTGAGTTGAAATAACGTGGTTAAAAATAATTGTACGTTTTATATACTGATGCCTCTTTTCACAACAAGCTATTTAACACAGAACCATACCCTAAATTCATTGGCACACAATAATGTAATTACTATATGGGGGGTGGGGCTAGATGAAAGATATTTAAAAGCAAAAAGGACCGTACAAACAAATTGTACAAATCAGATGATTCTATTTTTATAACTTGTTTAAAGCATCAACCATTATGTTTTTTGTCTATAATTTCAGTAATAACTATTTTTTCCAAATAGATTTGTAAAATTTATGAGACAAACTGAATTTCACATTTATAACATAAATACAAACAACCTGAACGTATTTTCACTAAATTGCTGAAGCTTTCATAGGCTGGAGTTATGCATCAAGAAATACATTCCTGACAGAATTTTTTTTTTACTACAGAAAAGACTTTCTTACAGTTCATGAGTTCAAAGCTAAAATTAAGTCTTAATTGTTAACCTGGAAATCCTGGTAAAATTTGAAAAACCTTTTTTTATATATTTTCTGAAAAGTGTCTTTATAGACTTTCATTGTAACTTTGACTTCAATCACCATATAAAATGACTCAGACTCAAGGTTTGAGGAATACGTGTCTGCTATAAAAGTGTAATAAATAGTTAATTTTAAGTTGATGACCAGTTGTAACAGTTGTACTTAAAGAATTGCCAATCGTGAAAAATTGTTTTGACATTTATTATACTTCATTTATAGTGTTACTTTCTTTCGGTTTGCGGTAACACCATGTGTTTATCTCAACTAACGTGAAGCTGAGATACAGGTTCTGAAAAGAACCGTATCGCACAACTCGTATCTCAACCTTCGTTAAGTGAGAAAGGTTCAAGGGAGAACCAATTTCGGGCAACTCGTTTTTCTCTACTGTCGCTAAGTGAGAAATATGGTTCAGGGAGAACCACGGGGACTTCACGGGTTAATATGGTTCAGGGAGAACCATAGGGACTTCACGGGTTATTCTCAACGTTTCGATTAGCCTGCTCTAATCTTCTTCAGGAGAATGAAGAGGTTTGCCGATGCAACTCCTTAAGTAGTATTTGCTGGGATTATGTGTAGAATGGGAAGTGTTCCGATTGGTGCTACTGTTGTGTGATGTGTTGTAATTGGTTGCCACCGTGGCATTGTTCTTGTTGTGTGTGTTTCCGCCTGCTGTGTGTGAGTTGCCTGCTCGCTGAGGCGTATCAGTTGACAGTGGGGTGTGGGTGTTGGTGGATGGTAGGATTGAATGCCAAATGTTGCTGATGAAATAGCCGATGTCCTGGGGACAGTGTCATGTTTATGAATCTCAATAGCCTCTCTGATACGACGGGTGTATACGTTAGTTGAGATAAACACATGGTGTTACCGCAAACCGAAACGATATCGATATTCCACCATGCAAAGCCTCAAAACTTATAGTGTTACTTTCCTTCTGTTTTTCTGATTTAGTTGAGACGTACATTTTTATATTGGATGTTGACCTAGAGTTGATTCAGTTAATTGTGACTGGATTATTTTACTTTCTTTCTGATTATTGTTTAATTCTTGTCATTTTACTTAATTGCATTTCCCACCTTTGTATTGTTGCTGATTCAGTAGATCAGTTTGCTTACACTTTTATTGTAATATAATGAATGGAGGTTTCAGAATTCACCTACATTAGTTTCCACTAATCATTTTGTTGTAAACCTTGTTGTAAAAAAATATTTCCGCGTTATTTGTAAATTCAGTAGCTCACCATTGTTCAGTCACTGTGGAAATTAGAAACCCTAAATTCACTGTATCACCATGGTTTCAAGTATTCCAGATCTTAAGACCATCTAGACTTATGCCTTCAGCTGAGTGAAACTGCTGTTTTCTTTTTCGATTTTATCCATACTGTGTTGCAAACGCACAGTGTGTATATTGTCTATTCATGCCTTGTACAGTATAACTGATATACATATATATGTGATTACTTCACTATCATCAGCCAAGGTATGGCCTTGGGTTGGTTTGTTTACATTCCAAGTTTCTGGCAGAGTCTCTGGTCTGCTGGTAGCTCATTGGTATGTTGGGCAAGCCAGAGATTTAAGTGTTTTGAGACAGATAGAATAGGTCATGAAAATGTATAAGACATCTGATTGGCTGAAATATCGCGGGATGGCAATTCTTGTTTGCAGAAAAAAAAAATCGCGAGCCGGCTGGGAGCCGAGTCCCAGAGCCGGCTCCAGCAAAATACCCGACTCTGAGGACCAACTTGGCTCCAATTGAAATACCCAGTTGTCTGAGCTCCAACTCTAGAGCCGAGAACCGGCTCCAGTCAAAATACCCGATTCTCTTTGATGAGCGACAAAAATGTAACTCTAGACTGCAACAAACTTGTGAAGGCACCACACACACAACTGATGCAAACCGCAATGTCTGTGCAGTGTGCATTAGTAGTATCAAAGATAGCTACGCATTGTGTGTCACTGAGTTGTTTATAAATTGGCCCCTTAACATGGATACTTTGGTTAGGGACCATAGATAAACTATGTCACGGGCACGGCTGCGTGCGAACGCGTTCTTTTACATGCCAGCTCAAACAAAAGAAATCAGCCAGAAGTGTCACGGGACGGACCCGTTCTGGCAGAGAAATCACTGCTTAACAAAAGAACATTGAGACGGTCCGGCACCCAGTGCACCACTATTGTGGTGTTTTAATCTGCTTACAACTGCTAGAGTCCTGTAAATGCTTGGACATGTTTAGATGATACAACAGTAGCATTTTTCCCCTGCCCATTATGTGAGTCGGCCCACATCGGCATTAAAATTAACGTTATTGGCCGCCTTGGCTCTTTCCCGGCGGCAATCAATGATGCCAACTCGTCTGATAAAATATGAGAACAAAAATTAATTTAAAAAATGTGCTTTTTGCCTTGTTTCATTCCCAGTATTTAATTGCGGCATTTTCAAAATAGTAATTGTAAAAATAATAATAATCACAAGCAAAATCCCTTTTATACAATGTCTTAATACACGATTTTAACCGTCATGTGAAAGGCCACGCTATTCTTTAGCTTATCCTCGTCGATCCCCCATACAGAACACACGTAGTTTTGGGAGCAAGTCTGACACAGCGCGGCGTGGCATAGACTGGTCCCCTTGTCTATATCCTATCAAGGATATAGACAGGCTCCTGGAATACCACTCAAATGATTTCATTGGATATGTTAACGCATGTGCTACTGAAGATCTGATGTCACGCTTCAAGGCTTGTGTGCTAGCTACCAACCAAGGTCAAAGTTCAGCATTGGGAAAATATGGCAGCTGCACGGCCAGGATCTGGCGTAATTCAAGCGCTTCTAGCTCAAAGCGTGACGTCAGATCTTCAGGCGAACAATTTTACTGCATAATCCTTCCCGCCAAGGCTGCCACTCGTAGGGAAAAATCCCTACCGTAGGGTATTTTAGTAAAGTGTAGGGAATAGGGGGCCCCTACGGGAAAAATGGAAATACTGTAGGGGGGAGTAGGGGAATCCACAAATATTGTAACAAAATTATATATTTATGTACGTGATATAGGCCTACTGCTTTAATCATATCAGTATAACGCAGTTATTAGCCATATCGCTAGCGCTAGGGTGTTCTAAATTAAGTACGCGCATTTTGCCTTATTGGGATTTCAAGGACCCAGACTTGAAAAGCTTTGCTTTTTCTGCCACCCCCCTAGCTATTACCTTGTTCTGAATGACTAGGATCAATCTTGATATTGCATTTACATTTTGTCTTTGTTGTCATTGTTATGTATTTGAAGTTTTCATGATTGTGATGAACGTAGAAATAAACTTGAAACTTGAAACTTCTTTCGGGTCCAGTGCGTTTGTTGTCACTCAAGAAAAAATGAAGCGCGCTCACTTGTAGTTTAAACTCTGATTGACTCCAGTAACACCTAACAATACGCCACCTAATATCGAAAGTGTCACACTAATATTGCAATACTTCAAGAATGCTGTTGCGGTTAATGTTACTCAAGCTATCTGCACACTGTACCAGGGTTGCCATTTGGCCTTTTTCACGTTCATCCGGGAAGACTATATATTCCCTTTAATTCATTCACGAAGGCCTACACATCTGGTCATTATGCCTAGTTATTTACATTGTAATTCGAAGTTAGGCCTAATTAATAACTTATTCGTAGGGGAAAACAAAATGTTGTAGGGGAAAACGTTAATTACTAAGTAATTCGTCGGGGAAAATGAAATTTTGTAGGGAAAAATTGATACTAAGTATGTACATGTAGGGATAATGTAGGGGAAATGCGCATGCGTCGTGCGGGAAAACAGCAAATCAAGAGTGCAGCCCTGCTTCCCGCCCACAGTCCTAGCAAAAAAAAATGGGTTCGAGTTGTCATCGCGATCGATCGAGTTGTCTCACGTCGAGAGATATAAGTGCCAGCATAGAAGCATGACATCATGAAATACATACTTTGAATGCTGATTATGGCCTGCGATTTTTCTGCAGTACATTTCATCCACTATATGCTTTTGTGTACTAAAAATGAAATTTTGACATTATTGTAATAAACATGTTGTCTTTTCATTATGCCCCAGTAAGATTATTTTTTTCCCTATGTTGTCATCAAATATAATGTTAACTTCTGTAATTCAGATTTGCTGTTTATTATTAGCTCTGCAAAATTGTTTTAAAAAGTAAATAAATTTCATACCCAAAACAAAAACAAACAAGGAACACGTTCTTATATGTTTCAACAGATTTATTTGTGGCAATTAAGCGTAAATCAAAAGTAAACGGCATTAAGACATTCCAAAAGCCAAGGTTTTTGCGGAACTAAAATAGACATTTTCACAGATTCGACTTTAGAAAAAAACCATGAAGATATTCAAAGGAAAACCCAAGGTTTTGTTTGTTCCCTCCAACTTATGTCCATTAAAAATAAATAGATGCAAAACTAAAATAGACATTTTCACAGATTCGACTTTTCAAAAAGATAAACACGTCTACAGTACATGTATAAACCTTGTTCAAATGTATAATTGAAAACTGTGACGAAACCCTTATAATTCGTGTATTACAATGCTGGAGAAATGTATTCAAGAGATTCGTAGTTGGATGAGACAAAACTTCTTGAAATTGAATGACGAAAAGACAGAATTTGTTCTATTTGGATCACGTCAGCAATTATCTAAAGTTTCTCTTCCATTTATTACAATTGGTGACTCGAAGATACCCCCTCATCACAAACACGTAATTTGGGTGTTATATTTGACTCGACAATGACTTTAAAACCTCATATCTCTAACATTGTTCGCATATCATCATTTCATATCAGAAATATTAGCCGAATAAGGAAATACTTGAATAAAAGTGCTGCTGAACAAATTATACATGCATTTGTCACATCACGGCTCAATAACGGGAATGCTCTCCTTTACGGTCTCCCGCAGAATCAAATATCTCGTCTTCAGCACATACAAAACACAGCAGCTCGTGTTGTAACTTTGTCCAGAAAGTCATGCCATATCACGCCAATCTTGAAAGAACTGCACTGGCTTCCTGTTTCACAGAGAATTGTTTTTAAACTTACATGTATGCTAATTGTTCACAAATCTTTTAATAGTATTGCTCCAATTTATATTTCTGAACTACTTAAAGTCTACACTCCATCACGCAATTTGCGCTCCAGCATGTTCCTAAAGGAACCAAATTCAAAACGGAACTGGGGTGATAGGTCTTTGTCTGTCGCGGCTCCGAGACTCTGGAATCATCTTCCAACTAAACTCAAATCTTGTCATAGTATAACTAGATTTAAGTCAATGCTTAAAACTCATCTTATGTCACAATTCTGCAAAGATGATGTATATTTGTAATTGCATTGTACATGTAGGTACACTCACTGGCCATAAGTATTGCAACATCCCCAAAGTTCAGTTTGGAGAACTGTGTTACAATAAGTTATTTTATTTTATTTACACTACTTCTTGAAAGTGCCTGTGTTTTGAAGTCAATGTTCTTTTTTACTGTTTTTGCTCGGAAATTACATGTATGTAATACACGATCGATGAAATCGGATTAAATGATCATCTCACCTGTTACTTGTAAAGTGCTATTTTGAGCATGTTGCAATACTTTTGGCCAGTGAGTGTACACGTATCTCAGTACATAATTCTTTTTCTCCTATGCTATCATTGTATATTGTTTGTATTCATGTTTTTCTTTGTTTCCTCGCCCTGAGCGCCCAGCAGGGTGGATACAGTGTATGTGCGCGCTACAAATCTGTATTGTTATTATTATTATTAAAAATGTATAAATTGTGTTTTTTGTTATTTGGCAGCCCCTTTATTTTCTTTAGCTGTAGTGTAGCCTGATAAACTTTCAGAAGTCTGTATCAATCTACAATAATTGTGAGAGTGATATTTATTGCATACATGTAAATTCAAGTATTAAAGTGATAAAATAAAATAATTCCCAATACACAGCTAAAACATGTTCACGGGAATTGTACATGTAAATTTATACTTTTGTGTATTTGTGTACATGTATGTGACAGCACGTGTCTTGAGAAGTATGGAGCGATCAAGGTGGCCTCGTAATATGGATAAACTTGTGATGAAGTTAAGTTATGTTGTTAGTGTTCTTTATGTAGCCGTTTTAAAAATATTTCAGCATATTTTATCGTCATAGTTTCTTTTTTGGCCTGAAGAGGGTAGGTGAGTGAGGTACAAGTTGATATGGGTGTGAGTTGACTTGGATGCAGTTTTGTGGGAACGAGTTGCTTGATTCTTTTGTGACCCCCCTCCCCCCAACCCTGCTCCACTACATGACATAATAGAGGCCTACCTTCACATCAATATTGTGTATTTTCTATTGCATTACTTTTTTTCTTCTTTGCATTTGATGATTTTGTTGCATTTTGTCTCCAGATCGATTGTTGTGATTCATCTTTGTTGTAACTGTTCAGCTACAGGAGAATACAGGCTGGTATATAATGATTGCTTGTTTATGATGACATGCAAATTACAATAAGAATAATGCTTATCATTTCTTTTGTTTTAATTACAGTACAGTTCAGTAGATACTTCACCTGTCGCTATCTACATCATGCATCCATTCTGGAATTCAGTCGTACAGGCAAGTATTGCATTTAATTAAATTCATACTGTATGGTCTTCTGTAACACAAGTGGACGTTCCTGTGATTTAATCAACAATAATTCGTCGTGTGCCTGGAAGGAGGACGTATGAAAGTGTGACCGCAAAAGTTCATAAGCAATTAATGTGCAAAATTGTGTTTCAAGAAAATTGAGTTTGAAAGTTTGGTCATTTTCTGCCATTTATAAGTCATTGAAGGAACGTTAAATTCTGCATGGGAATGGAAAAACATGTCTTGGGAGTAATTCTAGCAACAAATATATAACAGTTATACCCTACTTTTTTCAAAGGAACCATATTATTGCTTACGAACCTCTGCTGGAACACAAAAATTATCAACCATAGATTACACCTTTGTAAAAAGATGAGTGGCTTTTTGCATTAATAATTTTATCCATTCATTGTAATCATTATATATTGTTATCATCGTACCTAATTACTAACCATACTTTGTTTTGCTGAATCAGATATTTCCAGAGTGGGTTGCACCCAACCTGTTGACGTTTGTAGGATTCCTCATATTGGTCATGAGTTTCATCATATTGTCCATCGTAGACTGGTCATTCTCTGCATCAAGCCGTAAACATCCACAACAACCAACTATCCCTAATCTATTATTCCTGCTGCTAGGTATTGGTCAGTTCTTGGCTCACACTCTAGGTAGGTTAATTCAATCTATTACAGGAAGTTGTAATATGTGATGGAAGATCAAATATAATGTACAGTTGTACATTATGAAAACATACAGACCCAGTTTCAGAACATTGTCCAGGTTTCCCAGAAGATTTCTGAAGGCATGCGTTTCACAATGGTGGGGGGGGGGGGGGGGTTCAAGTTGGTGCAGACAAACTCCACCCCTGCTTTGTTACCATATTTTGGATCTCCAGAATTGCTAAATTCACAGAGCTTCTGGGTGAGAAAACACCTGGATGGCAATTTAATGTCTTGACTGTGACTAAACCCGAAGCATTTCCAGCCACAATATATGACTTTCTAACTAGAAGCTATAAAGCCCCACACAGGTAAGATTTCAACAATTTCAGGAATGAAATTTTCTGTAAGACGACTGATCTTCTGGTTATTGGATTCCGTTTCAGTGTATACAAAGAGTCCATATTTGGGGTAACTACATGTACTTCCTCCATACATTTACTGGACAGACTAGTGAATATATACAGTAAAAGGCATAAATGCAAACACCACTTTGTCAAATCTCCGTAGCTTGTGTAATAAACATTTATCGCACTGTACTTTGGGAAATATTTTGTGACACCAGAGTGGGACTATCCCTGGTAACCATGGTAATGATTTGCTGTGTACATATAGGGGTATGATGAGGCAGAGTAAACAACACACCCTAACCTCCATCGTGTTATTTGGCCTGATATTGGAGGGTTTCCCTACCCCACCCCCAGTTTGCTTGTTTCTTTATATGTATGTATCTGGGTCATTCCCCTAGGTTGGGGCGACCTTTGTGACATGGTGTCCTTGTTAATGTTACATGTATGTACATGTAGGTGGGTTATTCCCCCAGGTTGGGTCGAGCTTTGTGACATGGTGTCCTTGTTACGTAGGTGGGTCATTCCACCAGGTTGGGGCGAGCTTTGTGACATGGTGTCCTTGTTACGTAGGTGGGTCATTCCACCAGGTTGGAGCGAGCTTTGTGACATGGTGTCCTTGTTACATGTACGTAGGTGGGTCATTCCACCAGGTTGGGGCGAGCTTTATGACATGGTGTCCTTGTTACGTAGGTGGGTCATTCCACCAGATTGGGGCAAGCTTTGTGACATGGTGTCCTTGTTATGTGGGTGGGTCAGTCCACCAGATTGGGGCAAGCTTTGTGACATGGTGTCCTTGTTACGTGGTGGGTCATTCCACCAGGTTGGGGCGAGCTTTATGACATGGTGTCCTTGTTACGTGGTGGGTCATTCCACCAGGTTGGGGGCGAGCTTTATGACATGGTGTCCTTGTTACGTACATGTAGGTGGGTCATTCCACCAGGTTGGGGCGAGCTTTATGACATGGTGTCCTTGTTACGTAGGTGGGTCATTCCACCAGGTTGGGGCGAGCTTTGTGACATGGTGTCCTTGTTACGTAGGTGGGTCATTCCACCAGGTTGGGGCAAGCTTTGTGACATGGTGTCCTTGTTACGTAGGTGGGTCATTCCACCAGGTTGGAGCGAGCTTTGTGACATGGTGTCCTTGTTACGTAGGTGGGTCATTCCACCAGGTTGGGGCGACTTTGTGACATGGTGTCCTTGTTACGTGGGTGGGTCATTTCACCAGATTGGGGCAATTGGTACATTTACCTCGTAACAAGGACACTTATCACAAAGCTTGCCCCAACCTGTGGAATCCATCTGTTTTCAATCGTATATGATATATATATGAATTAATAATGGTTCATTATCATCACAATTTTATTTTCAGTAATTTAATCTCAACTTAATTTTAAAATCTTGTTCATGAATGCATGAAAATTTGAGCCAATACACTTATCCAGATTTGGCCAGTGTCCCCGCCCACCCTTAACAAATTAACATTCAAGCTGTGGTTAATCTTGGTTTCAGTTCTCAGAAAAATCTGTGGGTACAGCGGGGTACTTCACATTAAATTTTATAATACATTTTTGGTCATGTATTTCTTTTTGTTTGATAAATTTCTACACATAATACACCTAGGACACATTACAAATTTTCTCTTGTTTTGGTCATGTAGATGGTATTGATGGCAAGCAGGCAAGGCAGACCAAATCAAGTACACCATTAGGAGAGTTATTTGATCATGGTAGTGACAGCATTATAGCATGCTTACTTCCTATGGGTGTCTTCTCTGTATTTGGACGATCAAGAGATGATTTTGGTGCAGATGTTTGGGTGTTATACCTGGTTGTGTGTGTGATAATGACTACCTTTTATATATCACATTGGGAGAAGTACCTGACAGGAGTTATGTTTCTACCATGGGTGTATGACATCAGCCAACTGGTAAGCAGTGTGTTTGTAACATAGGGAGTCAATCAGAAGAAGGTTATACATGTAGGTATACATGAAGGTAGCTATGCAGACATTGGCAGAATCTATAACAATACAATGTTATCGTAGAATATGTTAGTTAGTTTTCCCTCATTCTGCTTGTCTGACATCCCAGGACAACCCAATAAATCTGATTGGATTTATCACAACTTAATTGTTGCAAGCCTGACAGGCAACCACATTTTGGTCTGTAAAAATGCTTTTACCCTCCCGAAGTTTGATTTATCCACGATGTTGGTGTCAAACTTTTGAGTGAGAAGGAATAAAAATAGACAGTTGCCTGTCAATTCACTGGCAAATTAAACCAAGATACAGTCAGATTGCCTCATTAATAATAATATTGTACATTGAATTGAAGATATCATTAATGAATGTATGTATCATTTCTTTGTAGTCATTGGCTGTGCTGTACATATCAACATCTATCTTTGGATATGAGGTATTTAAAGGAACCTATGCATTTGGCTTTGAGTTCAGGTATCTCTTTATTGCTACAGTTTTGGGTGAGTTTTATCATCTCAAATAACATGGCATTATGAACTTATTATGATAAAACAGTCAGTTAATCCTTTTAATGAACATAATGTATTTGTAATAAACAGGTTTGAAGGAAACATCTTAGAAAGTACATTTGTGATAAACATACATCATCTGGACTCGGAACCCAATCCATATGTAGAGATACTCTGCTAGATACTCTAGCATGTGATCATACAGTATTGGTTATTTTTAAAGGTTTTCAGATTTCCTGGAATTTTTCTGTCTGATGCTCTTATTGAAGATATAAAATTATTGTCAAGTAAAATTGAACGGGAATTACAATCAACAACAAATTCCTTATTATACTGTACACTGTTGGAAAATGTTGCACTCTATTGATGTGTGTGACAATTTGATAAAGTATTTCCAAATTTTTCAAAACTGACAGAAAAATCCAATTAGTTCCAGTGTACATACATGTATTTATTGATTCTCAATGTAAATAACACATACCAATTATGTACCAAGACAGTGTATTGGAGTCTACATGTAGCTTCTTATCAACAGAGCCTAAAGTGTTTGTTGACACATTTGAAATGGAAGGTACAATATTGATAATTAATTTTGCAAAGTGTGTCTATGAGTAGGCTTTCTTTCTTTAAATAAAGATGTACATGTATAAAAAATGATTTAAAAATTTATTTAAAAAAATCAACCTTTGAAAGTTTCAGATATACATTTTGTTGTTGACACAATGTACATGTAGGAAACAGCTCCTCAGACAAAATCATTTCTAGAGAAGATTGATATTATCATCAGCTTGGTTATTTTTTTTTTATTACTACATTTTCTTTACATTATCTTTAAGATTGCAACTGTTTAATCTTATATGATTACTTTGTTATTATAGGTGGTTCTGTATTGGTTTCTATTCCAGCCACTCTCTGGAATGTCTATAAGTAAGTATACATTACATACTCTGATTGTGCTTCATGTATATCTTATCAATATTAGACTAAGACAATCATTGTTTCACATACAATTGGGGCAGTAGCAACAGATAAAACGACATTTCTTTATTAATTCCTTTGTAAATTTATGCAGAAATGAGAAAAATGTATATGGTCTGTACTGATTTTACATTGTACACAATGTGCAAACAATGTACTTGTTTTTACCTGTGCACTGAACAGTGTATGTATAACAGACACTCAGAAAGCACTGAGTATACAGTGCTATACACACGCCGGTGTAGGGCAAAATTAAAATCAATTGTTTATCACCCGGCGCATGAATTTCACCTAACCTGAGCTATAATCTATTCATACATGTGGATTATGTAAGTTAAAGACATTTGATTATGCATGAATTGATATTGTTATAATTACAGATCCTATAGAGATGGTTCAGGAAGGAATCGTTCTTTGTATTATGCCATTGAGCCTGCAATTTCTCCTGCAATTCTCCTGATCACATTGAGTCTATGGGCGTACCGGTCACCTAATGATATACTTCAGAGAGAACCAAGATTATTTTGTTTAACTGTCGGTATCATGATGTCCAATATTTGTGTAAGTGTAATTACAGAAAGATTACATCAATGATATATATCTCATTGATACTCTGTATATTCTCTGGTAAACCTCTTGATCATAGATTTATCTTGCAAGCGCAACTGAAACAAACAGGATAACACATTTAGATATTCTTTATGGACAAAATAAATTTACAAAACTTAGGAATACCCAGTGATTCCCACAGCTTTAACTTGTTAAAGTGGGACTATTAATAATTTACTTTGACTTATTTTGAGAGGTTATGTCATTAAGGAATCTAAACAACATACATTTTATTACGTAAACTCAAGGAAAATATTGTAAAAGTAACTTTCTCCGAACCCCATTTGTCTCCTAATTGTCTGGGAAAACAAATCTTTAAAAGATTAACAGGATGTGCAGGTGTGATAGATTGCATCTAATCAGGATGTGCCAGTGTGATATAGATTCTATCTAATCAGGATGTGCTGTGTGATATAGATTCTATCTAATCAGGATGTGTCGAGTGTGATATAGATTCTATCTGATGCTACGATCACACTGTCACGATTTTTGATTGCGAATGCACAACAGATGTCCAGCGGATGGTCATCCGTAGTCATCGTAATGATCGTTGGGGATATGATGTTCGTAGTAGAGTCCTAATCATGCGTGGTATCCGTTATGGTTCACGATGGCTGTGGAAGTTTCAAACGTTCAAAACTATCATTGTGGAGATCATGGGGAAAAAAATAGATTTGCCAGTATCACTGTGTACATCCCTGGTCATCGAGTGGTGCAGACGTACTGGCAATAGTGAGCAATCGTGAACATACGCGTGAACATCCTTTGTACAATCGTGTGGCATGTGAACAATGATCACCCACCGGATGCACTGAGAGGATGCACACAGGAAGCTTATTCACCGTATGAGCTAGGGATGTGAGACAGGATGCACGGATGCCTCAACGGATACATCTGCGAATTTTAAGATTACACTACGGATGACCGGTATGACAACTGCATTTACTGGAATTGCAGTAGTTACACAGCGATCACTAACGATTTATCCACGATCTATCACGATTAATCACAATTTCACAACGATTCTAAAATCTTGTGTTTGGTTTTGAAAAAGAATAAACTAGGGTAAGAACTTTTTCATATTTCATTCATTTGTACAACGCAATGCGTTTGGGCATATTCGTTAACCAATCAAACGCTGCGCTACATCACCTGTGTACGCCAATCGCGGGATGCAATACGTTAATGGCAGATCCTTAGGTAACATCGTGGTCAATCAAGCTGTATTATCACGTGAATTATCCGTGGGTAATCGTTACGCATACATGCCTACCATGTAGTAAATACTTTGTTTACTCTTATAGCAATTGTTGTATAATCGAGGGTCATACGCTAGGAACCTTAGTGGAGTCTTTGTGTAATCGGTGGTAGAAGTGAAAGTTCCACCGGATGTACATGTATGGCAAACGGATGAAATTTTTTTTTTTTAATCGTGGTCATACGTGAACAATCGTGAACGCCAGATCGTGACAGTGTGACTGTAGCGCCATGAGATCAGGATGTGCCGAGTGTGATGTAGAATTCCATCTAATCCCAGGATGCCTGAGTGTGATGTAGATTCCATCTAATCAGATGTGCCGAAAGTGTGATGTAGATTCCATCCTAATCAGGATGTGCCGAAAGTGTGATGTAGATTCCATCTAATCAGGATGTGCCGGGTGTGATGTAGATTCCATCTAATCAGGACAGCGCCGAGTGTGATGTGAATTCCATCTAATCAGGATGTGCAGTGTGATGTCATGTAGGTTGTCTAATCAGGATGTGCTGAGTGAAGCGATAGAGGTTCCACAATTTCTGGAACCGGTTCGAGTTCAAACAGTTCCGAAGTGGAACCGGTTCCAAGAGATTCAAAGAAAAACATAAGGTTGCAGAAAATAATAAAAATATACGGTCTATTCAAACACGTTTTGCACCCTGATAAGAAGGGTTTCAATTTTCAACCGTAAATGTAGTGATGATAATATTGTTTAATTTAAAAATATGTTTCCAAAACTTTACAAAACTTTATGGAAGCGTTAAGCTAGTTAGAGATTTGTTTGCATTTTCCTAGATTTAGCAAACAATGTTACAAAGCAGTGCTGTACATGCCATGCTTTGCACGTAATGTACTTTAAGGGGTTAGAGCAACTTAGCATATACTTTACCACCCCTATACACAAGGTAGTACTACCATCCTTGCCTATTGAAAGTACATTAAGAACACTAGCAACATGACTAACTTTGTGACAAGATTATCCATATTACGGGCCACCTTAGTCATTCCACTTCTCAAGACACATGCTGTCAACATTTTTAACAACATCATGACCAAAGTATCGTATTCTGAGGGCCAATTTATAAGCAGGGGTTGGAGCAATTTAAGCAATTGCACCACCCCTATACCTAATTTTACCTTTTACAGGTCCATGCCGTATTGAAAGTACGCAAGAACACTAACAACATAACTGTTAACTTTGTCCTAAGTTTATCCATATTACGGGTACCTTGATCACTCCATACTTATCAAGACACGTGCTGTCAAAAAATTTTTAACATCTCCATAACCCAAAGTATCCATGTTAATCGATGATTTATAAACAACTCAGTGACACACAATGCATACTACCTATGATACAATGTACTACTAATCTGCACAGACATTGCAGTTTGCATCAGTTGTGTGTGGCGCCTTCACAAGTTTAACATTCTAGAGTTACATTTTGTCGATTAGCTCATCAAAGAGAATCGAATTATTTTGACTGGAGCAGGTTCTAAACACTAGAGTTAAGAGGCTAAATTGTGATATGGAATTCCATGAGTGAGTGCCTAACAAGCAGCCTCGCCCAACTCTCAAGTTTTTGTGTTAAATAAGTGTTTTGTAGCTACAAATTAATATTCATTTTTATAATAGTGGATTTCTTATTACACCGCAAATCTACTGGATGTTTTATCTATTAGTGTTAATTTTGTTGTCTTCTTATAATAAGTGAAAAACTGTTGTTATTTTGTCTGTCTCTGCTGTAAGATTTTACTGTGTGGTGGATACACATCTTGTATCCTCACTTTTTATCTGCAGTCAACCACAACTTAGATTATAACTTATAGCAAGCGACCACACAAGCCTTTTTTGTTTGAGATCAATAACTTTGGGTGATTAGAACGTGGAGGTCTACATTCTGTTTATTTATTCTACTCTTTATCTCTGGACCATTGTGTGTCATTGACTCATCTTTGAAATATGACTACATCATGCAACCTGTGTGCAACATAAAAACAACAAATCCACCATCTTAAATGTTTGAGTTGTCCTAATATCATATTAGCAATAATTCATCTTACCTTTCACCTGGAACTCTTAATTTCTGGTGACGTAAACCCCAAACCCTGGACCTGAAACACAGTCCTTTTTCCCACCAATGCCACTCAGCTCCATAAAATGTCCTACAGCTGCAATGAACCTACTCAATCTTCGCGAATGCCTCATGTACTGATGGTTTCATTTTATTCAGCTTGGTCAATTAAACTGTTTAAATTTCAATAAACCCCCAAACATCCAAAACCACAAACTTACAAATTACCCCCCGGCCCACCAACCCCCAACAACAAGCGGCAGGGACAACTTCAACCCCAAATGTTCATGATGAGTTAAATTCAGCTCTGTGTCTTGAACACTAATCCATATGTAACAAATCGGATGAATTTTTGACTTTGTATTTCAAAACAATTTTGGATCTTTTTTACATCCAAAGGGTTTTAAAACCCGATGATGACTTGCCCTCTGAGTGCACTCCTGCTGGCCCCCTTCTCCATCATATCCCCGGGACCAGAAAAGACTGGGGGAGGGGTTGCATTTTTTAGGTCCATTTTATCTGTCAGCATAAAAAATGTTAACTTTGGGGACCCCCAAAATTTTTGCCCGTTGGGAGGTAACGGGAACCTAGATCTGTTCCCCTTTGTTAATATATATCCCCAAAAAAGGGATGTTGTTTAAACATGTAAATTTTTTTCTTTTTTCGCGGGAATTTGAAAATTAATTGTGGATTATCTCTTTGCACCCATCTGACATTTTTTTAAACCCGGTATTTTAACACCATAGGGACATCATTTCAAACAATTATGAAAATGGGTTTACAGATCTGCTCTCTGCTCATGGACTTATACAGCACATCACGGGTACCCACTAAATGGGTTTTGGTCACTGTTTTGACCTCATGATAACAAAATGAAAAAAAACTTCATCTCTCATCTCAAAATAACTATCCACCCCGCTTATCTAAAAATAAACCTTTAAAAAACCTCCCATACCTACCATTTCTGTAATATCCCGGGAAAATGTAAATATCCAAGATTTATGTCGATATTGAATCTGAACGGGAAAATGAAAACCCTTTTAAGATGGTAAATGGATTTTGGTCAATTCATTTGAATCTACTGTCCAAAAATATCTTGGACGATCATGCCCGAAAAAACTCAACTGTTAAACCAAAAATCTGAACCCCTGGTTAAATGGGATATTCTGGTTAAGGAAAACCCATTAATTTGGGCAAGATGGCGGACAATGGGAAAACTTGGAGATCCGGCAAAAAATTATGAAAACCAAATGATTTTAAAGGAAGAACATTAAAGGGGGCAAAATAGCTAAATACTCATCTTGGGGAAGAGAGCCTGGATCGAAAAATTTTTAACATTGTTGAAAAGGCCCAAAAACCCCAAAAACTCCTATTCATCAAAAACCCCCCGAAAGGATCCACAATGTAGATGTTTTATTTTGAGCCTTTTTCCGGAGATCAAGAAACTCATAAAATGAAATCTTATCAAAACTTGAACTTGATCCAGTACCAACTGGTTTAATAAAAAAAAAATATTGATGTTTTGAAACATATCAAATTTTTTAAACAGATTTTTTCTTCCTTGTTTTTTTGATAGCCAGAAGGTTGCCATTTTAAAACCCACCCTGAAAAAACCCTAAATTTGGACAAGGAAGTTTTCAAGAATTCCCCAACCGAACCAAATTTAAAGTCCCTTGAAAAAAATTTAGGAGTTGTTTCATCAGGGATTCGACCATGTTGGGTTTTAATAACCTGTCGGACACATTTCAGTCAGCCTATAAACCTTTTCATGAACAAAATTCCCCTTCCCAAAACAATGACATTTTTATTCCCCAGGGATGAGGGAAAAATTTCATTGCATTAGTTTTGTTAGATTTTAAGTCTGCCCCCCTTTTGGACATTTTTTTCCATCACAAAAATTTTTTCCCCTCCCCCCCCTTCAATATCATTTTGGAAAATGACACAGCCCGGGATTAGTGTGTCCCCCCTTTTAAATAGGCCTCAGCATGTTTGTATTAGTAACCCCTATCCCCGGGTTTTTGTTATTTCGCCCATTTATGTGTGTGGTAAGGTTTCCCCACAGGGTTTACTGTTTATACCTTTCCAGTTTGTGAATCATTTTAAGTAAAATTAAAAATTACCAGTTCACGTTTGATGACACGCAGTTTTTAAATTACTTTTAAATCTTTCTCAAGAACCGGGCCGATTAATGTATTACAACGCTGGAGAATGTATTCGAGTTTCGGGTTGGGATGGGGACAAAACTTGAAATTGAATGACTAATAAACAGAATTTGTTCTATTTGTTCACGCCAGCAAATTCAAAGTTTCTTCCATTTATTACAAATTGGTAAAGATAACCCCTCATCACAAGCAATAATTTGGGTGTTTATTTGACCCAACAATGCCCTTTTAAAAACCCTTTTTTTAATCTAACATTGCCCGTATATCATCATTTCATCAAAAAATAATCAAAAGGAAAATTGAATAAAAGTGTTCGAACAAATTATTTGTCACATCACGTTGGGAAAGGGAATGCTCCCCTTTACGGTCTCCGCAGAATCAAAATCTGCCTTCAGCAAAATAAAAAAACACAGCTTTTTCTTTTGGTGACTTTGTCCAGAAAGTCATGCCATATCACCCCAAACTTGAAAGAACTGCACTGGGCCCCGTTTCACAGAGAATTGTTTTTAAAATTATGCTAATATTTCCCCAAATCTTTTAAAAACATTGTTCCCAAATTTTTATTTTTTGAACTGGGGTTAAAGTTTTAATTCCCCTCACGCAAGGGGCCCCAGCAACATGTCACTCCAAAGGAACCAATTTAAAAAAGGAACTGGGGGGATAGGCTTTTTTTATGGGGTTTTGGAAAACTCTGGAATCATCTTTTTCCAAAAAACTCAAATTTTTCATATAACTAGATTTAATTTGCTTAAAAATCATCTTGGGCCCAAATTTTCAAAGATGATGTTTTTTGTAAATTTCATTGTAGGCATGTATCTCAGTACATAATTTTTTTTTCCCATGCTAAAATTGTATATTGTTTCACCCTGTTTTTTTGTTTCCCCCCTTTAGCGCCAGCAGGGGGGATATGTGCTAAAAATCTTTTTTTTTATTATTATTATTATTATTATTATTATTATTTCACATTAGCCCCAGCATGAAAAGAAAAAATCTTTTTTTTCCTTTTTTGCCGGTTACACTGAGTCAAGCACGCCCCCTAAGCCTTAGATCTTGAGTGTCTTTCAGGGAAACCTTTGTCCCTAAGAGTGCCGCCCTAGTAATTTTACTCTAACAGATGTTTTATCTTTGAGAAGCCCAACGCCTTTCCCGGGAAATTTTTCCCATGCTCCCACTTCCCCAGGAATTTTCACCTTGACTTTGCCCAATTTGGGGTTCTTCCCAAACCTTTATATTTCTGTACCTTTTTCTCCTTCGGGGACCTTCATCCCCGGCAAGGGCCATATCAATAAGATGACACATCTTCTTTTGCTTTTTTCCCAAAACAACAACATCCGCCGCCTATGTTCTATAACATGATCTGTCTGGGTGTTGAAGTCCCAGAGAATCTTGACATGGTCCGCTTTTTCAACCTTTTTTCCGGGACATGGTTGTACCCCCTTTCGATTGCACCTTGACACCGCATTTCTTTCAAGGGGATCCCAATGGGGTCACCCCAACTTGTCGGTCTGCCTTTTTTACTCTGTCTGAGCATGCACTCTGATTCCCGGGCAAGGAAATAAATCCCCTGGGCCCCATTCATTCTGGACATTGAAGAGACATCTGACCTCGATCCTTGCCTTCATTACATTATCCCAAAACTGGTCTTGCACTGCAAAACAGACCCGCCTTTTCTTTTGTTTCCCCCCTCAAACATTCCCAAGTCTTGCTACTTGCCACTTTTCTCGGGACAAACTCAGGAATCGGGCCGGGAAATGGGTTTTTTCCCGCCAACTGGGGTTTTTCTTCTTCTTGATTTTTTTCCCGGGCCTAATTGCCCCCTTTATGTTTTTTCTGTGCAACCTTTAACAACTTTTTCCCAGTACTAATTTTAAAAACACTGCAAGCTCCCTTTTCCCCGATGTTAACGCCCGTCTGATACACTGGGGAAACCCTTCCTCCCTCTGACCCGGGGAGATAGAGTCTGGACATTCACCTGATGTAACATAAAAAGCATATCGTCATCACTTTCCTTTTCCCTTTAGCAACATCTAGATTTTGCCTTAGTCCACTGACAACCCTGATTTTATCTCATCAAGGAAAAGCCCAAGTGTTGATCGCCCTTTTTCATATTCCTCCATTCAGCTTTGGGCTTCAAACACTTTCACCCGCCTTATATACCTTTTTTAAGCCTCTTTTTATTCCTCGGGAGTTTTGATCTTCAACACCCAAGATTTTATAACTTTCTTTTCACCCAATTTTAATTGTGTGGGGCCCTCTGGGAAAGAAATTTCCCTCCTGTACCTTTTTCCCCCCCCTTTATGGTCATCGATCACATTTCTCCCCCAAATTCATGCCAATGTTAAAGCTGAAGATCCGATAGCCCCCAAAAGGAATCAATTTTTTCTCGTTTTTCGCAAACAACTTCAGGTCGCCCCTGGAAGATGAAACCCATCCATCCTTCGTCATCCTTTGGTCCCGGATAACCTTCCGCAAAAACATTGTCAAAGGGAACAGCGCCAAACAAACAGTGGAGACGGGGAATCGCTTTGGGAAAAAACCCCGCCCGATGTTTACCCCCAAAAATTTTATCACTGGCCATCGATTTGTTCTCCCTGTTTTATGCCCCGGGCCGGGAAAACATTTTTACCACATCAGCTGCCCCATCATATCCAAAAACAAAACCACGAGGTGATACCATGTCGTATGCCTTCTTGTAATCTATCCATGCCATGGCCAGATTAGTTTTCCTGTTCCACAGTCCTTTAGCACCATCTTTTTCAATGATGAGTTGGTCTTCCCCTTGACCGCCCTTTCAAAACCCTTTTTGTTCATCTGGAAATAACTGCTGATCTTCTATTTACTATACAGATCTTTTTGCAATGATACCAAATTTGGGTTTAAATCATGGGTAGAAATGAAAGGTCGGGGAAAAAAAAATTTCAACGTTTTCCCTTTTTAATGTCCTTTATGATGAGAACGTTCTTGGGTTCCCGTCATCCACGCCAGAAGCTGCCCCGCGACCCAAACATTGTTGCAGCTGCTGGGGATTCTTTTTGGGAAGACCATTTGGGTTTTTTAGCCAAACCGCGGACTTGGTTTTGGTCCTTTCCCTTCCCCCCTTTCCCAAATTTGGGACCCCTCAACCGTTTCTTCACCTTTCTCACATCAATCTGAAACCTCTTGTTTTTTTTTCATTTCTTTTTAAATCGCCTTCCCCCGCCACCATTTTGGGGTTGTCTGTTATGATCACCAGGCTGATCCCCAAAACCACCCCAAAAAAATTTCCTTTTTCCTCCTTTGGGTCTGGGGGCCCCCTTGTGAGTTGTCACATTTCCCCCCATTTTTTTGAATAATTGGGGTTTATTTGTACTGAATAGGGATTTTGATGAAAATGCCTTTTTCTCTGTCATCGCATTCCTTTTTCTTTAGCCTTTTCCTTAACCCCCTTTTTTCTTTTTTTCCTCCTTAACTACACTCATCCCTTTCCTTTTACTTTACTTTTTTTAATTTTGTTCCTCTTTTTTAACCCTTTTATTGCACCTTTATCCATTTGCCTCTATTCTACTGAGATCTTATGAACCTTTAAATTTTGGCCCCTCAAGCGCTCCACCAAGGTTTATTATCTATATTGTGAATGTGAAGATTTTACCGATCTCTCCCCCACTACAACTGCACCCAAAGACAAGATCGTTAATTTCAGAAAGTTTAAAGTACTTACCACCCAAGGATTCATTTACCATAGCTGACACATTTGTCAGCTTTTTCCTTGGGACCTGGGCGCAATGCAGGAATACTCCACTTACCGTCCCTTTACATACCATTACCCTTCAACCTTTTCCCCAATCTCTATAGCCCCTTCCTCCGCCAAGTCTTCTTTTCCTCTTCACCCTCCACTGACCTTATCTGCACCTGGGAACTTGCCAGCTCACCACCCACCACGCTGTCCAGTTCCTCCTGCACTTCTTCAGCATCATCCTAGCCTCTGTCTGTGATATTTTTCCCTCATCTCTTCCACCTCAACTTTTTAGCCACTGATTATGTTTGATTTGTTTACCTGGTCGGCGCGCTGTTCGCTTATTTCAAACATCCCTTTACCCGCCATATGCTAATCATTCTCCTTCTGTCCCCTCTGTTCTCTGGTTTGCCCTTATAAAACATTCCATTGCACCTGTTATCCCCCTCTCACTTTCTCCTGTTTAAAAACCCCTAATTCTGTTATTGTTCTGAGCAGTGTAATAACGGCGGTATCGCTCAAGCATACCGACCAGAACGGGCGATGGACTTCTCGTTGAGAGTTTGTCGCTGATTCACCGTTGAGTTGATGCTGATAGCATTCATTATTATCATCACAAAATTGTGAGAAAAGTTGTATTGTTTCAGGGAATTACATGAAAAAAGCATGTGTATTTACCCTGCAGAGTTCACCGGGTTTAGTTGCTATCAAGATGTTCTAAAGGATCGAGATGGAACGCCGTGCCATGCTAACTTTATACACTGAGTAACGACGTTTTAAAAGAGTCTTCCAAATCGGGGAAACCAAAGGTTTTTACAGTAAAATGCCACAAGATCTTTAATGCTATGTTGAAACTTACCCCTGTAGTGTCTACTCAGTAGCACCTACATGCAAGAGTACACTTTGGTAATGATTATACGACAGGAAACAAAAATTTTTGAAACGAGCCATCTGTCGCAGTGTTTTTGTCTCTCGCTATTATTAATTTTTATTATTATTATTATTATTAATTATTTTCTAACAGGATGTGCGAGTGTGATATAGATTCTATCTAATCAGGATAAAATGTGATATAGATTGCATCAATCAGGGTGTGCCCGGGGGAACTATTTCGTCAAACATTTTGATAGTACAATATGGCAAAAATGAATTTGATAGCAAAAAAATTTTTGTATAGCAATCGGGAAAATTTTTGTAAATTAAAATGCTTTTTTTAAGCGATTGTCGCTTGTTATAATATGAATGTCCAAATTTTTCCAGAAATAATAATTTTAGTGTCCGAAATTGAGCCACAGGGGTAAAAAAAACCCCAATGTAACTATTTTTCCAAATTGCAGTCATTCATGAAAGGGTTGTCCATTTTCTTTTTGTTTACATTTATTATATCCATCGCTAAAACAGAGGAATATCAAAAAACAAATTACCGACATGAATGTTTGGGTGCTTTTCAAAGTGAATTTCCAGTGTAACGCTATTTGTGGTATGATCGCTTGATTTTTATTATTAAAATTTGTTAGGAAAAAGAGTGGTTGAAAGCGCCGATCATATTTTCTAAATGATTCTAAATCTCACCACTACATATATAAATGAATGCTCATTTTTTTAATTTTCAAAACCTTTATTATAAAACGTTAGTAAAAGCTTTTAGAGTTCCTTTTTTGAATACGGCCGAGGATCGTAATGAAAGCCAATTGTGAACTGAATTGCAAAGGGAAGGGTGGCTCAATTTCTCAGTGTTCCAACCCCCAAACCAGGAGAAGAAAATAAAACGTAAGTTTTAAAAACCGGGCAGGTTTGCTTTCCATTTTGGGAATTTCCCTATAGTTAATTCATCAGCAGAAAAAAAATTGCATGCACATAGAATTTTAGGCATTTTGGATAAAAACCCTTTTCGGATTACCGGGAAAAAAGTTGCATGTTTACTGTTGCATCAACACCCGGTCGGGATGAATCTGC
>CM055831.1:18825095-18841525 GCA_029582265.1 Zoroaster sp. YZ-2022 | reverse complement strand
AAACGTATAAACGCCCTCGAAGCAACCCCAAAACTGCCCCTTTCCCTTTTTCAACAAAATTTTGGATATAACTTTAAAAAAAAAAAATTTCAATTTTTTTTAAATCGTTCGAGATATATCGCCACAAGACGACCCGTAAATAGAATTTATAAAACGAACGAAATTTTTAACCCGGGAAAAGATAGCAATCTCAACATTTTAAATCTATTTTTATCGTCAAATCGGCCCAACACGGGCGATATATCTGGGTGCCATAGCAGATTTGTCCAGGTGGAATTTACATTTTTCCACAACAGACGGATTATTTATTCATAAGGTTATTTCATCACTGCATATCATCAGATGTATAAATGAGCATAGTCTGCCCCAAGTATTGTAAGGGCACTATGTGTTACACTAATTAGATGGAATAACTTATCAGAATGTTTGCAACTGTTATCTGTCTTAAACCCCATAATTATCTCATAGTTTCGTTTTTGGCAGGTAATTAGACTTGTATGACAGTTCTCGGACTCGAGGTCCGACGAAATAACTTTTGGTGACTGGACTCTGAACCTGGACTCAGCACTCGACCCTTCGGACGGACTTGTGACTCGGAGTCGGCCGTCTTACAAAATATTTAATCACTAATTAATAGCACAAATATATATGCCAATCTAAGTTGTTATTGACGAAGTGTACTGCTCGTCCATTCCAGAGAAATGGAATTGAGCATACCTTTGTACAATTCAGTCTTCTGCTTCCCTTTTATTTACTGATGCTGACATCTTGTGTGGACAATTTGTCCTTTAAAAATTTATCGTGCACGATATTGAGAAAAGAAGAAAAAATATTAACTGATAAGAGCCAAGTTGTTTCAAATTCACACTCAAGTTAATTGAAAGATAGAAAAATGATCAAAGAATTATTTGATTAATAAATATTTGGTTTAAGGTAATTGATTAGAGATACTAAATTAGAATATCGAGTATTTTCTTATTTAATTTGGAACCTTGATATAACGTATTCTTTTTAGATTTGACGGTTTTGTTTAAGTGACTCGTGACTCGGACTCGGACCCGACCTTCGTGACTCGTGACTCAGGACTCAGACCCTCGAGTTTCACATGACTGGAACTGTCAGAACAAATCGAACTCAGGCGACACACTGGGGACGCGACTCGGACTCGGACACGCGGACTTGAGATTTGATAGATTTGAACTACAACCTGGGTCTCCTTGAATGATAACCGACCTTTTATGTGTCACATGCACACACGTCATATAACGGTAATATTAAATCAGGAAATAATAATGAACTCGGAAATATATATTTTAAAAACTTTGTCCGTTTACCTTCTCCTCGTAATTATCGTCGAAACCAGTACACTTTGAAAAAGCCATCTTTCTCTGCAATAATTGGAACACAAACAAATTTTGAAAAAATAAGTTTCTAACCCTTTAAATATTTCTTCAAATGGAAAATACATAATACTTTAGAATTCCGCAGTAGTCTCAGCATTGTGGCGAATATGTCTGCTCATCCTGAAAACTGTCTTTCTGCCATGATCGTGTCTTCCCTCCGATATAGCAGGGTCTCCCTTAAAAAATTACCATGAGAGAGATAGAAACGATCTGTTTTCTTACCAAATTTCGCCTGACCAATGTCTTGCATACAATGAACCGCCTTAGAGGGCGTATCATTGAGTCATTCCTTTAGGGTCACTATAGGCGCACCAGTAATGTCATGGGGCGTAGGAGGCGAGGGGTGAAAGCACCACAGTTATGCCACCACCAACAGCAGTTATATATATACACATCCAGATTTGTAATAGTCCCTGCCCACCTGAAAAACTCGGACACGTCTAGTCTTGTACCAAGACATTATGAGATATCACTTTTGACAATGCACAGAGAGTCCGGGAACAGCGCGATCAAACGCATTCACTAAACGTCTTGATTCAAGACTAATAATAATAATAATAATAATAATGTGTGGACTTACATAGCGCACGTATCCACCAACTGAGTGGTGCTCAAGGCGCTTATTATTACCCCTGCTCATAAGGCTCATAAATCATTCCTGAAACCATCTCAGCTCCCTGGGAGTATACAGCTCAATTGCCATTACAGCATATAGGGCTAATCAACCAACTCTGCTCTCACAGGTACCCATTTAACCCCTGGGTGGAGAGAAGCAATTATAGTTAAGTGTCTTGCTCAAGGACACAAGTGTCACGGCCGGGATTCGAACCCACATTCTGTTGCTAACACCAGAACTTGAGTCCGGTAAGCTAGACCGCTCGGCCACGACACTCCACTCCACGACACTCCACTCCACTCCACTGCCGTTCGTGCAGTCAATTTCAATATGCATTAAGACCTCACTTTGGGTCACATTTCTTCCTTTGGATAACCTGTAGAGGCCTATACTCATTACTGTTGAGTATTTTTAGAGATACAAGGCTATCAACTAACCTCGCTCTCTCCTACTATTATAAATTATTTATAGAGAAATGAAATGTTTCGTTCAATCCGAGAGGTAGATGTATAGTGTTTTGTATTAATAATGGTACCAAACTCATTTGGTTTCACTTACCTCCCTTGATGATGTACTGTCCTTTATGGTTGAGGATCTTGCTGTCAATCACCTCTTTTATGTGGAAAGGCCACACACTGATAAACATTTCTACGTATCCAGCAATCGCGGTATAAGCTGTATATACAAATGTAAAATATTATACATAATTTGGTGTCTTAGAGGCCAATGGAACAGTTATACCACGAGGTAACATCTGGACTATTCCATTTTCACTTGGCTTCGCCTGTTGAAGATGGAACAGTCCAGATGTTTACCGAGTGATATAATAAAATGCTTCCATTGGCCGAAATAAAGGCACCCAATATTTGTTTTATATAACTCGAATCACATAGATCCTTATCGTTTTGATATTTTTCCCCATACAATCACCCAGATGTTTCCGAGTGATAATTTATAATAAATTTCTGCACTGAACGAAACTAATTCACTTATCATTTGTTTTTATAACTCAATCATAATATATATCCTTGTAATTTGATGTCTTAAACTCAGTTAAAGATGAGCGATATGTACATGCATATTGTACATGCATAGCGCCATTCGATCCGTTCAATAATTAAACAAACGGCCATTCCACAACTTTACGTTTTCCATCTCCTACATTCTTCCGCCAAAAAAGTCTGCGGTTTCCGATCATAGGTTGGTTCTCAAAATCGCTGCGGTGACACTCTTTTTTCGGCCATGTTTTTTTTTTTTCCCAACAGGAAAATACGTGACACATTATACGCGGGGACCAAAATTTCCCATAGGCTCATATAAAGTATGGTGGCTAAGAGAGGCCTCAACAACAACAACAACAACAACAAACAACAACAACGAGATGGCTGACCAAACTGTCACTTCAGCTCTGTCTGCATATGGGACAGTTACAATATCAGACGCCAAACTTATGATTTCGATGACAGTGTGGAAACTGGAGTTCGAAGCTTCTCGTGAAAAAGTATTAAGAAAACCGATTCCCAAGTTTCTAAAGATTGGTGACTTTAATCTACCAGTTAGACATCGTGGTCGATTAAACCGCCGTTTATGCAAACAACCAGGCCATATTGCACGGAACTGCAACTTACAAGGAAGATGCTTTGTTTGCGGAGAAGAGGGACACCAGGCGGATCACCACGAAATACAAAAAAAGGCACAGGTGATGAAGATCTGATGTAGACAGTGCAGAAGAAATCGAGGTTGATTCAGATGGGGAAATGACGGCAAGGGACGACAAATCAGATAAATTTGAAGATGCTGAAGATGATCTGCAAGAGGTTACAGCTCGTGTCCTCAAAAGAGAAGGAGACGAATGATGATGAAGGGGAAAAGGAGAAAATGAAGACAGAAGAGAGGAAGAACAAGATAAAGGTCCACAAAAGTCAACAGAATCTAAAGAAGTCAACAACTCACATCAGCGGAAAGGAGAGAAAGATAGAGGCACACCGGTGAGAAAATAAAGTCATCTCGACACTAGTGATAGAGCAGGCCCGTCCTCGAGATCAGATGAGCCCCAACCCGAGACAACCACCAAAAACTGGGCAAATGCAGTTAAAGGTGGGAAAAAGAAGCCGCCAAGGAAAACGACAAGCAAAACTGATAACGGAGAAGTACCAAGTACAGACGAAGACATTATGGACTCACAAGATTCTCTTTGAACTTGTACCATATACGTCAAGGGATACAACACTTCAGGAAGAAAAGGGGTCCGGCCTTCAGAATATAACAAGCAGACGGGTGGTACCATACATCAGTCACAAAGGAAGAGGAGGTGGCAGAGGAAAGAAAATATGACGAGAGAACAAGAATAAGTGATTTTTTTTTCCTTACTGATTGCCTTTTTCTTTAATTTTGTTTTGTATGATGCTTAGAATAATCCTAAATGTCAATGGGCTCCGTAACAATCAGAAAGAGAATTTTCTTTTAATCTTTTAAATCGAAAACATGATATCATTTGTTTACAAGAAACTCATAGTACTCTAGAAGATGAAGATTATTGGAAACAACAGTGGGGGGGGAGATTTTTTCAGCCATGGTGAAAATTTCTCGAGGAGGAGAGGTCTAGCATCAAATCAAAACGGAATTAAACTCACTAACAAAGATAATGACAAAGAGGGGCGTTTAGTTAAAGCGGATTTTCTTTGGAAAGGGATAAATATCGGTGTTGTGTCTATATATGCTCCTAATTTTATGTATCCTAGGCACAAGTTTTTTAAAATTTTTGCCAACTTTTTATATGAAGATCATAACTGGATAGTTAATGGTGACTTTAATTGTCAACTTGACATTGATGGTAATGATAATAGTATTCCTGAATTAAATAACCTTATTTTAGAAAAAGATATGTATGATGTTTGGAGAACTTGGTATCCAGATGAGCAGGGTTATACATTTTATCATAAGGGTCTCAAGAGAAGCAGTAGGATTTATTATTCCTTTGTCACAAGCAACTTGCTATTTATCATACCTGAAGCCAGTGTCAGTTCTGTAGGTTTATCTGATCACTGTGTTTAGTTTTAGAGTTCAAAACAAGAAGTCACACGGGGACCAGGCAGATGGTTTTTGTAATAATAATATTTTGAAAGATGATCAATGCAAAGACCGTATTAAATTCTTCTGGGATTATTGGGAAAAAAAGTACCTTTGACAGCATTCTCAGTTGGTGGATGTGGGTAAATGAATTTAAAAGAGATTATTAAAGATTACGATTCGGAAGTGTATTACAAAGAAAAAAAGCATAAATGTCATCTTCAGAAAAACTTTATAAATCTTATGAATAAACCTACTCCCGACCCCAACGCTATCTTTGAAGTTGAGAACAAAATTAAAATTATGTGATGAAAGATTATGACGAATCTAGAAATAATGCACATAATTAAATGGCAGAAGAAAACCAAGTAAACTCTTCCTTGGAATGGAAAAGCAGAGATCTAACGATAATATTATTCATAATTTAAAAGATGAGAATGGTACAATTTACACTGACGCCATTTCCATGTGTAAATATGTTAATTTGTTTTACCAAAATTTGTATTCAGCTGAGAATATTGACAGTGAAGCTGCTGAAGATATATTGAACACCATTAAAACAAGTAAATTTTCCTGATGATGAAATTGAAGACTTAGAAAGTTTCATTACAGAAAACGAAGTTTTTCAAGCCATCAATCTAATGAATACTTGTAAATCACCAGGTTTAGATGGTTTAACTACTGAGTTTTATACCTTTTTTGGCCGCTCATAAAAGACGATTTTTAGAAGTTATCAATGAATGTAATAAGACCTTTCTCTCCCAACTACTATGAATACCGCCTTGATTCGTCTTATTTTTAAGAATAGAGGGAAAGAAGTGATCTTAAAATTGAGGCCCATTAGCCTTCTTAATGTAGATTATAAAATTATCTCCAAAGTTATTACCAATCGTTTAAAGAGAATTATGCCGTTTATTATAGGAAATGATCAATCCTGTGGTGAAAGACAGAAATATTCATGATAATTTAATGTTACTTAGAGATGTTATTTATTATGTTAATAATGAAGAAGAACAAGCTGCTCTTATCAGTATTGACCAGGAAAAGGCCTTTGATAGAATTGAATGGAAATATATGTTTGACATAATGGGGCTATGGGAATTCCTAAAGTTTTGATTAATTGGGTAAAATTTTTACAGTAATCCTAACAGTACAGTTCTAGTTAATAATTTCATTACTGAACCTTTTCAAGTGACTCGAGGTATTAGTGCAAGGATGCCCCCTGTCACCACTTTTATATGCTTTTTTGCAGAAGAAGTTTAGGAAATCTTATAAGAAATAATATGAAAGGCATTTCCCTTCCTAATACTGATTGCTCCTTGAAACTGATTCAACACGCTGATGACGCTACTATTTTTATTTCTGATAATAACGATTTTAGTATTCTTGAATTAAAAAAAGAAATTATAGCAAAGGATCCGGTTCTAGAATTAATATACACAAATCGCAGGGGCTTTGGATTGGTAAGTGGAAGGATAGACAAGATAAACCGGGTTTTTTTTCATGGACTAACGATCACTTAAAAATTATGGGTATCTTCTTTGGGAATCACGACAACACAAAAAGAAATTGGGAACCGAGAATAAGCAAAATGAAAGCTGTTCTTGAGAAATGGAAGGGGAGGAATTTAACTATGAAAGGAAAAGCTGTTATTTTCAACAGTTTCATTGGTGCAAGTTTATCTTACCACGGTTCTATCATTCACTGCCCCAATAATTATGTTAATGAAATGGAGAGTATCAAGTGGTCTTTCTTCTGGGATGGTAAACCAGATAAAATAACAAGAAAGACGATTACTGGGCCCATAGACAGGGGAGGTATTGGAATTGTTGATATTCCGCTTAAATTACAGACTTTAAAACTAAATGTGTTGAGGAAATACCATACTACATCCAGGAAATGGAGACACATTTTTGATTACTGTTTATGTATCGCTAGTGGAAAGAATGAACTTGGTTGGTACATATTAGATAATCCTAATGCTATTAGTCCAAATACCCAAGTTTTTTATAAGGAATTAATTCTAGCTTTCAAGAAATCTGGAATTAATTACAATAAAGTTTTTCTGTGTTAATGAAACCCACGAGCTTCCCCTTTGGAAAAATGGTACTGTTACCAAGGACAATGGAAAAAGAATTAGACCAAAAATTTTTAAGGCCCATGGGCTTTAAAATGTTGAAGCATGTTATTAAACATGGTAAAATTTTGTATCATCAGACACTAGCAAATGGATGTAACATTTACCTTTAAATGCAGGAAGGATATTCGCCAGTTTGGAAAGAAACATTAACAATGATTACATTACTGAAAACCGAGAGGGCCCAGCAAACCACTTTCTGAACAATCTCACTTTCAAAGATAAGAAAGGAGACATCAATAAGAGATTTCTGGATATGAATGTAAAAACTATCTACAGTTGTTTGATTACTAACCAATTTAAGCCTCCTGCTGTAGTCCAATATTGGATTAATTATTTTCACATAACTGACCCTGATATCAATATTTGGAAAAATGGACGCTGAAGAGAGGAACTTGTGGTTTAAAGTTAAGCATAAAATTCTTCCCACCAAAAACAAACTTTATAGATTAGGAATTACCAGTAATAATTTTTGCCTACTCTGCAACAGGTCTACTGAAACCATCGAACATCTTTTTATCGAATGCGAGGAATGTTATGACGCCTGGCTCTTTGTAGAAAACATTGTTAAAAAATACTTAAGGAAAACCCATTTTTATTTATTCGACAGTAATAGAATCCTCGGCATTAACATTACGAACAATATGGTTTTACTTTTAATTGGTAAATTACATAAAATTATCTGGAATGTTCGTTGTGAAGTGGCAAAAAAAGATTGCAGTGCTCATATTGATATACTTAAAGTTTATAAAAGAAACCTGAAGAAATTTATTCTTATGGAAAATAACAGATTGGGTATAGATGCTTTTAACCTGATTTATGCAAAAAATTGTGCTCTGTGCTATTATGACAAAGACAAACTTAAATTCACTTTTTGATTATAAGTTGTTAGTTTTTTAGTCTTGCTTATTTTTGTTTTTGTGTGATCTTTTTAACCGTTTATATTTAACTTACAAATTGTCTCCCTTGTTTAATATTTCACGTATGTACTTGTTTTTGTTTATCTCACCTATTGTTATAAACTGTGTTTTGTTTTGATTGAAATAAATGGAGTTGTATGACTGCAAAGGAATGAAAAAAGAAAGAAAAAACAAGCACACCCGGGCCTTCAGCGCCCAAACACGGTTCGATTCTACGCAAGGGATATAGAAATTGAGCCCGAGGAAGTATACAACGCCATAGGAAAGCAACTCCATTCTTTGAAGAAAACAAAATGCATAGCTCAATTGAACAGAGGCTGGTATAATGTAACATTTACGGATGAAAGAGAATGCGAATTAATAGCTACAATGGGCATAACAATGAATGGACAGCTACTGGAGTGTGAAAGAGCCAACATAATGAATTCTACTGTGGTTTATGCAAAGGTACCATATGAAATGAGCGATAACGTGGTGGTAAACGCGCTCATGCAATACGGAACAGTTGAAAACGTGCGAAGACAATACCACACCTTCGACAAAGAAGTAGAAAATGGAGTAAGAAGCCTTCTCATAAAAGACATTAAAAAACCCACTCCCAGCTTTATTAAAATCTGAGCTTTCAATATACCCGTTAACCACAGAGGACAACAGAAGACGTGTCGCATTTGCCAAAGCTCCAATCATATAGCGCCGAACTGCGATCTCAGAGGGAGATGTTTTATCTGCGGAAGCCGCGCCCACAGGGCCAGAGACCACAACGATGACAGCGAGAGCAGATATGAAGAGGGGGACGATATAGAGGAAGAGGGAGAACAGCCAACCCCAATTTTAATGCGACACGAAGACAATGAAAACCAAAATGACCACGAAAACGAAAGCGATGCATCGGATAGTATGGAGATAGCACAACAATCGCACCACAAACAAGATATTAACAAAGAGGAGACACTAACGAACAAAGAAGCAAAACAGCCGAATGGACAGAACAAAGACCAACAGGCGAAAAAACAAAAAGAGAACCAAGGCAAGATATCACAAAAGAAAGAAAACACCACCAAAATGTCATGGGCAGAAATGACAGATCAGAAGAAGAAGAAGAAGAAGAAGAAGAAGAAGAAGAAGAAGAAGAAGAAGAAGAAGAAGAAGAAGAAGAAGAAGAAGAAGAAGAAGAAGAAGAAGAAGAAGAAGAAGAAGAAGATTTGGTTCCCTATAACAGACATGGGGTACAGCGTTTTAGAAAGAAAAGAGGGCAGGGGCTATGGCCCAGTCGAGAAGAAACCCGTATCCTGCTAAACCGCCGAACACAACAAAAGGAAGAGGAAGAGGAAGACGCGAGGATATTTAATTAATTGTTTGCAAATATTAAACTCCACCAACGTATAATGTTATACTTCAGTGTGATTCTCCTGATGGCATGCGCAATAGCCTCACTTAATGTTAACGGTTTGAGAGACTATCATAAAAGAGATTTACTGTTTAATTACTGTGATATGCCTTCAGGAGACCCACAGTGTAGAGCCTGATGAGATGGTTTGGCGACAACAATGGGGAGGGGACATTTATTTTAGCCACGGCACGACAAATAGTCGAGGTGTGGCACTATTAACGTCGAACAAAAGTGGTATATCATTAACTAACTATCAGGGTGATAAAAATGGAAGGTGGGTCAAAGGGGACATCCATATTCACGAAAACACAATTTCTCTCTTCTCAGTGTATGCGCCAAACTTGATTGTCGAAAGAAGCCTCTTCTTTAAAGAAATTGAACATTTATTTCATAAAAATCAATTAAATGATAATTGTATTATAGCCGGTGATCTTAACTGTCAAATTGACAATACAGAAATAAGTGACAGCAGTAGAAATGTTTTACTTAATTTTATACAGTCATACGGCTTAATTGATCTTGGGAAAACCTTCCATGAAACTACACAAAGTACTTTTTATCATAAAGGCCTAAGGAAAAAAAGTCGAATTGATTACATTCTGGCATCCGAAAACATTGCACCAAAAATAAAACAAATATCAGTTGAACCAACCAGCTTATCCGATCATAATACAATTATTGTTCGAATTGAAAATTTTCTAATAAAAAAAGGACCTGCTGACAGATGAAATTTGTAAACAAAAAATACAGTTGTTTTGGAATTTTTGGAAAACACAAAAAACTAAGTGCAAAGATATTATGGAGTGGTGGGATCTTGGAAAGAATCGACTTAAAGAAATTATGAAAGCAGGGGAGAAGGCAAAATATTTTGAACGTCGGAAGGAAAAGTATCAACTAGATGAAAAATACGAATTTCTTGTCAGTAATCCTGATATTACAAATAAGCCCGAACTAGACGATATTGAAAAAAAATTAAAAGCATTTGAAGAAAAAGAATGGGAAAAAACAAAACTCCAACTCCATACAAATAAACAAATAAACGGTGAAAACCTTCCAAATACTTCTTTGAAGCAGTTAAACAACAGCGACAATTTAACTATATAAATGTTTTAACAAATGAAAAAGGAGATTTCTTAGACAATACGACATCAATTATGAAACATGTTCAATGGTATTATACGGAGCTTTTCTCTTCTGACAAAACAAACAACCATCATATGCAAAAAAAATTGCGAAATTTTAAACCAATTCAGTTGGAAGAGGAAATGGTTACAAACATTGAAAAGGAAATTGAGGTGAATGAACTGCACGAAGCACTCCTTGAAATGAATAGAGATAAAGCTCCGGGCTTAGACGGACTAACCGTAGAGTTTTATGTAAGCTTTTGGGAAGTAATTAAAAACGATTTTGTAGAACTGGTAAATTATTGTAAATTAAAAAAGAGACTTCCGAATTCAATGAACACAGCACTCGTTAGAATTATATAAGAACAAAGGACAGAGGGAAAATTTTAAAAATTGGCGACCAATAAGCCTTCTTAATGTAGATTATAAAATTGTAACAAATGTCTTACAAAGCGTCTATGTAAACTTATGCCTTACTTGATCAATGAAAATCAAACTTGCGGGGTCAAAGGTAGAAATATACATGACAATTTAATGGTGGTAAGGGATGCTATTGATTACGTTAATTTAAATAACAAAGCAGCAGCGATAATAAACATTGATCAGGAAAAGGCATTTGATCGAATTGAATGGAGGTACATGTACGGACTAATACCTCAGGGAGTTAGACGCCCCTGCCATGCATAGTTGTAGACCACTGCCTTGTGGTTCAGGTTTCTGGTAGAAACAAAGGCTAAGGGAGCAAACCCCAACAGAAAACCATGTCACTGTGACAGCACTGAGGGCGGTTGATGGTACAAAACTCTTGACATCTCCCGGCCAGTCACTGCAGGGTCTAGTGGTTCACACCTGTCCTGGCTTGTCCTCGCCGGTGTGAATTTGCCACTAGTTCCCCGAGAGAGTATCGTTAGTAACTTGCAAAAGCTACCGATACTTAAATACCTTGCAAGCAGCCTTCATGATATGCACAACAGTAAGAATCTCCATACCGGATCGGTCGTCGCCCGGGATACCAAGGACCGCGCTGTTCGTCCAGGACTTCCGCCGACAGTGACAAGTAAGCTAGGAAGACCACAAAAACAAAAAGACGATACCAACAGGATATCTACCATGATTATTGGACAGTGGAATGTCAGGACACTCATTGACCGTGAAGGGACTGACAGACCAGAGAGACGGACAGATCTGGTTGCCATGGAGCTTGAGAAGTACCGAATTGACATTGCTGCACTGTGTGAGACACGATTCTCCGAATCAGGAAGCCTCGATGATGTGAACTACTCATTCTTCTGGAGTGGCAAGCCAGATGGGGAACGACGGGAGGCCGGAGTAGGCTTTGCAATCAGAAGAGAGATTGTAGTGAAGCTCTCGGAGATGCCTAAACCGGTGAATGATAGAATCATGACAATGAGAATTCCACTGGCAAAGAATGGAAATGCTACTATCATCAGTGTATACGCACCAACCATGACAAATCCGGACGAAGCAAAGGAGAACTTCTACAATCAGCTCAGATCAACCCTGCAGACCATCCCTCGCACTGACAAGTTGATCTTAATGGGAGACTTCAATGCCCGGATAGGACGAGACTACAAGAGGTGGCCAACAGTGATGGGCAGACACGGAGTCGGCAAATGCAACACCAACGGCGAGCTACTTCTAGAGCTGTGCTCAGAGTTCGGACTTCTAATTACCAATACGGTGTTCAAGCAGAAGGACGAATACAAGACCACCTGGATGGACCCTCGCTCCAAACATTGGCACCTGATTGATTACATCATTACGAGACAGAGAGACAGAATGGACATCCACAGTACAAGAGCTATGCGCGGAGCCAACTGTTGGACTGACCACCAACTTCTTAGATCAAAGATCGCATTTGCACTACAACCCAAGCATAGGAAGCAAAGAGCCACCATACCCAAAAAGTTGAACACAGACCAACTGCGAGTAAACAGGCACCGGGCCAACTTAGAGCGTGAGATGAATAACGCAATGGTAGACTGGAGAGTGCAGGAGGGAATGGAGTGGATCAGGCTTGGACATCGCTCAGTCAGGTCGTTTATGAGACAGCAAGCAACACCCTCGGCAAACCAGAGCGAAAACACCAGGACTGGTTCGACACGGAAGACTCTGAGCTCCAACTACTCATGCAGAAACGGGATGAAGCACACCAGCGTGTTCTACAGACCAGAAGAACCAGGACCACTGTCGCTGCATACAAGGAGGCCTGCAGATGCCTGCAAAGGCGCATCCGAAGACTGAAAACCACCTGGTGGGAAGATAAGGCAGTGGACCTTCAGCTTTCAGCAGACAGAAATGACATGAAGTCCTTCTACAGTGGACTGAAGGAGGTTTGGGGTCCCCATTCAAGAGGCACAGTTCATCTTAAGTCCCTGGATGGCAAAGAGACTCTTTCAGACAACAACAGGGTGCTCAAGCGATGGTCACAACACTTTGAGACGTTACTCAACCAGTCCGGAGACATCGAGCCTGCAGCACTAAAAAAGATCAACCAGCGACCACTAGCAATTGCCCTTGACGATGTTCCGACACTGGAAGAACTTCAACTAGCAATCTCCTCTTTGGCTGATGGCAAGGCACCAGGTGTAGATGGGATACCTAGCGAGATATGGAAGCACGGAGGAGCCACACTTACCAACAACTTACTCGGGCTGATCCAACAAGCATGGGAAGAAGGCTCGGTACCCCAAGAATGGAAGGATGCGAATATTGTCACCATCTTCAAAAAGGGAGACCGGACTCAGTGTGGAAACTTATAGAGGAATCTCATTGCTGTCGACAGCTGGGAAAGCATATGCTAGGATCCTTCTAAACAAACTGACTACTCACATAACACCAAGCATAGTTCCAGAAACACAATGTGGATTCCGAAACAACCGGAGCACAGTCGATATGATCTTCTGCCTCAGACAAATACAGGAGAAATGCATTGAGCAAAACCAATCCCTCTATGCGGTCTTTGTAGACTTCACCAAAGCATTTGACACTGTGAGTAGGACGGGTCTATGGCAACTACTGCGAAGGTACGGATGCCCGGACAAGTTCACAAGAATGATAGAGTCACTCCACACAGGCATGATGGCAAAGGTAAAGAAAGCGAACGAGACATCTGACAGCTTCCCAGTAAGTAATGGTGTGAAGCAAGGATGTGTGTTGGCCCCAACGTTGTTCTCAATCTTTCTCTCGGCTATGCTGGAGGAGGCCTTTGGTGATCTCGAGGAAGGTGTCTACATACAATCCCGTCAGGATGCCAACCTCTTCAATGTCTCACACTTCAAGGCCACGACAAAGACCACACAGATCCTTGTGAGAGAAATCTTGTTTGCAGATGACAGCGCTCTCGTTGCACACACACCAGAACAGATGCAGCGCATTGTGGATGCATTTTCAGCGGCATCAAAGAAGTTTGGGCTACAGATCAACATCAAGAAGACTAAAGTACTGTTCCAACCCGGACCAACTCATAGAGAGGGGAAGGACATTCTAGTAGACGGCACAGCCCTACACCAGATAGATGACTTCACCCTACCTCGAAGCACCATTTCAAAGTGATGGCCGCATTGACACGGAGTTGACAAAGAGGATGGCCAAGGCGAGCAGCGTTTTTGGGAGACTGCGAACCAGGCTCTGGAATAATCATCATGTCTCCAACAAGGAGTCAAGTGCAAGATCTACAGAGCCATTGTTTTGTCAACTCTTTTATATGGTGCGGAAAGCTGGACCCTATACAGGAGTCAAGTCAAGAAACTTCACGCCTTCATGATGAGACACCTACGATCAATCATGAGAGTTACCTGGAAGGACAAGGTGACCAATAACGAAATCTTCGAGCGAGCTCACCTACCCTCGATGGAGGACCTGCTCATCCGAAAGACCTTACGATGGACAGGCCACATCATTAGGATGCCCTCCGAGAGACTACCAAAACAGATACTTTTCTCTCAACTCACTGCCGGTGCAAGAAAGATTGGACGGCCACGGCTCCGCTACAAGGACACCATTAAGCGGAACCTCAAGATGCGAGAAATCGACAGCAAGACCTGGACAACTCTTGCAGTCCAGCGACCTGACTGGAGATCAGCTGTGAAATTATATGATGGCGGTCATTGTCGCTTCGCGACCGACAGCTACTACATGTACGCAACAATGGAGGCAATGGGAATCCCAGGAGGTCTTATACTATAGAATGGATTAAGACTATTTACAGCAACCCGTTATCCACAATTAATGTCAACAATTACTTTACTGAGCCCATACGAGTCACAAGAGGAATAAGACAAGGGTGCCCAATGTCTCCATCGTTGTATGCCATCTGCGCGGAAGGACTCGCCAATATGATTAGAAATAATAAACTAATAAAAGGTCTGGAGCTGCCGAAACAAGACATTGTTAAAATAATACAACACGCTGATGATATGAGCATATTTATCACACAGGATTCAGATTTTGAAAATTTGGAATATATTTTTTACACATACAGTGAAGGATCTGGTTCTAAAATTAATGCCCAAAAAACCCGAGGACTGTGGTTGGGAAAATGGAAAAATAGGGAAGAGAAACCAGGAAATTTCGAATGGACGAACCATAAATTGAAAGTATTGGGCATTTATTTTGGAAACGAAGTCAAGCCAGAAGAAAATTGGGATGAAAGAATTCACAAAGCAAAAAAATTACTGAATAGATGGAAAGGAAGATCCTTGACAATGAAGGCTAAATCGGTGGTAGTTAATTGTCTTGTAGGTAGCAGTTTGGCTTATTTTGGTTCTGTGATCTCGTGTCCAGATCACCTGATCAAGAAATTAAACGATGTAATTTGGGAATTTTATTGGTCGGGGGGACCGGACAAGATGAAAAGGGATACAATAAGGGGACCAAACACAAAAGGTGGGACGGGACTTATTAATGTAGAGTTTAAACCGAGGGCCTTAAAACTGCAATGGCTAAGAAAATATACCCAAAAGGGGGGAATTTGGAAAACGTATTTGACTATTGGATTAGTAGGGCAAGTAGAGACGACAAACTTGGCTGGTTTATCTTGAACAATTATAAACGGATTAGTCCGGAAACGCTGTCGTTTTATAGAGACGTCATTAATGCCTTTATAAAATCAAGCGGCAGTGTACAATTTGACTTTAGTTGTATAAATGAAGCATATTGTACACCCTTATGGAATAACTCTGTGATTACGGGAGGCGGAACGTTATTAGACTCAAAAAATTTAAAGAAATATGGAATAATTAACTTAAGACATGTTGTTAAAGACCAACATTTCATTTCCTTTAAGGAGCTATCGAAGAGGTGTAATATTAGAAAAATAAACGCGGGAAGAATATTAGCACGGCTAAGAAAAGGAATAATTGAAAAATGTGTGAAGGAATATAGAGAAGGACCCACTAATCATTTGTGTAACTCTTTGTATATTAACTTAGAAGGGACTCAATGGCCCATATCCAAGGTCTCGGTTAAAAATGTATATTGCAGTCTAATAAGTACTGCTTTTATACCACCACAAGCTCAAATGAAGTGGCAAATTAAATTGAAAATAAGTAGAAACCTAAATATATTGGGACGAAATTTGGCAGAAAGCTTGCAATAGAATTTTAGAACACAGTGATAAAGATTTATGGTTTCGACTAAGAAACAGGATATTACCCACAAAAGATAAGTTGTTCAAAATGAAAAAGGTAGAAGACAACAAATGTGGACTTTGCAAAACAGAAATTGAAACTATGGAACACCTCTTTGTT
>CM055831.1:18785775-18824595 GCA_029582265.1 Zoroaster sp. YZ-2022 | reverse complement strand
CAATTTGGAAATAAATTCTTTCTCCAGAAAATCGGTTGAACAATGGGCTCAACAGCCAGTCCGGAAATCTGTGACATAACACTACATGATCTCGAAAACAAAATCCTACAACAGGCTGATCATATCCAAACATGATGGCTTTATAGAGATGACATTCTAGTCATTTATAGTGGCGAACTGGAAGATTTCACAAATCTCAATAACACTATGAATCAGATGCATCCGACTCTCAAGTTCACATACGAGGCCTCAAAAACCTCAATCAATTATCTTGACTTAACCATTTTCAAAGGAAAACGCTTCCGTGAAACTGGCATACTTGACACAAAAGTGTACACCAAACCAACAGAAACATCAGTTTCTACACAAAACCTCATCACACCCACCCCGTGTATTCAAAGCATTTATCTACGGAGAAACTCAGATATGCAAGAAATACCAACAATGAGGAAGTTTTCGTAGAAAAAGTCAAGATTTTCTCACAAAAATTATTAACCAGAGGCTATACTCAAACTGAGATAAACAACGCAACACGCAAAGTGTCACTGGCAAACCGAGCCAAACTGATTCACAAGCTACCAAAAGGTTTTTTCAACAACCTATAATCCATTCGTTAACCACAAAGATGTGAAACAAGCAGTAAACAAACACTGGCCGCTAATACAACAAAACAAACAACTCTCGGAAGTATTTCCAAAACAACCCTTTGTTGCATTCAGAAAGGCCCAAAACATTCGGGATAAACTAATCCGATCAAATCTCACAAACACAGATCCAAAAGGATCAACTGAGAAACTCACTCCCACCCCATACGACTCTGTTTTTTTTCGAAGAATCAGATGAAACACTCAATATTCTGCTTTCCTTATTAGAGGAACAAATAAAAACAACGAACTCTCTCACTCAAACAAAACGGACACATTACAACTGTTACACATTACAACGTCAATAGTCTTATCCAATAATACGACAGGAGACCACCCGGTTCCTCGGAACCATTACATGCAACTGATGATTGCCAAGTGAGGCATGAAAGCTTAGCTATTGCTACTAAAGGATCTGAAAAAATAACCTGTCTCTTCTACACGTTTCCCCATTTTGACCAATCGGTCATTATTGATACCTTCAAACAAAAGGCCTACTATTCCCACAAATTTTATTGTCAAATGGACAAACATTGGAAATAGTCAGATACGGATCCACTGTATTTCAATTTGTATGAGAAATGCATCTTGAAAAACAAAATAAAAAAGTCAACAAAGATGGAGTGTCACTGATGAATGGGATTGCACCATCATTCTTTACTACTCAATCTGTCTGACCACTTAGATTGTGAGCGTTTAGGCTTTTCGTCAGTCGGCTAATTGCGTTCATAACACATACCACCAGACTAAAGATGAGGCATTTGTGAGTGAGACCAATTGCCCCGTCATGCCTGTATTAGCATCAACGAGTATTTTGGGGGTAAAGTTGGGAACCTAAACATTGAGCATTGATACATGGATTATTATGAAATTCATTGGTAGCCAGCTCATTTGCATAATTAAGCACCTGGCTTATCACTGATCACATTGCTTGACCCTCAAAACATAGGTAAAGACACTTCATTTGTCACGTTTGCTTGCCTAGTTACAGAGATATTGGAGAATTTTTTTTTTTCTGTAATGGCGGCCACTAATTTGCATATTTATGAGTATTATTAACCACTAATTACTTCAGAAATATCTTAATCCTAATCTCTGACCTTCAAAACATAGGTATAGACACTTCATTTGTAATTTTTGCTTGCCTGGTTACAGAGTTATTGCAGAAAATGGTTTATGAAAGGTCCAAAATTTGCAATTTGGCGGCCATTTTGTTTATGCAAATTAGATGGTCAAAAATCCAAAATCTCGCTTGGGAACCGGGTTTATCGGTTTCAGCATACCTGAATTATGTTAAAAAGTCTGGTTCCCAACTTTTACCCCAAAATGCTCCTTGAACCTTATACAGGGCCTTTTTTCAGAAATCCCACTAGTCTATAAGTTTATAATTAAAGTATTGTAGAATATTTTATTGTTTAAAGTATTGAGAATTATTACTTGTTAATTTGAATTGATGATCGGCTATATGTGCATATTGGCTTTAGCATTATGAATATGAGCATACACCACAATATTATTGAATATGTCATAAAGTTGGAGTTATCTTCTAATGATTTAAGGTTTACTGATTGTTGAATATTGTAGAATTGATGGTTTAATTCACGTTTATGATTACATGATTTTATTCCACGATACTTGCACAGTTTGGGTTATATTTTACTTTATAGATGGCCGTTTCCTTGGGCTTCACTGCATATCCCAATCCCGACTGAGCTATTGACCCCTGCACCGTGAGGCCGCTATAAATCCCTGAGACGAAGACTATACTAGGCCATTCATCAAACGGGACATATACACGGGCGAGTGGGACAATTCCAGGGATAAGAGCATCCAACCGTAAAGTCTGACGTATCATTTCTTCCAGTATTCAATCGGTGGCTACAACATAACTTTTTTTAAAGGGGGTTATAATTATAGAAATAATATTAGTAGATTAAATCAATATAGTGCAAGGTTATATAAATTTATAGATTATGGATTTATTATTTGAAGCTTTAATTAAAGTAACTGTTAAAGCCTAATTTACCCACAATTATTCCTTTATAAATATCTGTACATATCTGTGTAAATACAACAGCTTAACTTTAACTTTAACTTGATCTCGTTTGTTCTTCCTTCAGTTGTTGTTAATTGAGATCATCACTGTCATTAACAGAGATTTACTAGAAATTAAAAAGTGGTGACAGTTTATTGGGGCTTGTCCAAGAAATTGAAAAGAGCAACCGAAACTTCATCAGAGACCAGTATTCTGAACTAAATTTTAGTACAACACAAGTTTTATTGACTGTGCATTTGACATTGTATAAACCAATCAACGAATGCTATCTGGCATGTATTACTTTCATTTTTCTTTATATTTTGTCTGCAGGCTAAGTGTTGTTATTTTATTTATGTATTTTATTTATTTATTTATTTATGGTTTATTAAATATTTACAAATCGCGGCATCTGCCGAATTGCAAGTAAATTTACAATAAAATGTTTAAGAAAATACTATTATATAACAATACTAATACTAATTATACCATAAAACTACTAATTATTTATAAACAATTTTTTTTTAAATTTTGAATTAGGTAGGGAGGTACATACAAGGTTACTGAACTAATTAGTTAAAACTATTTAACAGTTTAATTAGGCCTACAATTGGGCTATTCTGGTATCTCTTGGTACGACAAAAAGGAGTGGTGATGGCATTATAATTTTTTAGTTGGCGACCATGTGATTGCTTGCGTGTGGGGGGAACCAATTACTGATTTTTTTTTAATTGAGCAATGATCTACCAAACTTAAGACATAATTGTTTGCGTCGTTCCTCCAAGCTTGTTAAATGGTAAGAAACTAAGGCATTTTCATAGTTGGTATATCTAGGTCCAAGTATAATCTTGCATACTCTCTTCTGAACATTTTCAAGGGCCCGGACATGTTTATTAGTAATACTAAAATTCCAAACTGGTGTAGCATATTCAAGGATCGGTCTTATGTAGCCAAGATAAATGACAATCAGATCAGATGATGGTAAACAAAACCGTTTTAAAGTTTTCAACATGTACAATTTCCTGTTTGCCCGGTTTACCATGTTCTTAATATGAGCATCCCATTTCAAGTCCGATTGCAAAGTTACTCCAATAATACGAGATGTTGTTTTCTGTTGCAGGTCAGTGGATATGTGGAGTGGATTCATCAAGTACGGTTCATTCATGAATGATATTGTCATGACTGTGCATTTATCAGGGTTGAGTTTCATGTGATTGATAGAAGACCATAGAAGACATTTTATCTGCCATGGATGAGGGGAAAATCACTGCATTAGTTTTGTTAGACTTAAGCGCCGCTTTTGACATGGTCGATCATAAAATCCTTCTCTCCCGCCTTCAATATCATCTTGGAATACATGACACAGCCCTGGATTGGTGTAAGTTCTACCTTTTAAATAGGCCTCAGCATGTTTGTATTGGTAACGCTATCTCCGAGCCTGTTACTCTTGACTATTCTGTACCCCAAGGCTCTGTGCTCGGCCCACAGTGGTTTACTGTTTATACCTTTCCAGTTCGTGATATCCTTTTTGAAGTATAATTTAAATTACCATGTTTACGCTGATGACACGCAGCTTTACATTACTTTTAAATCTTCTCAAGAACCTGCTGATTCCTGCATTAAAACACTGGAGAAATGTATTCAAGAGATTCGAAGTTGGATGAGACAAAACTTCCTGAAATTGAACGATGAAAAAACAGAATTTGTTCTATTTGGATCACGTCAGCAATTGTCTAAAGTTTCTCTTCCATTTATTACAATTGGTGACTCGCAGATAACCCCCTCATTACATGCACATAATTTGGGTGTTATATTTGACTCGACAATGACTTTAAAACCACATATCTCCAACATTGTTCGCATATCATCATTTCATATCAGAAATATAAGCCGAATTAGGAAATACTTGAATAAAAGTGCTGCTGAACAAATTATACATGCATTTGTCACATCACGGCTCGATAACGGGAATGCTCTCCTTTACGGTCTTCCGCAGAATCAAATATCTCGTCTTCAGTACATACAAAACACAGCAGCTCGTGTTGTGACTTTGTCCAGAAAGTCATGCCATATCACGCCAATCTTGAAAGAACTGCACTGGCTTCCTGTTTCACAGAGAATTGTTTTTAAACTTATGCTAATTGTTCACAAATCTTTTAATAACATTGCTCCAATTTATATTTCTGAACTACTTAAAGTCTACACTCCATCACGCAATTTGCGCTCCAGCAACATGTCACTCCTCAAGGAACCAACTTCAAAACGGAACTGGGGTGATAGCTCGTTTTCTGTTGCAGCTCCGAGACTCTGGAATCATCTTCCAACTAAACTCAAATCTTGTCATAGTATAACCAGATTCAAGTCGATGCTTAAAACTCATCTTATGTCACAACTCTTCAAAGATGATGTATATTTGTAATTGCATTGTAGGTACATGTATCTCGGTACATAATTTGTTTTCCCTATGCTATCATTGTATATTGTTTGTATTAATGTTTTTTCTTTGTTTCCGCGCCCAGCAGGGTGGATATGTGCGCGCTAAAAATCTTTATTATTATTATTATTATTATTTCGCGTTAGCACAACATGAAAAGAAAGATCTTGTTTTCCTTTCTGCCGGTTACACCTCGAGTCAAGCTACGTCCCGTAGCCTTAGATCTCGAGTGTCTTTCGCAGAATCCTTGCTGTCCCTAAGAGCTATTATTATTATTATTATTATTATTATTATTATTATTATTATTATTATTATTATTATTATTATTATTATTATTATTATTATTATTATTATTATTATTATTATTATTATTATTATTATTATTATTATTATTATTATTATTATTATTATTATTATTATTATTATTATTATTATTATTATTATTATTATTATTATTATTATTATTATTATTATTATTATTATTATTATTATTATTATTATTATTATTATTATTATTATTATTATTATTATTATTATTATTATTATTAAGACCAGCGATAAAGATGATCCAAATCCTCCTGTATGCGAGACTGTTGATTTTTCTTTGTACATTCAACAAGTGTGAGGTCATCAACATACTGCCAGTGGTTAGATGTAAGATGATCTGCAACATTGTTGACCATAGCTAGGAAGATGACAGGGCCAAGACGGGTACCCTGAGGGACTCCAGCATTCACTGGGTGCCACTCTGAAAGGACGTTATGATATCGCACACACTGTTGACGGTTATGCAGAAAGCTGCAAATCCATGGGATGATGGATTCACGAACACCTAAATTTAGGAGTTTGTTGATCGCTACATTGTGGTCAATTCTGTCGAATGCCTGACTATAATCAGTAATTGATTTTGTTGTGGAGGTATTTCCATAGATTGGTCATACCTTGATGGTATGCTCTCTGTCGCTTGACAATGAGGGATTTAATTCTAGGTGTCATCCAAGGTTTGTCAGCTGTGAGTAGTTTCACTGTCTTACATGGGAAGTAAGTGTCAATGGCGGTATTGAGTGATCTGTAGAAGTTATTGCACTTTGCTGTAGCTCCCTCGGTTTCAAACACCTCGGTCCATGGGTTGTTAGCAATCCATGCTCCAAATGCACGCAGATCAGAATCACGAAGTGGTCGCACAATCTTCCTGTGTGTGAAATTAGGTGGTGGTGTATAGTTGTTAGGAGTCCAAAACACTGCAGAGTGATCGCTAAGACCCAGTGGTGCAGTGATGCAAGGAGTAGATATAGATTAGGAGTCCTGGACCACCACTCCCTGCGGGTTGGTTTTCCAGGACTCCTACTGTATATCTACTGGTAATGAGATGTTAATGAGGTGTTAATGAGATGCCTAGTGATGTTAATGAGATGCCTAATTAATGTTAATGAGATGACGTAACCTATGTAAGAATTATGTTAATGAGATGAGGTAGATATGTAAGAATGATGTTAATGAGATGAGGTAGATATGTATGTATGTATATGATGTTAATGAGATGAGGTAGATATGAATGATGATTGGATCACCACGCAGGGGTTACTCTATATCTAGTGGTCGGTCGTTGCCCTTTGCCCTTTGTGCGATCACGTGACTTGTAGGTGATTGATCACTACAAGGTGAATGTGAGAAAAAGATGTAAACAATTGAAAATGAGAGTTACAAAAGTGAGATATGGAATTGAGATTATGAATGTAAATAATAAAGAGGAGTATGAAAAGAATAAGAAGTAATATATTTTACAAGTCAGAAAAAGAAGGTGAAGGATTTTTTTACCAGATAGGAGAAAGTGAAAACATATATTTAATGGATTATTACGAGTCAGAAGGAGAACAATTTATTATCAGCCCGGAGAATGGGAGAAAATATATACAAGATTATTACAAGTCATAAGAAGTAGTAGATTTATACGATTTTAGTGATTATAATAAGGAGAGCATTTATCAATGTTTGAAGACATTGATATTCCTTTGTTCATAATTTCGTGACAAAAAAGAAGAATTAAAGAATCTAAATATGGGGAAAAAAGATAATTGAAAAGTTGAGTTTAGAAATGAAAAACCTGATTACTTTATGTTTAGGATATATTTAGAAATAAAAATATCGAAAAGAAAAATGTGACGGTATGATCATCAACATGTTAAAAGAGTTTTCTACTAGCGATGAAATGAGGGTGATAGAGTATAATTGATGATATTTATCTTGAATTAGTTGAAAATTTAATAGAACTAAATTACAAGATAAAAAGTATAGAGAAAACGGTTCTGGATGGAAGTACGATTGTATTGAGAGGATGGGTGTTAGAATTATAGATGAGATTATTTAATGTCATCAATAAAAAGAGATTGAAAATAGAGGAGTTAAAAAAGTGAAATATGGAATTAAAAATCTGAGGTATATCTATATGGATTATTACGAGCTAGAAGAAGGAGAAGGATTTTATTACCCGTCAGAACAAGAAGAAGAAGAAGTAAGAGAAGTTATAGAGATGTATAAAAAAGACAAAGAAGAGCATTTGAGAAGGATTGAAGACATTGATATTTCCTTGTTCATGAATTTCGTAGCAAAAAAGAAGATGTAAAGAATCTTAATATGGGGATAAAAAAGATAATCGAAAAGTTGTCATTAGAAATGAAAAAAATCTTTTAACATGTACTTTAATTTATATTTAGAAATAAAATATCGAAAAGAAAAATGTGACGGTACGCTCGAGAACGAGTTAAGAGTATTGTAATAGTGAGGAAATGGGTCCGATACGCTATATGAATGATATTGATGTTGAATTAGTTGAATATTTTATACGAGTAAATGATATGATAAAAATGTATAGAGAAAGTTTTCTGGTTGGAAGTACGATTGTATTGAGAGGATGGGTGTTAGAATTATAGATGATAAGAACGTAAATTGTAGTTGTTGGTTTTGTCATTAAAAAAAGAAATTGAAAATGGGAGTTAAAAAAACTGAAATAAACGAATGAGATTATTTCACTTTTATGTTAAAAGAGAGGACAATGACGACAAAATATTTATCGAAAACGATTATTCCGTGCGAATGGCTTTTAGTAGGTAAAACAGGCAAGTGTTGTATACCAAGTGTGGGCGGTGACGTGTATTGCGCTCTGCATGAGTGGCGCATAAGACACGGAAAAAGTATACCAGTTCCGTGTCGAAAATGTAAAATTGGTACAAAATAAAAAGCTAATTATGTACGATATGCGGTAATGTATTAGAATTATAATTTTTAAAGCGCGTTGAAGTAAGAGCTAGACGTTTGTTTAATCACGCGCTAAAAGAGTTGTTGGAAAAGACAGCGCGTTTATAGTGAATATAGAAAAAATAATACATAAAAAAAATTATACGGTGGAGGTCGCGAAGCTTGTTGCGAATCGGTATAATAAGATTTATCGACGGTGAAGTTTACATAAAATTTAAAAAATTTTCTACGAGATTTTTTAAAATTTTCTCCTCGTCGATGAGTTTTACATCTTTTTGTTTATGGACATTTTTAGGAGAACATTTAGTACGAATATTTTCTTTCATTCGAGAAAATTTATCTCACTCTTGACAGATTAAATGAAATTCTTCTTGACTTATAACACCGTCTTGAATCGCTTTTGAAATGTGGTTTTCGATAGTGTTAAGTTTAGATGATGCAAAAACTCTAATTTCATCGTGTTTTTTAAGTTTTTTTTAGATGTTTTATATTTTATGTATCTGAGAGCAAACGCAGCACCACCTAACCCTAAAGCTAATCCTTCTAAAACAAATCCTACGGGTGATGCTACAATGGTGGCGATACTTGCGATTCCGACGGCTCCTGCTCCCATACAGCCCAATTCCGCCATCGTTTCTACGATAGAACAAGTGTTGATGATTTTATTATATTTTTTATATACGGCTTCGCGATGATTTCTTTCTGGCTCGTAATTCTTTTTGAATGTCGTTGATTTTTGATAAACGAAACGCGTTGACGTTTTTCTGCTGCCGCTGCATTATCGGTTGTATATAGTGGTATAGACGGTAGAGATGGATATATTTCTCAGCTTCTTTGACACAGATGCTCATTATTTTCTGTATGGAATTTGAGTGCGACCTCATTGTTTATTCATTCTTACAGAGTTACATAGTTTGTGTGTTGACCTTTGTGCTTCCCGCGCAAGGACGGTTTGCATATAGTGTACTGTATTTAAATAAGTAGTTCTAAGTTTTCTTTTAAAACTCACTGGATTCATAAACGGTATCTGTGTTTCATAATTATTATAACCAAAAAGTATGTAATAATTTTACAATGTAATGGCTAATCTTTATAATTATTGTCTGGATAGATGGTTTATGCTGAACTATTCATTGGCGTAGTAATATGTAGATGGCGGCTTTGGTGACACGCGCAGTTGCTGAGTGCTGACTTGTTTTCGGTCTTTTTCCGAGAAGTTCATTGACACAGACGCAATCCAGTATTTTCCTCTCGATTTCTATTTTGTTTAACCCGTGAACATGGCTTCGCCATGATTTTAATGTTCCCTACATAGGAGAACATCATCCAAGGAACCCCCAGTGAGTATTTCTTGGTTGTTATATTCACGATTTGTTTGAGGAATTGTAGTTTTCTTTTGCGCTTGTCGTTGTCTGATTTTACATACAAAGTCATGTACTGTACATGTTTATCACATACATGGACTGCGTATAATGCTTCACATGTGTATAATTAGCTATGTGCTCGTGTAGCCAATGTTGTTGTCTGTGTATTATTATGTATCATTCCAGGCAATGGGTTTTTTGTTTCTACTTGGTTTCGTTTCTACATTGGGGTTTTTCTACATGGGTTTCTACATTGAGTCTCTACTGTGAATTAGGTCAACAATGATATAACTTGGTGCTGATTATTCTCCGTGGATTCTATTAATTACCCGGATTATCAAAGAATAAACTGCGATTGTTAAGTTTCTAATTGTCTTCAAGTCCTGCATTTTGTTACTGTACTCGTCCACATTAATTTGGGGACTGATCCTCCATGATATACCGTAATGGTATCCCTACAGAAATGGCGTCGTAGACAGGATTGGGTACGGTGACGTTGGTGACTTCTGTGAAGAGAAACATTTAACTTTGGATAATAAATCAACATTGTAGGGCATCATGTTCCTGTTAGCCTTCTTTCAAGAACTGATGATATATATTGATTGCCTGCATCGTGTTTTATACAGCACTATGTAGATTTTTATATTTCCTGTCTATTTGATTACATATTATAGTAATGTGTTGTTCTAGTTAGTGAACTATTTTTAGACGGAATTTATGTATTGATGTGAAAACATACTTGTATTTTGTATTTTTGACATGATTGTTAATCATGTATATTGATGGTTCTTTTTTGGGGGGTTATTATCAGGCATTTCACATGTGCTGTGTACAATTTGATTGTATTTTGACTTGCTGTATTAAGTACATTTGGATAGTCTTTGAGTATCCAGTTTGTAGATCTGTAGTGCATGCAGATTAAGCCATTTGGTCTACTTTTTCGAGTACTTGTTTTTTTAAGTCAAGTTTTGTACACATGTGAATGTTTGGTGGTATCTGTTATTTGGCCACAGGTTCTAGTATCTGTAGGTGCATTATCATTATGGACCTGATATTTCAACACTGATGTTTTATGGTGTAGGCTACACAAGTATTTTCTAAAGGCATTTTGCTTATATTTGGACTTGTTTGAAGTACATTTTGGATCCTTTTGCATATATCCAATTTTTGTTGATCTGTAAGTGTATACAGATTAAACTATGTGGTCTACTTCGAGTACTATTTTTAAAGTCAAATTTTGTGTACCCACGTAATTGTTTTGAGGTTGTCCATGTTAGAATCACGGATATGCTTGAAGGGATAGTCGATGTTTTTGTAAAGTCCCGTCAAAATTTGGTTGCGACCCTTATGAATGCGTTTTCAGACTTAAATGATTTGTGCCAAGATAAAGTTTCTGATGACGATGTTTATCAGGTATCCTTTAATAATCGCCTTGATAATTTGATCGAGTTTGTTAAGAATGGGCAGTGGGGATTGTGTAATCCTGAGCCCACTGTTTCTGTTAATGGCGATCAAGAAGTACGTTCTGAAATTCCACAGAGGCAATATGTGAAAGCCACAAAGCCAGTGGTGGTTGTTTCTAATAGTAATACATGCCATGATAATTCTTCCAGGAAGTTGGACCACAAAACAAACAAAAAAGTAGGGAATTCCAGACAACCATTGGAGATTGCGGTTAGTTCACCTGTTGAGGTATGGCCAATAGTGGTGCTGTTTGTAAGACATGTTGAACGTCATGAGGTGAAGACATGGTCAGGTCTTTGGCCAAATGCTATAACTTAAGTCAAAGTCTAGTGGCTTTTGTATATTATGCAATTGCTTGAAAATTGCTTATGAAGGTTGAAATTAAAACCTTGATATTTGTAAAAAAATTTTGGTTGACAATGTAATACTATGTCAGTGGTTTGAGTGTAAAGAGTAAGAGGGATAACCTGCTTCACACAGGTGTAGCGGGACATGGTTTTACCACCTTCAGCTACACATTCAGTACATATTCACTTTGTGGATTGAAGTTCAAATCCTGACTAAGCTGTGAGCATTGATCTGGATATGTGTATTTATAAACTCACATGTAATTGTATGCTTTTTTATTGAACTCCGGTGTTTCCCTTAGTTCTAAACTTTTGTGTGTAGTTGATACCAATTTGTGTGTTAAACTCGTGTATGTACTGTGTTGGACATACTTTTAGCGTTTTGTTAGATGCTATATTTATACAGGTGTTTTACACATATAAGTAACTTTCAAGCTATTTGATCAGAGGTGCTTAATCTATTTTTAGAGAAAGGTCCACCCACACTGATGATCATTTATATGATGATTTTTTTTCTCACCATACGTTTTAGATATGAAGGAATTTATTGTTTTTGTTTTAGATAACACAATCAACCTTTGTAAACGTGTGCTTTTGTTATAATGTGGTTTGAATATTGAAACATTTGTGCTGGATTGTTCCAATATATTTTGAAACTGAGTTACCCTGTAGCTGCAAAATGATGAGTACCAGTAGTATATTATTTTATAGTTTTAATTTCCATATGTCCAAAATATGTATTTTGTGATTGATGAAGATTGTTGCTCTTGTCATTTATGACATTTGTACAAGTAAAATACTTAATTTTGAGTATTCTCTTGATTAGTAAAGATGGATAGATATGTATTACCAAGCATGTAAGTGTGATGTGTGAGCCATGTTCGTAATGAAGAGTTCTCGGTGGTAAGGACCGATTTAATGTACTTTTGCTAAGCGATATGGATTTATGACTTGTGTGTTTTTTCCTCAGGTAATCTACGAGGCAAGCATATACATATGTATTGGATGGTAGTTGCAAGTTGTGATCTTGTAAATTGTTATACTGTACTAAAAATGAACGAACGGATTGCTATCTTCACATTAATTGTGGAATGTTTCATACTTTTATTAAACTTATTACAATGTCATCTAGAGCAGGTTGTGTTTCACTAAGGGTTAAGTATTTGTTTGGATACATATTGTTGAAGTACCTACATTTACATTTCATTATGCAAGTAACTCTTGAATATTATTAATATAGAGGTATAATTATATACATCAGGCATTCCTGTATTGGTCGCATAAAAGTTGTATGATATAGTTTTTTGGGACCACTCGGGTCGCGTGGTCTTAAAGTAGGGAACTTGTGGGGAATGTGAGTGCGACCTCATTGTTTATTCATTCTTATAGAGTTACATAGCTTGTGTGTTGACCTTTGTGCTTCCCGCGCAAGGACGGTTTTGCATATAGTGTACTGTATTTAAATAAGTAGTTCTCTAAGTTTTCTTTTAAAACTCACTGGATTCATAAACGGTATCTGTGTTTCATAATTATTATAACCAAAAAGTATGTAATAATTTTACAATGTAATGGCTAATCTTTATAATTATTGTCTGGATAGATGGTTTTATGCTGAACTATTCATTGGCGTAGTAATATGTAGATGGCGGCTTTGGTGACACGCGCAGTTGCTGAGTGCTGACTTGTTTTCGGTCTTTTTCCGAGAAGTTCATTGACACAGACGCAATCCAGTATTTTCCTCTCGATTTCTATTTTGTTTAACCCGTGAACATGGCTTCGCCATGATTTTAATGTTCCCTACATAGGAGAACAGCATTCAAGGAACCCCAGTGAGTATTTCTGGTTTGTTATATTCACGATTTGTTTGAGGAATTGTAGTTTTCTTTTGCGCTTGTCGTTGTCTGATTTTACATACAAAGTCATGTACTGTACATGTTTATCACATACATGGACTGCGTATAATGCTTCACATGTGTATAATTAGCTATGTGCTCGTGTAGCCAATGTTGTTGTCTGTGTATTATTATGTATCATTCCAGGCAATGTTTTTTTTTGTTTCTACTTGGTTTCGTTTCTACATTGGGGTTTTTCTACATGGGTTTCTACATTGAGTCTCTACTGTGAATTAGGTCAACAATGATATAACTTGGTGCTGATTATTCTCCGTGGATTCTATTAATTACCCGGATTATCAAAGAATAAACTGCGATTGTTAAGTTTCTAATTGTCTTCAAGTCCTGCATTTTGTTACTGTACTCGTCCACATTAATTTGGGGACTGATCATCCATGATATACCGTAATGGTATCCCTACATTTCTATTAATAGTAAAAGATTATATAATTGAATAAAAAAATTATTTTGAAAAGTCGACCTCTATTTTGATAGATGACAGCCACGGCAAATCCACACCCATAGGCTAGTACACCCGTCAGACCAAAACCTGCTATCTTTTTTACGACGTTATATATCGCCGCTGGTGACTGCGCTACCTCACATTCTTTTCGTAAACGAGGTACTTTGTTGCAAATTAGATTATTAGAGGTTGGTGCCTCCGTTGCGCAAATTGTTTCTGTAGTCATATTCATTTTATTATTATTAATAGTAAAAGATAATAAAAAAAAGTTTTTTTTTTTAAATTTAATGGCCAAGTATTAACTTTTATAATGTAACAAATTCGTTTCTAGAGAGCCGAAAAAGTCGCTCGTGCAAAAACTTTTCTGTTGTAGTCGGTAGTTTTTATTTTGAAGCAAATAGCATTCTATATACTTTTGCTTGATCTTCATTAAAATAATCTTGCGTTCACATCAAACTCAAAAAATCTGGTATACGAAGCGGGTTTTATTTCTGCGTTTCATAGCATTAGAATAAAAAGTTTCATCATTGTATATTATTTTAGTAAAAGTTGTACAGTCTGTTATGGTTTCAAAGATGGCAAACCTCGGTATACCTACATTTGATGAGCCGTCCCATTGGATATAAAATATATCACCTAACGTGTACAATGTTATATATTGTTGAATTACATCACTATCGATATGACCGGTTTTTTTTAAGTTTTTTTTTAAAAAGATGTAAGGATTGTTAGGTGTGACTTGTTCGCTCTTGTAATCTTTTCGACTAGGACCGTAAATACTTGCCATATTTATAATAATTATAAACATTTTATATTAATTTAACGGTAAAGTTTTAATTTTAAAATTGAAACAGATTTTAGTGGTTAAAGAGCCAAAAAAATTCGCTTGTACAAAAACTTTTTTATTATCTCGCGGTTGAAAGCACAATTCAAAATCTACGTGCTGCGAAACAAGATTATTGAAAACAAATTCTTTTGGTCGAGCTGGAGAAGGAATATAATATATGTTAACGCCATAATTACCCGTATTTGAATGTGAAAAATTTATGAAACACGGTGACACACCGTGTTTCATAAATTTTGAAAAAATTTCGCAGTATGTCGGTGGATCGTTAAACATGTAAAAGGGCAGTTTAAATATACCATGCCATCCTAGTATAAATTGATATTTTTCAACCAATGGTACAACGAGCAACATTTCATCGCTATTGATATAACCGTGTTGTTGATAAATGTAAGGATTGTTTTCTCTAGCGACGATAGCGTCGATGTTATCGCTTTCACGACTAGGACCGTAAATACTCGCCATATTTATATATAATAATCATTTAATTTCAAAGGTTAAACAAAATAGGCATACCGTGATTATTTATGTCTCTACCCAATGAATCTTTAATTTGAAAATTCAATTGATTAAAAGTACCAATTTTAAGATTTTTACGTGACGGATTAGAATATTCCATGTACATACTTTCTCCCAGCGATTTATCTTGTAAAGGAAAAACTTTTAAAATGGTACATGGTTTTCCATCGCAAAAATTTTCGCTCGTAGAAATTTGATCGCAATGAATGTATATCATTTTAAAACCCTCCGACGAGGGAGGTACCCACAACTTTATCTAAACGCTGCACCCCTCCTCTTTTCAGTGGCACCCCTATCCCCTAGGGTATTAATTATATTAAAATTGTTATCTCTGCATTCCCCACTGATTTTTTACATCCAAATGACTTCCACACATACCCTGCTATTGTCTAGGATTATTTTCAACCCCCAGATGACAAGACGTTGGCATATCCCCTCCTCTTTTCAGTGGCACCCTAATTTACCTACTGTAAAAAACAGTAGGGCTCACTCGCCGCAGAGTTTTAATTATTTTAAAAATTGTTCTCTGCATTCCCCATTGACTGTTTACATCCAAATGACTTCCACCCATGCCCTGCTATTGTCTGGTATTATTTTCAACCCCAGATGACACACAACGGCTGTGTAGTGTATCTCTCTCCTGTATGACCTTGGAAACAGTAAACAGCCGTACAGTTTATCTTTCCAGCATGTAACAGAACCCAGACACTCTGTCTGGGGGGTGGGGGATTATGCCTGGCACTGGCTGTCGCAAGACATCAAACAACACAGCGTGATGCTAAACAGATGGTTCCACTTATCAGAGGGTTAGATCTGGGTAGGTCTTTATGTGTACACAATGAATGGTTGATTTTGTGCACAGATATAGGGCAGCAATTTCTTTCCAGCCCAGAAAAAAAAAATACACAGCTCTGGGAACTGACACCCTTCTAAGATATGTGGAATGGTCCACTTTAGGATATCAAAGACTCCCAGGCATCTGTGGCTTTTTTTTTTCTGGGAAAAACAATGAAAATAAATAACTTCTGCCAGTAGCGAGTGGAGGGCTACCTCGGGGGTAATTTTAAAAGGTAGTAAATCGAGTTTTCTTCCAGGATGCTCTCCCTCTGCTAGAAATTCATTTTCAAAACCGAGTAAATTAGCTAACCCCGATGAAAATTTAATTGCTCGATTTTGTTGAGTAATATTTATAAAAGATTTACCTATTTTTTTTATGGACGACAAACGTCACCCAAGGTGCATTTTTAAGACAATGTCGATAGTTTCATTAATGTTATAAAGTCCGGGTTCGATTTCGACTTGATTTTCTTCCGTTCTTTGTTCATTTCTTTCATTTATCCATGTTCTAGATAGAAATATTTTTTCTTTTTTACGCACGTTATAGTAACCGATCCAAATGTTAGAACTCGATAAAGAAATAACGAGTCGTCCGTCTCGATTATCGATGGTATTATGTGATTGCATTAAAAAAAAAAAATTTTTCGATCGTATGATGCATTATTATTATTTAAAATTTATAATTATGTTATATGAAATTATAATAAAATGTCGATTCCGCAAGCATTTCAGAGTAATTTATCAAAACGGTATGCGCAATCTGGAGATTTTAGTCACGTTGAAATGCTAAGTGCGAAAGATTTAACGACTATAGATATTTACGTCAATGAAACAGAGTTTTTTAATGTACAACTCGATAATGTTTTTGAAAATTATAGGTTACCTCACGTTGATAACAGCGTCATATTAAACGAATGGAAATACAATCCTATAAAGTTTTATCAAAATCAAATAAATTTTGTAACGTGGTAGCACTTTGACGGGTTGCGGGATGATTTATAAACATTTATTTCATTCGAATATGATGATTCGTAGTTTTTTCAAATTTCACGTACATTATCAAATTAGACGAATGCTCAAAGAAATGAGTTGTCCCGAACCTTCAAACACAATTTGGAATGTGTTCGAAAATAATATAGACATTACCGCGTATAATAAAATATGTATAGAATTTCACGTATCGTCAGTTTCAAATTGGAAACAACAAGCAGACAAAAACTCGTGGGGGTTAGGTACGGCTTATTATTTTGATAATGATGTATGGACCCCCGTACCGGGTAAAAACTTTAACGATACTCGTATTAGACGCGGCGTATATGAAAAAGATCTGCCAATGATGAATTTTTACGACCCGGCGCAAGCTGAAAAAACCAACCTCCATAAAACCGTTGAACAAAATCGATTTTATTTTCAAGTCGGTTATATCGAACAATCTCCTCTTACTGAATCGGCTTGGGCTAAATTTATACTTGACGAGTCTCAAGGTTTTACGGATAAGTGGTACAGAACGAATCAACGATTCTATAAGAACGTACATTTATGCGATATTGGGAGCTCAAGCTCAAGCAAAAACTGGAATTCTTGTTCCCGGCACCGGTTTAGACGCGAAAAGAGAATTTTTTAATTTAGTCGATGCTTTGATCGATTCTCCGGTCGATTTACAATCTAGTATTCGGTGCAGGCGGTGCAGGTGGGGTGGGTGTTGGCACGACGACGGCAGGTTTTATGCCTGCATTTACGATTGATTCGACGATAAAAGCGAGAGTCATACTAAATGCCGTTAATAAACTCACAATCGTTATACATTGTTCTCTAAATAAAGTTTTAATTTGTTGTCCCAACGTAGCATCTCTCGTTAACATTTTTTGAAACGTTTCTTTAATTCTATTGATTTGACTACGAAGAACGTAATCTTAGTCATTTACAGCCCATAAAAAAGCTTGTCTTCTGTCTTGTAGTTTTTGTCGCTGGGTATCAAGTTCTTTCGCCGCATCTTCATCTCCTATCTCATCTTCGGCAATTCTTTGATTAAAACCCTGCGGTTCATGGTGGTGCTATTTCATTCAGTCCGTTTGTAAACAATTGTTGTTTACTACGTCATGGAAAACTCAAATTCATCCACTTTGCATAAGTTCTCTATTGATACAGTGCCTGATAACATGGTAAAAAATTTCAACCTGGGGTGAACCATTGACCCGGTATGCAGCTTTCAAAGCAGACAACCCATTGAAACAGTACAGCTGTTATCAATTGACATTACCGCACTAATCCCAGACATTGCCCAGACATTTCGGCAACCTGAGATGTTTATTTTGAGGTCTGGTTGTGGATATTAGAATGGCCAGACAAATAGAATCTCTTGGTTTCTCTGTAGAATGTCAGCAGTGTAAAAGATGTGCAAAAAAATTGGTTTTGGGTAACAATTTTTTTTGAAGGTATTGTGGGCTGGCACCCATATAAAACTTTATATTTGGCTTGAAATTGTTTTCTTGGGTCTAGAGGGACTCAATATGTCTGTTTACACCATTTGAGAAAGGATTGTGTGCTCCAATGTGAACGTTTTACTCGCTATCCATACGTACTAAATGATTTAGTGCCTTCATGCGCGCGAGGTTGTATATTGGGCATACGCACTAAATGATTTAGTGCCTTCATGCGCGCGAGGTTGTATATTAGGCACCCATATAATTTATGTTTTGCTTGAAATTGTTTTCTTGGGTCTAGAGGGACTCAATAAGTCTGTTTACACCATTTGAGAAGGGATTGTATGCCCCTATATGAACGTTTTACACGCTATTCAAACGTACTAAATGATTTAGTCCCATCATGTGTTTGTGTGAATATATTGCGACCATGGACCGCAGGGTTTTAATGTGCAAGATTTCTTTTTCGACTGCTTTCAGTTTAGCTAAATTATTTAATTGTTCGCCTTGAGTCGTTTGCAAGATTTCCATGAGAGCTTCTACTTCTCGCCATGGAATAAGCCTATCCGTTTGAGTCGTTGTTTCTTGGGTAATTAGTTCTTCTCTCGAAATGTTAATTAGTTCTTGCATGGCTTTTTCTACTTGGCTCGCTTGTACCGCGCGTTGTTCCGGTAAAAGCGGTAACTTTCGGCCTGTTTCACTACCGAGAAGCGAACTATCCATAACGATATTTATCTCATCGACGACATTTCTCGCCGCCTCTCGTTTTCTCGAGATTTTTAAACCATAGTCTTTTATACCCAACTGCTCTCTAAGAAATAAAGGTCCCGATTTACTCGTAGCTTGACGAGCTCTATCAGATATCGTTCTGAAACCTGAAAACGCGATATAACCACTATATAAACTCAATCATTAAACACGTTTATTCCAAACCGCGATAAACGCCACACCAGCTTCTAGATATATAGCGTTTTGCTATGAAACTCTTCATATTCTCATTAAGGACTATCAGAAGTACAGTTGTGCAAAAATCAGGTAGTTTCTGAGGGTAGACTACAGAACTTAACAACTAGAGGTCTTTTTGATGATCATCCCACGGCCTATATCAGGATCTTCATTTTGACGTCGAACTACCACCTTCTGCACAGACAAGATAATGAATAAAAATGATGAAGTTGATATTTTGTGAAAATAAATAATGCTGCGAAGTGCCAATCTGATTGTAAGGTTCAAGTGTTTGTTCTTCTTTACATTGAATTTTATCGTGGGAAAACTTTTCACACTGCTATTTTTGTAAGTTATACATGTAAAGTGATGTGCACAAATACCATTATTATGTTACGTATTCCTTAGCAGCTTTTATTAACCAACAACATTTGAGATAATAATTTGTATTTCCAGTCGTACAAAGACCATAGAGCAAAGACCAGACAAACAATGGAGACTGTAAATCAAAGATCATGCTATACCATTGGGAGCTCTGATATGCAAGTTTCAGCCTATCCAGCCAACCTATCTAATTAAGTATTTGAAGTTCAACTCTGGCATCGAATTGATTTGATTACCTGCCATCCATACATACACCTATATGCACGACACTTATCTTTTGGAAAATATCCTACTTCAACAGTAACATCAGTATGAATATGATGGAATGATAATCTTTGAAACATGAATATGACTCACCTTGGTTTATTATCCGAAAATCTTCAGTAAATGAAATATCGAAATATGTTTTTAAGAAGCTTGTTTGATCATCCCTTATGTCGATGCACACACAGTGACGCTTTAGCGGCAGTGCATACAGCGTAACTGTACCTGAAAAGTACCAGTACCATTTTGTTATTTTTGAGTGCTATTTTACTTTATCAAGGGAATACAAATAATTTAAAATTAAATATGCAAACAATAATAGTAAGAAGCATGTATTTAAAAGCAAATATGTAACTTAATGATTCCAAAATATTATAAACCTAAAGGTCCATGAATGTAAAAATTAATACAGTTCCTTTTTCTTATTTCCTAACATAAAAATATTGTATACACTACCGCTTTAAAATATAAAACTACCTGTGCCACAGCAAGCGTCCATTACAGTGTTTCCTCCGTGGCTAAACATTGTGATGAGTTTCTTCGCTAACTCAGCCGGTTTCTGTGTTTTGTTAACTACCTCTCCCGTTTCGTCTTTATGCAAATCTTCCTGAGTTACACTCATTAAGAAGTTGTCACTGGTTATGGAGAAGTTTCGTGTGTCAATGGTCCCATTCATGCTCCAATAACCAATGACAACTCCTCCAACGGATGGCCGCAAGATATGATTAGAATCTATTGAACAAGGGAAAGAAAAAATGTTTAACCTTGAAATGTTTGTGATGAGTCTTCCTCCTTATAAGTTACCCTAAGCCTGGTTAGGACAAATTCATACTGCACATACTCTAAGCTTTGCTAATAGGCTCATTCAAAGAACAATGTATGATATTCCCTATATTTAATGGATTGATGTAAATGGTAATTTTTATGTTTATTTATTACAACTTGCCAATCCGTGTATAACTTGAAAAATTGATGGAAAACGCTGGCCTTCATTTTAATGTGTTTTTATTTTAATCCATATCTCTATATTTATTTTTGTACATTTTTTATTGGTAGACTGAAATGTTTAGTTATAGGTATTGAAAAATTCCTCCTCAGTCTTGACGTCTCCACATTTATTAATTTTAATGATCTTTTGATTTTTGATATATTTCTGTGTATATTTATAATTTCCGTGAGAGAAATAAATAATAATGTTAATTACATGGTGTTAATTATCTAACACTTTAACTAACCGTTCATAGCATTTACGATATGATAGAATGCGTCATCCAATTTTTTGAAAAAACGACTCCTTTCCATTGTCCTGGATACCATTGTCATCAAGGGGGTTGGACAGAGGATAACTAGAGTGTAGTGTGTCATGCTGTCATTGGTGTTTAAATTGTGCAGCATGACACAAAACCCAGCCAAGGTGTCTTCGTCCCTTCCTATATATATATATATGATGTAAGAGAAATAAATATAACACTTGGGAATAACTGTGGGGATCATTATTTATTGCTTGATTAGTAAAGGCTTTTGAAAAAGCGTTTAATCTAAGTAAGCGTATGGATTGTGTAAAAGGGGAGGGCCCTATCTGAGGTTGAAGAGTTCAACAGGAGGAGTGAGACGGCATAATCCCGCCCGGGATCGAGTGAACTTTAGAATATTGAATGCACATCATGGTTAATTACTATAATATTGGCTTTTAGGACTTTTGGAAAATATTGCCTCTGAAATCAAGTGTCTCTTTGGTTTCTGCGAGTCTTCAGTACTTGAATGAAACTTTCGTTCAATTGTGGTACTTTTTGATTAAATATACTTTAAGCAACATTATGAGAAAAGTTGCATGACTGTTATAATACTTACAAGTGGGAGGTCAAGAATTGTCAACTCTGCACCACTAAATGCAGCCCATTTATCCTCACCAGTTGATCTGTTATTGTCAAAACATCTGCTGTCATGACAAAACCATAAACCCCACCGCAGGAGTAACACTCGTTGCTGGATACACCGAGCTCACGCCTGTTTTGAAGTTTCCGGCAAAATTGGTGAAGTTTGCCGATGTCCTTCCTGAGATCTGGAACAAATCTTTGCAGCACGTTACGTGTTGCTTCGTTTGGGTATTTGTCCACAGCATCTTCCCAGGAAGTACATCCAAGCTGACAACAAAATACCCGCTGCACCTATATGAACCGAACAATTAGTAAATTGCAGTTTATTAATTGTTTAAAGTAAGCTCTTGTATGGATAATCTATTGTTTCATCGATTATTTTTGAATAATTAGGAAAAGTCATAACATTTGAGCGTGCCTGGACAAAGTGTTCTTAGGATATAATAAATATTATAAAGGCACATTGTGCCCTCACATGCCCGATAGGTTAAGTCGCAAATTGCCCCAAGGCGATCATACATTGTTACATCTTACCAGGACATAAGTACCATGACAGGGCAAGGCTGGGATTGAAATATTGATACTCGGTAATGAATTAGCTGTTGACGATGTAAATCATGAAACAATCATGAGTGCAAATGTTACAGACATATAGTTAAACTTGAATGTTTTTGTTTGATTTATTTTAAATTAATCACACACAGTTAGGGACCAAATATCTTCCAGATTCCTTAGAACTTATGATTATTATTTGGATTATTATGGGGCTCACCTCATTTAAGCGTTTCAGAAAGGAAGCCTCTCGAGACATCTCTGCTGTTGTAAGCTCGCCTTCTTGAACCTGCTCCAGCAAAGTCAGTATAGTGTCTGGGTGTTGACTCCATCAATGGACGAAATATGTATGCCGTTTTAGCGAAATCGGGCAGACAGAAGAAATTAGCTTTTTTTTACTGTCTGCCCCTTAATTTCGCCCAGCTCAAACATGTCCATGATGTTTCTCAAAATTTCATAGGCATTATCCTCTAGGCTTGCTAGGAAACACGCTATTCTCATGTCAGCATCTTTCTGCAGAACAAATAATGTGGACATGCTATGAATTAAAACCAATGTAACAGTTTATTATCTACGTATGCGGTGTCACTTTAAAACAGCTTAATAATTAAAGAATGTTTTTTAAAAAATTGTTAATGTTTTATTTTAAATAATTAATTTTCCTCTTTAAAAGTAGTCGGTAATTTTCGAAAAAATGGTTTCCATCATCATTATTACTCAAACCACATTTGATAAACCTATAACATATACCATTGTTTTTGCAAAGCGATATTATTTATTAATTAGTTTTGTTTTGAGTTTAGTATATGATTGTTACAATCCTTTGTTTGTTATTACCTCATTCAGAATTGTGCAACATGAAGGCTTCCATTTTTGCATCTTCTCTGCTCCATCAGGTATGCTATCCAGTTATCTTCCTACACATTGCAACCTTGAAGTAGAAAATGGAATTGCTTTTGTATAAGAACATGCATAATATACCGGTACACTTACGCAGACTGTCAATCTAACAGTAGGGCTGTGCTGGTTATCCGGGTATCCGAAACTGTCAATACCCGGTTCCATTTTTCGGTTCCAATTACCCGTAAACGATTTTTTTAAATTCGGACTTGACATTTAAGTAGAGTGAACATAATTCTGTCACTCTTGAACAATGTAATGTTTACACTTTTACAGACAATTATCTTTAAATTCAAGAGATTACACTCCAATAACGCTTTTGTAGTGTATTTCACGAACATTTTTACTATACACTTTTCTACAACTGTTTGTGATACATTGTATCGAATCGTTAAGGTTGTAAAGGTCTTGGCAGCGGCTGCTTCAAACAATTTATCAAACCAGTAGCACAGGAGGGAATGTTTGCCTATTTGTTTGCCTAAATGTTTTACTTTAATAAAAACGACACAAAAAAGATTGATTTAAGTATGGTATCTTCTGTATTATAAAGGTCAAGTTTGTTACCATTTAAGCACATGTATTTGTATGTTTTGAACAAAAATTAAAACGGGTATCCGATGTTTTCTGATTTCGGGTATCCTGTTCCAAAAATATCCGAAAACGTACACCCCTATCTAACAGCACATATTGACCAATATTGATACACTCCTCCTAACAAGTGGCTATTTACCAAAATAATAATCCTTCTATATGTTTATGAAGCCTTAACACTTCTTGGATGTACATCCTACTACGTTGGGTGTAAAACAACAATTCACCAAAGTCATACTTGACAACTTGACAGGCTTTCAACATTTAGAATGTCTTATTCGCTTGCATAAAGCGTCACAGTGTTTGTCAAACTTGGAATTTGCAATGGAGTGCCATGGTCGAGCGGTTTAGTGCATCGGATTTGTGTTCTGATGGCTGAGTCGTCAGAATGTGGGTTCGAATTCCAACCACGACCATGGTGCTTGTGTCCTTGAGCAAGAAACTTTAACATAATTGCTTCTCTCCACCCAGGGGTAAATGGCACCTGTGAGGGCAGAGTTGGTTGTTGTGTTTGACTAGCCCATATGCGCTGAAATGGCAGCAATTGAGCTGTATACTCCCCAGAGAGCTGGGATGGTTTCAGGAATGATTTATGAGCCTGATGAGCAGGGGTAATAATGTCATGCGCCTTGAGCACCAGTTTGTTGGATACGTGCGCTATATAAGTCTACATTATTATTATTATTATTAGAGATAATTTAGAGAAATTTAGACAGTCTATACAAACAAAAACATGTAACAATTCCTGTTAAAGCAAACGCTTCAAATATTTAATTCTGGAAAGTCTGCTAATTACCTTGTTCCTAAACGATATTGCTTGATGAAATTCACCAGTCCTATTGTGCTGATTTCCCAGCCAGAGCATCTGTTCCTGAGATAGCCCGACATAAACAACGCATCGGCGAGAACTAAAGCCTCTGTTTGTCTGTTGCTTGGACAGTTCCCGAGCAGCCATGTAAGAATGCTGACCTCCTATCACCGTGTATCGGTAGCTATTTGTCTGTTGAAATGTTAAATCAATTAAACACTAATTATCATGAGTTCCATCCATTTTTGCTAAAAATAATTTTGGAACTGCATGTGTCCTGTTTGTTGGTGAGAGCGCCCTTTTTTCGAGATCCTGCATGCTGGATTCTACACTCACTGGTTCACACTCAGAGTTGACTTGTTGACTATTTAAAAAAAAACGTAGTTCTGTCACGTATGGTATATCATCATAATTATATTATTTGTATATTTACACGAATTGTGTATGCGTACCTTTTTTTGATCATAACTTCTCTTATCGATATTATTTACAAGAACATATAATGACTGGTAGCTGTCATCCGGATAGTCCAACATTCTTTTCATAAGTTCCTTTACAAAGGTTTCATCGATGCCTCTAATCTGATCACCAAGCTCTAAATTAGAGATGCTGATATTTATGTCCACACACCTGTTAATGTTAAAATCAAATTACACCATATTTAATCTGTAGAACCAATAAATCAATAAATGTTCACGGTTTTAAATAAAAACCTAATTGGTGTCCGGCGCGTAGCCACAAATTTGTCAAGGGGAATGGGGCCAATAGGTAACAACAAAATTGTTTTATCGTAAGTAGCCCAGGGGTGGAGCAATTTTTTTTCCAAAATAAATTTTGGGAAGTCAAAAGTTAACTTAAGAATCAGTTGTAACCAGTAACTACGGCCGTAGCTCCGGGGGCACGGGGGTTATCCCTACACTTTTTGGCACGGGGGATGGTCCATAGGATCACCCTCCCCACATTTGCTTAAATGGCATTACTATATATTGACTAATGCTCAACGTACCCACTTTACAATCATCAATAGATTTGATCATCTTTCCGCGTTCTGTCTCTTTGGTTGTAACAACAGCATGTCTTTTCTTAAAAAGACCTGGTAGTGGAGTTGTATCATTGATTTTCCTTTTCTTGAAGCCAAATGTTGGCGCGCCTGAATAAATAATGTAAAACAAAAACATTAAAACAAAATGTAATGGGTACTACATTCTTTTGATGCATAAAACGAAAGTGAAGATGAATGGTTAACTTTTTTCTAACCAAACCTTATATTTTCTCACAATAATATATCTATATCTTATTATGTAGGCCTGTATGTCTTTGAAACTTTTGTTTTCATTTCATTCGACTCCAATATCGATGTTTTTTTTAATTAAAAGAAATTAAACTGTAATTAAAAGGAAATTACTCAACTATTGACTTTTAACTGTTTATTGTTACCTTGACACAATATTCTGAGATGTGCTCTGAACATGCGGTGTATCAGACAGGTCACCGGGCGGTGTATTATATATATATATATATATATATATATATATATATATATATATATAGATATATATATATATATATATATATATATATATATATGTATATATATATATGTATATATATATATATATATATGTATGTATATATATATATATATATATATGTATATATATATATATATATGTATATATGTATATGTATATGTGTATATGTGTATATGTGTATATATATGTACATGTATATATGTATATGTATATGTATATGTATATATATATACATGTATATATATATATGTATATATATGTATATATATATATATATGTGTATATGTGTATATGTGTATATGTGTATATGTGTATATGTGTATATGTGTATTTGTGTATATGTGTATATGTGTATATGTGTATATGTGTATATGTGTATATGTGTATATGTGTATATGTGTATATGTGTGTATGTGTATATATGTATATATATGTATATATATGTATATATATGTATATATATGTATATATATGTATATATATGTATATATATGTATATATATATATATATATATACATATATATACATATATATATATATATATATATATATATATAAATATATATACTTGTAGTAAAACCAGTGGAACGCTGGTAGTTGTAACTCCGAGTTTCACGCGTTGTGCGATCATCAGACAACTGATAGTCACCAAGTGATTACTCCTATATATATAGGCCTACACGCGCACGTACAGGTTACTCGCTCAATGATGCGTGGTAACTTTCTCGACATCACCTTCAATCTGAGCAACGGCAAGCACTACCCCTTCCGGAAACCAAACGACCGACCCATGTACATCCACAAGCAGTCTAACCACCCGCCTAACATCATCAAGAACCTACCCACCTCCATCAGCCGACGCATATCGGATATCTCGCACGATGAAGACATCTTCAAGAAAGCCTCCCCAGCTTACGAGGACGCACTAAGATCCAGCGGATACACGGAAGGCCTCACCTACATCGATAGCCAACCTACTAAGGAAAAACGGAACAGGCAGCGCAACGTCATCTGGTTCAACCCTCCATTCAGCAAAAACGTGACAACAAACATTGGCGGTATATTCCTGAAACTCATCGGCAAGCACTTCCCGAGGAACTCCAAACTGAACAAGATATTCAACAGGAACACGGTCAAGATCAGTTACAGCTGCATGCCCAACATCGCCAGTATCATCAAGGCACACAACAAACAAGTCTCATCGAACGACAAAGGGACCGACCGTAAGGACTGCAACTGCCGCAAGAAAGACCTATGCCCTCTACAAGGAAAGTGCCAGGCCAGCAACATCATCTACAATGCCGAAGTTAAGCAACCAAACAACTCTCATCTGTACATAGGTCTCACCGCGCTCTCCATTCAAGCTAAGATACGGCAACCACACACAGTCTTTCAGGCATGAGAAGTACCAGAACAGCACGGAACTCTCAAGCACATTTGGCAATTGAAAAGGAACAAAGAAACCATTCACCATCAACTGGTCGGTAGCCTGTAGATCTCAAGCACACAACAGCGAATCGAAACGGTGCAACCTTTGCCTCACAGAGAAGCTCTCCATCATAAACGCCGACAAGAGGATACTCCTGAACAAACGACCCGAACTCATATCAAAATGCCGCCATGAAAACAAGTTCTACCTCTGCAACTTCAAAAGCGATGACACGTGACGAAGAACAGTACCGCGTCAACAAACCACAAACCGCCAACAAACAAGCTTACACACAAGGCCCGCAAACAATAGGTAATTACCACGCATCATTGAGCGAGTAACCTGTACGTGCGCGTGTGAGCCATATATATAGGAGTAATCACTTGGTGACTATCAGTTGTCTGATGATCGCATAACGCGTGAAACTCGGAGTTACAACTACCAGCGTTCCACTAGTTTTACTACAAGTATATTACGCTCTGTCTATGTGGCATTGAGCACTCTACTTCAAGATAGACCGCTACATTTAAGTGTGGCGGGAAAACATGATGCCGGCCGGGTGATGCAATGTTTGGCAATCTTCCAACTTGGCACCCTGCCAAATTGAACATGGCCAGCTGCAGCAGGTGAGAAAACAAAAGAGTGTACTGGAAGTGATCAATTAGAAGATAAAACATTAGAGTTCTCGTTGTCCTTCTCCGTACCGTCGTTATCGCTGCAGTGTGACCGGCCCTTTATTCCGGTGAATGTTGAAATCGGGTATATAAAAGTCACTGTTGGACTACGTATGGTGGTCATTTGCAGGAGTGGCACCATCATGGACGGTGTAAATTTACAGTTATTGGGGGGGGGGGGCGCCGAGTCCGACAAGTGTACTTGATAACTTATAGTCGGGCTGACGAGAAAGTAGTTCGCGATCGCGCGGCCTTTGCCGACATAGTCCTGGATGCGTTCGCAACTTTAGATCATCCTGTGACAGTGATGTGCTGGTGCTGTTGTAAGGAGAGACACTTGAATGGTGAGTTCCATTACCACATGGCCATAAAACTGGAAGTCGCCAGGCGCTGGATGCAAGTGCGAAATTTAATAGCTACTAAGCACGGTGTAAACGTAAACTTTCAGCAAATCACGATAACTATTTTCACTGCATGGCAGTACGTCACCAAAGAAGACGAACATGCTATTATGTCTGAGGGCCATCCCGATTTATTAAATGCACCCCCTCCGCGTACAGCTAGTGCTTCAAGTATACGTCACAGCCTCGTAGAACGCCCCGCCAAGAGAAAGAAAAGGTCCCGCCTGTCGGCCTTTGAGGTCGGCGAACTAGTTCTTTCTAAAGGATTCAAGACGCGTTTGGAGTTAATGGCGTTCGCCAAGAACCAAAAAACATTCGGTCAAACGGATTTAGCAGAATTCATAATGAACAGAGGCGAGAGAGTCGTCAACCAAGTCATAAAGGTATTTAAAGAAAACTAGTAAATAACAACATGATTGCATAATTGTACAGCTTATAACTGTAACAAATTATCTATTCCACCATGTAAACACTCTACCCCCCCACTGCCAAATTGTCTTTTTTCCCAATTTTTTTGTATTTATCATCATCCGGTGTATTGTTTCCTTTTGTTTTTTGGGGGTCACGGAGGGAGGGTGTTTGACCCTCACCCTCACCCTCACCCCCTTCCCCACCCACCCTGTCGTTACGCCAGATTTCTGAACACGCGGGGAACTGTTTTTTTAAATTTAATTCTAAATAATTGCCATTGAGTATACAGGAAATAATGACAAGCGCACATGGTGGAGAATTTGATGGTCATTTGTGTTTGATATTATTATTAATAAGATTCATTCATTCATTCATTCATTCATTTATTAAAGAAACGTTTATTTCAATGTTGTCCCCGTGTTACATTCAATGTATAATACATTACACTGTGACAAATAAAAAAACTAAAAACAAAATATCAGCAACATAAGGTAAATATAACACTGATTTCTATTTGATATTTTATGTTTTCTTATTTATAATTTACTTATTTTTAGGACGCGTGGCAGATGGAAGACGCTCCACGTAATCTCGAAAGAGCAGGACTAAATCGCCTCGAAATTTTACAACAGGCAAGAGCTGTTAATGACTGTGTCTGTCAGGGAGAATGGCTAACATGTGCTGAAGAGGTTCTTCTTAACAACGGTGTGTGTAAAAACACATTTTCTGATGCAGTTAAAACACTTCTTGTCGAGGGTAGGGGAAAATACCGTAACATCATGATTACTGGACCAGCAAATTGTGGGAAAACATTCCTTTTGAATCCACTTAACAAGATTTATAGAACTTTTACTAACCCGGCAACAACCACTTTTGCGTGGGTTGGTGCAGAGAAGGCTGAAGTCATCTTTTTAAATGACTTTCGCTGGACTTCTCAAATATTACCTTGGCAAGACATGTTATTGCTATTGGAAGGTCAACTCGTTCACCTCCCAGCCCCCAAATCTCACTTTGCACAAGATTTAATTCTAGACCACGACACCCCAGTTTTTTGCACTGGAAAGCATCAAATAATTTTTGTTCAGCGTGGGATTGTCGACCAGTGGGAGACCGAAATGATGGCTGTGCGTTGGAAGCTTTTCCCATTCTACTACCAGATTCCCGAAGACAAACAGAAACGTGTACCGCCTTGCACACATTGCTTTACGTCTCTAATTTTAAATGATACATAGGCCTAATTATATTCTAAATAAGACATAACACACAATAAAGGGGGCCACTTTCCTACCGTCACGTTAGCAGTTTTTCCCAATGGTTGTTATTTATTTTTAAAGAGGGGCTCTGAGGTCAAATTTAGTTTTGTGATTTTCCAATAACTAGAGTCCTTACTAAAGTGTGAAAAAATAACCAAAATAATTAGTCTCTAACCTCACGTTAAAGTGATGTAAAATTTCTTTTTTTTGGATAACCTTCCTGTGTGCAATTTGTTAACATCCAAAGACAACAGTGACGTCACATTTCAACTAAATGGATGTCTACATTTTTGTACAGTTAATTTGCAGTTCATTCCTGAATCTCCACAATATTTGATCAAATCGGCGTTGAAATTTACTTTTTGACAAACAACAAATTCCTGTATGGAATGTTACAGACTCATTTACTGTAAGAAAATAGTTACGTCATGTTTCAAATATCGCTCTGAAAGGGTATCAAATGAAATGATATGTTACACCACTTTAAAGTGAAGTTAAAGACTTGTAATTTTGTCACACTTTAATAAGGACTCTATCTATTTGAAAATGAGTGCATCACAAAACTGAATTTGACCTTAGAGTGCCTCTTATACTCTGAACCCGACACAAAAATGTCAACATGTGAATGGACATGCAGGCTTATACTAGAACTAATTTGAGTTGATTTAATTCATTTTGTTATATTTTATTTATTTTTTCACCCTCAACTTTCCATAACAATTGGACGGAAAAAGTTACCTCACTTTTCCGTACATTTGTTGATGGAAATTTTATGGTAATTCAAAAAATAATAGTAATAATCCACTCAAATTATCTTTAGGATAAGCATGCATGTCTATTCAAATGTTGAAATTCTTTTTGGGTGGGTTCAGATATTTAAAAAAAATTACAAGCATAATAAAAACTGCTAATGTGACTGTAGGAAAGTGGCCCCCTTTATTGTGGTTTATGTAATAACTGTAACGGTTACAGTTATTAGTAATAGATGGCTTACTATATTTGTGACCAGTTCATTCATAATGATGACTATCCCATAGATTAGTTTCTGAGTAATCAACTCCAGTTTTTGAAAACTGATGCCCCCCAATAACTGTAAATGTACACCGTCCATGATGGTGCCACTACTGCAAATGAACACCACACGTAGTCCAACAGTGACTTCATGACACTTTTGAAATTGCTATAATTAATAAACAATATGAAAATTTAATGAAAAATGCATGTGATTTGGGTACTAAATTTAATGTTATTCACATAAGTACTTTATGAGAAACTAAAAAAATATAACTTTTTTGGTAACTTCGTGACATTTTATGTATTAATTGATCATCAAGTCACTGAATCGAAACGATGTACGCAGTATGAAATTAATTAATGAATATACGACACAGAGGTGCTAATGTTTACAAAACCAATAAATAATTTAGGAAATATACATTTAAGCACAGAAATGAACACTCTAAAAGTTAGCATAATTTATTCATTTTTGTGGAGGGCCTCTAAGGTCAAATTTAGTTATGTGATTTTCCAATAACTAGAGTCCTTATAAAATACTAAAGTGTGAAAAAATGTGTGACGGTCGACCACCACCCACCCCTCTTGCATTTGGCTGAGCAAAAACTGGTTAGTGAAAAAACAATAACAAAAATAATTCCGATGCCTGACACACCCACCCACCCACCCACCCATACATGTAGACCACAGCAAACTGAGGAGATACTTGGTATTCTATCAAATGGAGGACAGTGGTACAATTTGGGTAGTATCTATCAAATGGAGGACAACATACACAATCACTGTCTGTGAGGATTACCTGCACTTTAGGCATATGGCATCATGTTTTCTTAGTGCTTGGGAGATATTAACTATCTATAAGCATCTTCCGCATAATTAGTCAGCATAAATAGTCAGCATAATTATTAGTCAATGAACACAGGAATGATAAATCTGCTCGCTGGGCAATTTGGAGGTACATTTGTCTTTTTGGCTTAACTTGTTTTTCTATTGTCTGTTCACAAGGCGTACAATACCTTTTCAGTTCACTCTAACTTTCAACTTTGATAGAGCTTCATTTTGGTTTTGCAAAAGTCTTTAATGTTCCGCCACGTTCGAGTCGCGAGTGCCACAGGACAGGCCGTTTCAATGTCACGTTTGCCGGGTAGTTTCTTCATCAGAAAAAATCTCTGTAGTCCCTCCATGACGTCTCTCTTCTCTTCTACAGTCCATGGACGATGCTGCCCTCTTCGAGATAACGGGGAGGCCCGACTAGTGGATGGGACACTGGCTTCACAAGTTCCTATAACACAAAGTAATTAAAAAGACAATTTAGACATAGGAAATCATTCACTCTCGGTGCAGCCAGCTAGAGACAGAGAGAAAGAGAAATAATAATAATAATAATAATAATGTGTGGACTTATATAGCGCACGTATCCACCAACTGAGTGGTGCTCAAGGCGCCTATTATTACCCCTGCTCATCAGGCTCATAAGGCTCATAAATCATTCCTGAAACCATCTCAGCTCCCTGGGGAGTATACAGCTCAATTGCTGCCATTACAGCACATATAGGGCTAATCAACCAACTCTGCCCTCACAGGTACCCATTTAACCCCTGGGTGGAGAGAAGCAATTATGGTTAAGTGTCTTGCTCAAGGACACAAGTGTCACGGCCGGGATTCGAACCCACATTCTGCTGCTAACACCAGAACTTGAGTCCGGTAAGCTAGACTGCTCGGCCACGACACTCCATTAATAGAGAGAAAGAGAAATAGAAAGAAAGATAGAGAAAAATAGATGGACTGAAAAACAGATGGAAACAAAAAATATAAACAGCCACAACTTACTGTTATCACTAGAATCATCACTCGAGTCACAGTAGTCAGAAGAATCACTGCTGCCGTCATCAGTGGTGAAGCCCTCTGCAAATAAATAAAGAACAAAGAAATGATTAAAGTATTTCTGCTCGCGTAAGAATGTGCTGGCCACGGTGGAGGGGGCGAGAGGGGATGAGAAAATGTCGGTCACCTATATGTAGGCAATTGGGAGAGAACCAAAAAGTGAGGTACACACAGAGGCTGTACGTACCTCCAGTGACATGTAACTCTTGCAGTGATTTGCCATGCTGGGACTCCAAGTTGCCCCTCTCCAAGCTGAGGAAAAGTCGTGACAGTTGAGTAACCCTCTGGACGGTATCTGGCATCTGGTAGTATTCACGATGGACTCGCAAATCGTGACCCATGAAGTCTGCCAGGGTTTCCAGCTGATGGTCCTTCAAGGCAAGAATTTGTGACGCAGTCGCTACATGTTTCCGAAGTTTGGTAGAGCGGATGCTGTCGGCATTGTCGAGGCCTGCATCGTTTGCATACGCTCTGAGACAGTCACTTCCTCGAATATGGCTCATGCCTCCATAACAAGACCGTGCAAACAAGTACACGTTATCCCGTGCAACTCCAGCTTGAATTCTCTTTGCAACCCGAGCATTCAACCACGTCATGGCCTCGTTGCTGAGAAGAACCGGCACAGTTCTGCCCCTCTTACCAACTATTTCAACGACTTTGAACATTTTGCAGAGGTGCCTTCGAGATCAGTGAGCACGCAGTCCCTATTGACAACAGATGTACTGTGCTTGTTGAAATCATCCACTTTCATCTTGGAAACCTCACCCTGTCTTCTCCGATTGAACATAATGAGGCTGCACAGTGTGATCTCATTCAATATCTTCCAGGGTGCGCTGACTTGTTTCCCCCGGACAGCTTGAAGGAGTCGCAATTGCCTGTCACCAGTGTCATTGAGAAACGATGACGTTTTAACCACATCAGCATTTGTGGGGAGAACGGTGGGTTTATTACGCTTTCCTTGGTACAGTGTTCTGTGCGCATGGGTGGACACATGTTCTCTCCATTTCATTTCACACAATTGCAGGAACTGGTCGGATGTTTGTGCTTTGTGCCTTTCACCGGACTCCAGAGCATTTCCTTTGAGAATGACTGCACATTTCTTGATGGAATGCCCAATCTTCAGTGCTAGAGATGGAACATTATACAACTGGTTGACTTCACTGAAGCCTGCGATATCCTGAACAGCCTTGAATATATCATTGAGGTGGTGGGGATGGATGAATACTTCAAGTGATGCATTTGGTAGGTTGGTGTTTTTTCGCAGTTTTTTCGTTGTTTCGGATATAGCCATGTTGAGCTACGTCGTGGCCGAGCTTCAGGTATTCACGTTTGGCTACTTCGATAATCAGTGAATCGGTTTCGACTATGAGAGATATATCATCCCTCTTCATGGGACTTAAAACTTTGTTTCAACTTGAAAGATACACCAACAGGAGGAGGTTTCAACAAATCACTCTTGTGAGCCACTCGTCTACAAGCTGCCATACGGCCTCCATCAGTATGTGCATTGAGAACAGGCTTAATTGGGCACCGGTGTCTCCAAAGATCACTGCGTACATAATAACCAAAACAATATATGCACGGTCCATAGTCATGGGGATCTGCCTTATGATTGGGCCTATATGCCACAATGAGGACACCCTCACCCTCTCGAAGTACTTTGCAATTGTGTCTGTGATTACCAACATTACGTATTTTCAACAGAAGATTGTTACGGGCACTACGGTCGGTCTCCGAGGTAATATCTACAACTTCTCTTTCTTCCTTATGGCAAGACCGAAGATGACGGGCAACTTAGCCTGAGGTTCGTCACAGTAACAACAAAAAGTGTTTTTTGTCCCATTTCCTTTGACCACCCATATTACTGGTCTGCATGACTGTCACGCCGCAGTTCTCATCGGGTTCAACATCGTCAGGTGAGCTGTGTGGCTCGTTAGTCGGGCTGCTATGACATCCTGAAGCTTCAGGGGTAACACTGGAAAGGGTTGGTTGGCCACCGTCATCCCTGCACTGTGGCGATGATGGGTGGACCAGCTAGAATGAAATAAAACAGACATATTTATCAGCAGTGGATACACGCTATTTTCGATCTGGGAAAGGCTGCAGTGAAAGGGAAGGGGGGGGGGAGCTACGGCCAAACCCCATTAATGTGTGTGTAAGGTACTTACTTTACAGGGCAACTTCTTTTGGTGACGACCCCTGCATTCCATGTTGCTAAAGATACTTATAGCATACGCATTGCTCACTGGGGAAAAATAATATAAATCACAAACCTGAATTAATACAGACTAACCCTCCTACAATCAGTGAAATTTTTCAAGCAAGCCATTCACGCCACTACAAGCCATTGCTATGGTAGGCAGTGGCTCCTCATAGCTATATTGCATAGTAACATAATGCCTCATATGTCCGTTGGTTTAAGTGGTTTGTGATTGACATATTGCAGGGCATGTTACTTTGTTCCAGACTCAGTGGCTGGTGGTAGGTTACTATGGAAAGTCTGTGTTTACAAAATAACTGCTGATAATCCCAATGGATGATGGAGGCTTGGTATGGTTTATTGGTCTCAATGGCTGATGGTGATTTATTATTGGGAGTTTGGTTTACAGTATCCTTTCTCTATGGTATAACCTGCCAAAAATAAGGTCAACTGCTGGTATACATGTGTTCTTTGTATGCATGTATGAGTGTTGGCTCTGAAAATAGCCGTTTGTGGTCATCGCTTCGAACAGTGTACTCTTTCGAAATGTCTAGACCACCAACGGCTCTTTTCAAAGCCAACACTCCTCCCAAAGAGATTACTAGTTACACATGGTTGTACCCGCAAGTTTACTACTATAGTTATACTAGTATAGTTTTACTATCATCCACACAGAAATTCATCCACACCTTCCATGGCCTTCAACCATCACTTACTAATACTATATAAATAGGACCTAGTTTGGTGTTAAAATGACAGCTCTATACTGTGTTTGGTAAAATGTATTGTTCAATAAACTTAAAATATAATGATTATAAAAGAGTTATAATAAGTCAGCTATGTGGCATTTCATAATATTAAACCCAAGAGGCTGTGATCGCTAAGTATTATATTAATTACATTTTAATGTCATTATATTAAATGATTACACTACAGGCAGCCTACGACAAACGTTACATTGAACTTAGCCTAAATAACAAATGCATCTGAGAGCATACTTTTAAACCTTCCAGTAATTTTCTATAGACACATTTTAGTACTTAAATCGTTAGTACACATGACTTGGCTTACCTGTATCTTGTGAGCGGCTGAATAATACCGTCTTCTCTCTAGCACTAGCAGGCACGCACTGTTGGAAAGGACGCTATCTTTGATAAGTTTGAGTATGACAACAATAGCAAACGCGTCTCCACGAACATGTCCAAAGTATTGTAACTAGAGAGGGCGCTGGTACATTTCCAGGCGATTCCGTAAAGTCCCGGACGAATGTGTTACGTCACACTCCGTCGGTTTTTCTCATAAGACCGAGGACGGCTTTCAAAACGTGAGATATTTCACTGGCCGTCATAAATATGCTCAGAGTTGCCAATTTTCACGTTAGTTCAAATAGAGGACGTCCTCGTTTTGCATCGCGTGCTCGGTTGGCGAGTATGAATTTACATGGAAGACCTCGCTTGACGTAATTAACACGTACACACACGTACACACACCCACCCTCACGCACATTGATTTGTGGGGTATTCCTTTGTTCGTTCTATTATCCCTTTTCCTTATAATTCTCCTGTGGGGTACAAGATTTTCTATAGTTACCTTGTGGGGTCCAATTGTTCCATTGTGTTTTGGACCCCACAACGAATGGTGTGTACGTTCACACACCCTCACACACACACACACACACACACACACGCAGTCACGCAGTCACGCACCATAATTGTGGGGACATTTACATGTTGTGAGACACAGTTGTGGGGACAAAAAACGGCCGAAAATGTTATGGGGACATGAAAATGTCCCCACAGATACGGCGGTCTTGCCGTCCCTTTTGTTATCTGTCCCCACAAACTTGCCAGTGCTCACCCACACACATTGCATATAACTGAATTGATGGTTTTGGTTCGCAGGTCTTTGTCAACTTTTTGGTAGTCGGCCACACCCACGACGAGGACGTTGACCAAATGTTTTCAACATTTTCTTCAAAGAATTCTAGGCAGAATCTGCACACATTTCCAGGTACGAACAGACAGAATTAATTGAAGTAATAAACAGCTATAGCTCAGTAAGGTCATGCCATAAGAAAAAAATACTTTTCAGAAAATGGAATACATAAGCGCGCCTACTCGATCATAACGTTGATAACATTGTAGTCTAGGCAAGAAATCCAGAAATGTGCTTATTTAAGCTGCATGAGGCATTTTTGAGGAAAAGCAAACAAATAGGTGATTCTGAAAGAGAATTTTGTGCTGAATATGAATATCTTGTTTGTGTTTCTCAAAATTGCCTAATTAGGTCATTAATTAAGGTCAAAGGTCATTAAGTGCAAATTTCTTTTTTTCACAAAAAATGGTGTATATTACCTCCTAAAAACTAAGGTGTTAATAATTTTGCAATTACTCTTATAATAAATTACGCACAGCATATCAAAATATCGAAATTAATGGAAATTGTGAAAGAGTTGTTCACTTCTTTTGCCAATATCTCCTTAACCATTGGACTTTCTCTTTTTCACCACGGGATGAATTTGTACCTGTTTTTCACACCAAATTCAATTTTGATCAGTGTTCTCTGGCTTATTTACATTGTTTTGGGTACCGAGGGACAGGAATATGGTATTTGGTTTCATTAATTGTTTTAATTAGGACAGTAATTAGAGCCAAAGGTCAATTAGTGCAGAATACCAATTATCAGGAAATATCATTTTTTGTGATCCTACAAAATGCTGGTGCTGCTGCCATCTGTAGTAGGCCCCTAATACAATATCTCACATGCTTTTGTTGAATCTACAGGGTGGAATCCCTACCCACTGTCCCTGAAGTGCAGGTGGTTTGCAATGGTTATGTAATGGTGTATTACTGTGTGATGAGATGTGTTAGTTTCCCACAACATGTATATTATAGACAGGTAGGTGTACTTGAGCAATAGTCAGTCAAAAGAGAAAGTGAAAGTGAATGTATACATACATGTGGCAATGCATACAAAACGAAGAAACAAGTTCAGGCTGAACTCGCAAATTTGCGAGCTTGGGCTGAGACTACATATAAGTGAACTCGCAAATTTGCGAGCATGAACACATTCCATGCCACCCAACTTGCGGCATGGCAGAGGGGGCCTCCATCCACAGACAGTGTGATGGCCACTATTGAGCCGTCAAAGAGCACAACTCTGAAGGTGCCTCCCAGCCA